>OX387255.1:5233797-5276297 GCA_947562095.1 Branchellion lobata | reverse complement strand
TTGTTTTCATTACACGTATGAAGTGGACTACGGAGGAGGCAGCATTTGTGACTCCCCCTTGAACACCATCAATGCCTGCCAACAGCCGGGCTCAGTGTACGTGGACAACCAAGTGTTCGACATGGCCTCAGGCGCCTGTGACGCAGTGTCCGGATCTTTAAAATCAAGTTTGCTAAACGGGTGGACCCTTGACTGCTGTGAAAAAAAGGGAAGAGGAGAAGGGAGAAAAAGAAAAAAAAGAGGAGGAAGAGGAAGGAGAGAAGGAGGAGGAGGAGGAGGAGGAGGAGGAGGAGGAGGAGAAGGAGGAGGAGGAGGAGGAGGAGGAGAAGGAGGAGGAGGAGGAGGAGGAGGAGAAGAAGGAGGAAGAGGAGGAGGAGGAGGAGGAAGAGGAGGAGGAAGAAAAGGAGGAAGAGGAAGAAAAGGAAGAGGATAAAGAAGAGGAAAAGAAAAAATGGGAAGATGAAAAAACGATGTAGGAGAAAAAAAAAGAAAAAAAAATGACGATGGAAAAAAGAAAGGGGAGGTTGATGTGTTGATGTTGATGTATGGCTGATCACTTCTTCGATGGTTGAACCTCGCAAGTTGATTGTTGTTTGTTGTTGTTCTTTGTGGTTTGTTTTTGTCTATTGTGCTCATTTCCTGTTGCTCCGTTGTCCTTTGTTGTTGTTCAAAGTTGCAAAGATGACCACAGCCTTTTTCCACAGAGATCCGTTTCCAGTGCATGGGCACTTGGAAGGACGCCAAGGGGAACATCTTTTCCGCCATCTCCGACCTGGGTGCCGTCAAGAACAGAGACCGCTTCAGATGCTTGGTGTCTGCTCTGGAGATTTTAAAATCATGAAACTTCAAACTTTTGACCTAAAATTTTTAAATTAAAAAATACTTTAATTGGTTTGAATTTTTTTTAATTTCTAAAGAACTTCAAAATTATTTTTTTAAATATTTTTATTGAGCGACGTTAGATGTTTGAACTAGTTAAACTATGTTATAAAAATTCGGAAGTTAAAAATTGAATTTTGATTGACGAGGTGGTGATCATCACACAGCTAACCAGAGCAGACCAGGAAATTGATGGCAACCAGGTGCGCTTCAGTCTTTCGAGGTTCGTGAGACGTTCAATGTTTTCCCACTCCACCACCACTCATCATCGATCATGATCACCACTCCACCACCACTCATCATCGATCATGATCACCACTCCACCACCACTCATCATCAATCATGATCACAACTCCATCACCACTCATCATCAGTAGCAATCACAAACTATTAAAAATCATTAAAAGCCTTCACACACCACCACAAACCACCACAAACCACCAAAAACCACCAAAAACCACCAAAAACCACCACAAACCACCACAAACCACCACAAACCACCACAAACCACCACAAACCATCCTTAACTCTCACAAAACACCACAAGCGACCACAAACCACAACTAACTACCACAATAAACGACAATCCACCACAAACCACAACAAACCATCTAAACCCCCCTAAACCCCCAAAAACCACCACAAACCCTCACAAACCATCATAAACCCCCAAAAACCACCACAAACCCTCACAAACCATCACAAACCACCATAACCCACCACAACGACCACAAACCACCACAATTCACCCCAGATGGGCCTCTTGTGCAACCTTGAAGACTCCATACGACGGAGATATCAGACTCATTCTTGAGCCTAGTGCGTCATTGTCGTTGTCTTCCTCCTCCATTTTTATCTATTTTATAGCGCTTCATTGTAATTAAAATTAAACTAAATTGGAAAATTTATTGGTTAGTCTAAATTGAATTGAGAAAACAACTGGGATTTGAACGAAGTAATGAACTCACTGTATTAAACAAAAGTTATTTGTAATTATTCCAAAATAAAATTTATTTTATTGTAACTGAAAAATAAAAAAACGAAAATGAGTTTTGAAAAATTAAATTATAAATTTAAATATTAAAAAAAATAAAATTATTTATAAAAAAAAACTATTTATGAAATAAAAATAAAATAAATTTTTTATGAAATAAAAAAATTTTTAAATAAAAATAAATAAAATTATTCATGAATAAGAAAAAAGTCAACTTAGTTAAGAGTAAAAAAATAGTTAAAAAGAAAAAAATTAGTTATGAAATAAGAAAAATGAACGATAACACTAGAGACATGCACTTCACAGTGATATACGACAGAATTCCTCCAATGGAACCTGGCTGCAGATTCCCCAGAAACTTTACAGGTGCTTGTTGTTGTTGGTGTTGTTGTTGGGGATGTTGTGAATGTGGGTGTTGGAGATGTTGTTGTGGGTGTTGTGAATGTTGTTGTTGGTGTTGTTGGGGATGTTGTGGGTGTTTTTGTGGGTGTTGTGGATGTTGTTGTGGGTGTTTTTGTGGGTGTTGTGGATGTTGTTGTGGGTGTTTTTGTGGGTGTTGTGGATGTTGTTGTGGATGTTGTTGTGGATGTTGTTGTGGGTGTTGTTGTGGGTGTTGTTGTGGATGTTGTTATGAGTGTTGTTGTGGGTGTTTTTGTAGGTGTTGTGGATGTTGTTATGGGTGTTGTTGTGGGTGTTGTTGTGGATGTTTTTGTGGATGTTGTTGTAGGTGTTGTTGTGGGTGTTGTGGATGTTGTTGTGGGTGTTGTAAAAGTTTTGGTTCTTTCAGTTGTTGTGAAGTGTTTTTGTGCGTGTGGTGGCTGTTGTTGTAGGTCTTTGGTTGTTGTAAGAAATTATTCTTAATTTTTTTCAACTCCATTTGTTTTGAATAATAACTTTGATTTTTTTTTGATTTTCATAATTTATATTTTTCAATATTTTAGCTTAGTGCACTAACTTTTGAATTAGTCTTTTAATTATTTGACTTTTTTATTCCAAACACCCACTCGCCCTTAAGCTTTCATGACTTAATGTCACTTGAGCGAGATGGCTTTTGTGTTTGGTCATATTGTCCTACTTTTGAAAGAAATATGAGTTTCTTTCACTATCGTATCAATAACAACAACAGCAACAACATTAGTACCAACAACAACAACAACAACAACAACAAAAACATTGGTACCAACAAAAACAACAACAATAACAACAACAACATTAGTATTAACAAAAACAAAAACAACTACTACAGTACCAACAACAGCAACAGTACTAACAATAACAACAGCAACACCAACAACACCAACAACACCAACAACAACAACATCAGTACCAACAAAAACACTAACAACACCAAGGACACCAACACCAAAAACAGCAACAACAACAACAACAACAGTAACACCAACAACAACACCAACAACATCAACAACAGTACCAGTAACAACAACAAAAACAACAACAACAACAACAGCCGCTTCATTAATATCAGCAAATAACTTTCTACCGCCGATCAAAAGCAACATTCACAACCTTGATGACATAGAAGCCATTCACAACCACAAGGCCACCACCAGCAACCACAAAGACCATATTACTTAACACACATCCCATATTCAAAAACTGACAAAGCCACAACTGACTTCTTGAGAACCATCGAACTCTAAGCAAACAACCACTCCAAAACACATTCCCCCCCAGTGCAGCCACAACTCAAACAGAAACCTCCAACCACACTCCTAAGCATGCATGTCTTCCAACCACACCCCAACCACGCCCCCATCCCACCACGCCCCCATCCCACCACGCCTCCATCCCACCACGCCTCCATCCCACCACGCCCCCATCCCACCACGCCACCATTTAACTACGTCTCCATTCCACCACATTACCACGCCATCATTCAACCATTCCACCAGTCCACTATCCCACCATATCACCACACCGCCACTCTACCACGCAACCAGGGAGCTACTACATGGGAGGAGAGCTGGACCACAGTGTGGTGATCAACACCACCCACATCTTCAAGGACACCATTCTTAACCAGTACCAGACCCAGAAGACCTGGTTTGTGTGCATGGCTCACGTTGACTCGAGATACCTCACTTTCACCATTGATGAAGGCAGATGGTGAGTTGGTGAGAGGATGGTGAGGTAGTGAGTTGGTGAGATGGTGAAAGGATGGTGAAAGGATGGTGAAAGGATGGTGAGGTGGTGAGGGGATGGTAAAGTGGTGAGAGGATCGTGAGGTGGGGAGGGGATGGTGAAGTGGTGAGAGGATGGTGAGGTAGTGAGAGGATGGTGAGGCGGTGAAAAGATGGTGAAGTGGTGAGAGGATGGTGAGATGGTGAGAGGATGGTGAGGTGGTGAGAGGATGGTGAGATGGTGAGAGGATGGTGAGGTGGTGAGAAGATGGTGAGGTGGTGAGGGAATGGTGAGGCGGTGAAAAGATGGTGAGGTGGTGAGAGGATGGTGAGGTGGTGAAAGGATGGTGAGATGGTGAGAGGATGGTGAGGTGGTGAAAGGATGGTGAGGTAGTGAGAGGATGGTGAGATGGTGAGAGGATGGTGAGGTGGTGAGAGGATGGTGAAGTGGTGAGAGGATGGTGAGGTGGTGAGAGGATGGTGAGGTGGTAAGAGGATAGTGAAGTGGTGAGGGGATGGTGAGATGGTGAGGGGATGTTGAGGTGGTGAGAGGATGGTGAGGTGGTGAGGGGATGTTGAGGTGGTGAGGGGATGGTGAGGTGGTAAGAGGATAGTGAAGTGGTGAGGGGATGGTGAGATGGTGAGGGGATGGTGAGGTGGTAAGAAGATAGTGAAGTGGTGAGGGGATGGTGAGATGGTGAGGGGATGGTGAGGTGGTGAAATAATGAGAAGATAGTAAGATGGCAAAAGCTGGTGAAGAGCTGATAAAAGGTACAGTTCATGAACAATTAGAATCTGGTTTTAAAAAAAAAAGAACGATAAAAGATGGAGGTTGTTGAAAAAGAAATCTCTCATCAAATTTATCTCAAATTTCATTTCAAACCCCTTTTGAACCTCTTCTAAACCCCCCTCCAAACACCTTCCAAAACCTCTTCCTCCAGCGAAACCCATTTTGTGTGTTACGACTTCCGGGACAGACACCACAGTCTCATCCGATTCAGAATGAGTGAGTCTTCTTCATCCATCATCCCACAAATGAATGATTTATGACACGGAGTCAAGCATCAATAACAATAAAAATGATAATTGGAGAAAAGGAAAAATAAACAGAAAAAATAATAAAAATAAATGAATAATACGAATAAATAAATAATAAGAATAAATAAATAATAAAAATAAATAAATAATATGAAAAAATAAATAATAATAATAAATAAATAATAATAATAAATAAATAATAAGAATAAATAAATAATAATAATAAATTAATGATAAAAATAAATAGATAATAAGAATAACAATAAAGCATAAAATGAAGTGAATATTTCAAAAGAACGTTCATCCTCTCATACAAGCTCTCAAGCATTCAACTGATGTTAGCGCATTCGAACATTCTAGTGAAACAATTTCAAAGCTACAAGAAAACGCTCTTGTGAAGATCCACAAGGGGTGGAATTGTGGTTGGTGAAGTGAGCTGAATGATATTTTACTGATTAAGCTGATTCGGAACTCTCACTCTAACTTACGTGGTTCGTACGAACAGTGGCAAACTTACGAACAGCGGCAAACTTACGAACAGGAGCAAACTTACGAACTGTGGCAAACTTACGAACAGTGGCAAACTTACGAACAGTGGCAAACTTACGAACAGTGGCAAACTTACGAACAGTGGCAAAATTACGAACAGTGGCAAACTTACGAACAGTGGCAAACTTACGAACAGTGGCAAACTTACGAACAGTGGCAAACTTACGAACTGTGGCAAACTTACGAACAGTGGCAAACTTACGAACAGTGGCAAACTTACGAACAGTGGCAAACTTACGAACAGTGGCAAACTTACGAACAGTGGCAAACTTACGAACAGTGGCAAACTTACGAACAGTGGCAAACTTACGAACAGTGGCAAACTTACGAACAGTGAGAAACAAGTGGGTAACAAAGCCTTGTTCCTTTCGGGCCTTCAGAACCCTTTCCACTCCTTTTAAATCTACCTTGGAGCTACACAAAAAGCTACCGTGTCTTGGAGCTCAAAGACCTTCAGTGAAGTTCGAACGTAGGACTTTCGGGTCGAAAACGATTCAAGATTGCAGTCAATGTCAACCTGAAGGTTGATGGATGTCAGAGCGCCAATAACAGACGTCCCCATGGCATGGCGCGTATGTGGATGAACAATAAACCTTATGAAAAAATATAATAAGGAACTAACAATGAAATATTGATAAAACAACGATAAAAAAATAAAAAAACAAAATAAAAAATAGTAGACCGTAACAAGCAATAGTTGAACAATAAGAATATATATCATTAAATGGAACGAATAAAACAATAACAATAAAAAACAAATAAATCCTCTCTTGCTCAAACAAAGCCTATGTCAGCGCTGACAAGTGGTTCTGTCGCTTATTCTTCGAGCCACACCAATTTATCACCGCTCTTTCATCCCCTCAAGGACTCCTTCTCAACTTCCACCATATTTTTTCTAACTTAACTCTCTCAACCATTTCACCCTATTTCTCCCACCACTCTTCTCATTCTTTTTTTATCATTCCAGCTCAGTTCGTTTCATAATTATTCTATCACGTTTTCCCTATCACTACTTCCACCGCCACCACCACCACCACCACCACCACCACCACCACCACCACCACCACCACCACCACCACCACCACCACCACCACCACCACCACCACCACCACCACCACCACCACCACCACCACCACCACCACCACCACCACCACCACCACCGCCATCACCACTACCACCGCCACCACCACCATCACCACCACCACCATCACCACCACCACCATAACCACCACCACCACCACCACCACCACCACCACCACCACCACCACCACCACCACCACCACCACCACCACCGCCGCCATCACCACCACCACCACCACCGTCACCACCACATTCACCACCATCACCACCATAACCACTACAGGCAAGCCCATATCAGCCAGGCTGAGCAGGCTGGGGGACCCAGACTACATGGAAAGAGTGTTCAGGGAGACCTGTACATGGTCTACCTTCACCTTCATCCGCTCCTCAGAGCCAGAAGAATGGATCTACAACTATTTCATGAGTCGGTGTGGTGTGGTGCGGTATGGTCGGTGTGGTGTGGTGCGGTATGGTCGGTGTGGTGTGGTGTGGTGTGGTTAGTGTGGTGTGGTGCGGTATGGTTGGTGTGGTGTGGTGTGGTGTGGTGTGGTTAGTGTGGTATAGTTGGTGTGGTATGGTTGGTGTGGTATAGTTGGTGTGATGTGGTATGTGTAGTGGTTTTAGTGGTAGTGTGGTGTGGCTAGTGGGGTGTGGTGTGATGTGGCTGGTGTGGTAGTGTTGGTGTGGTGCGGTGTGATGTGGTGTAGTGTGGTAGCCTTGGCGGTGTTCAAAATATTTGTTGATGTTGATGTGGTTTATGTTGTTGTGTACTTTAATGTTTATAGGAAGTTGGGTTTAAAGTTTTGTGTGGCATCTGACGGCTGTGGCTGAGTGCACGGAATGAGCTTAGAATTAATCAAAACATTTCTGCATGGAAAAAATCTTTTAATTTATGTGTGAATCAAAGAAGAGTGGGATGACGGAGCATTTGAGTGACTTTCATAACCCATTACCGTTTTCACCACCACCACTGCCACCACCGCCACCACCATCACTGCCACCACCACCATACCATCACTGCCACCACCACCACCACCATCACTGCCACCACCACCACCACCATCACTGCCACCACCACCACCACCATCACTGCCACCACCACCACCACCATCACTGCCACCGCCACCACCACCATCACTGCCACCACCATCACCATCACTGCCACCACCACCACCATCACCAATACCACCACCATCATCACCGATATCACCACCAGCACCACCATCACTGCCACCACCATCACCATCACCATCACTGCCACTACTGCCACCACCACCACCACCATCACTGCTACCACCACCACCACCACCACCACCACCACCACCACCACCACAATCACTGCCACCACCACCACCATCACTGCCACCACCACCACCCTCACTGCCACCACCACCACCATCACTGCCACCGACGCCACCACCATCACTGCCACCACCACCACCATCACTGCCACCACCACCACCACCATCACCTATACCACCCCCACCACCACCATCACCGATACCACCACCACCACCATCACCGATACCACCACCACCCCCATCACAACCATCACCACCTTCAGTGGATCCACCAAGTCCTGTGACGTGTCCAATTGGAGGCAGATACACGTTTGTGCAAGATGGCAGCGAGGAAGAGAAGTACAAGACCGAGGTTGAAAACGCCTACACAGAGAGGCCTCGTCACATGATTGACTGTATGGATGAACGCCCAGAGCTCAAGTCGTGTGACGCCAACCCCTTCAAGCTGGCCATTGACGTAGCTTACTGCGACACGCTTGACCACACCGGCAAGCCCATTGGAGAGTATGGTGAGTGGTGATGCTATGTTACAGCATTTATAACAACAGCGATGAAAACAAAACAACGACATTAGATCTCTAGTGGCTATAACCTAACAACCACAACATATACAATAGCACCAACGCTAACAGCAATGCACCAGAAGCATAGCAGCAACACTGTAAACACACTAGAACACAAAAACAACAACTCAGTTACAACAATATAGCAACTACATAACACAGCAACTACATGACACAGCAACTACATAACACAGCAACTACATGACACAGCAACTACATAACACAGCAACTACATAACACAGCAACTACATAACACAGCAACTGCATGACACAGCAACTACATAACACAGCAACTACATGACACAGCAACTACATAACACAGCAACTACATAACATGGCAACTACATAACACAGCAACTACATGACACAGCAACTACATGACACGGCAACTACATAACACAGCAACTACACAGCATAACAACAATCAACAAGCGCAACTTACCCACACAGACATAGCGGACCGGGAGTTGATCTGTCTGGGCCATTGGATGGAGAACATGAAGTCCTACATGATCACCTTCGACTGGCTCGACCCCATCTCTACCTACCGCTGCTGGGTGCGTAGTAATAGGAGGTTTAATGTGATTATTCCTTGACCTCTTCCTTCTATTCAATTTTCCATGGTCCTTTTTATGCTCTTCGAAGTTTGAATTCTGACATATGAATCAAAATTTTCATTGGTTTATCTATCCACTCACCAACTCAAACATTTTTAAACTTCACCACCACAACCTTTCTAAAGCAATCTTCATAATAAAACCCTTTCCTAAACACCCTTCAACCCCCAAAACCCCAACACACCAGGTGTACGAAAGGACGGGGTGGCGACACATAAGCATGTCGAGGTCTTCATCGGCGCACTGTGACGTGTCCCAGACCGCCTTCAGTGACACTCCTGACGAGGGGAGCAGTCTCAGGATCACCATGAAAGAAAGCGAAAGACTTTGTGGGTGGGATGGTGGTAGTAGAAGTGGTGAAGGAATGGTGGTGGGTGGAATGATGGTAGTGGAATGGTGAAGGTGGAGGTGGTGAAGAAATGGTGGTGGGTGGAATGATGGTAGTGGGATGGTGGTGGTTAGATGAATGGTAGTGGGATGAAGGTCGGTGTGGATGGAAAGATGGGAGGATAGAAGGATGGCAGATAAAGGGGATGGTGAGTGAATAAAGGATAGGGAGATAAAAAGGAGGATGGGATGGGTGGATGGAAGTGAGCGATAGAATGCTAAAAAATGGTGGAGAATGGAAGATGCGTGGCTTGAAGAATGGAAAATGGGAAGATAGAAGTATGGAATGTGTGTTTGAATAAAGGATTTGGAAGGGTTGAGCTTGTGAGTTTTAAAATGTGTGACGCTCAATAACTACCATCACCTCCTTCACCGACCTCCAGGGGACTCATGTTCACAACGCTACGACACCGGAGAAGACCCATGGAAGCCTGTATTGGATATCTTCCTTCTCGACGAAAACTCAGAACGCAGCTGTCACCAGGCGCTCCCCATCGTCATTTTCACTTGTTTCCTAATCGCATTCCTCGTTTGAACTCAAGTTTACTTTTAAAATTCGACTGATTTTAAGAATATATTCTGTAAATGATGAATCTTCGAGAAATATCTCGTTCACTGTGCTCATGACTTTTCTCCACTAACCTCTCTGTTTCGTGAGAGACTGTGTCTTGGTGTGTGCTGTGCAATGTGTTATTGTGTGGTGCGGTGTTATGGTGTGGTGCAGTGTGTTATAGTGTGGTGCGGTGTGTTGTTGTGTAGTGCAGTGTGTTGTAGTGTGGTGCGGTGTGTTATAGTGTGGTGTGGTGTGTTGTAGTGTGGTCCAGTGTTTTATAGTGTGGTGCAGTGTGTCGTAATAATAATATTACTAATAAATTCAATCTGTAGAGCGCCAAAGTGAGCAATTGAGAAGCGGTAAGCTCTTGAAATAATGTGGTAAAATATAAAACTAAGCATTGTAATGTACTGTCGTGTTACCAGGTGTCAGCATCATGTCACAAGCAATCAAAGCAATTGTCAAACAGACACAACTCTTCACCTCTCTCAAGTGCCCCTCCATGTTGTGGTTTTCAGTTACGCACTAGGAACTTTAAAGCATTGACTCTAATTAAAGGCCAATTTGTGGATTGGCATCGTTAAAAGATCAATACCGCCCTCTTACGAGTAAAAATTTTAAAATTAACATAGATTAAAAAAAAATAAAACAAGAAGAGGAAGAATAAAACGAAAAAAATAAAAAGAAGAAAAAACTACTACTACTAGTACCACTACTACTACTACTACTACTACTACTACTACTACTACTACTACTACTACTACTACTACTACTACTACTACTACTACTACTACTACTACTACTACTACTACTACTACTACTACCACTACTACTACTACTACTACTACTACTACTACTACTACTACTACTACTACTACTACTACTACTACTACTACTACTACTACTACTACTACTACTACTACTTCTACTACTACTTCTACTACTACTATTACTACTACCACTACTACTACTACTACTACTACTACTACTACTACTACTACTACTACTACTACTGCTACTACTACTACTACTTCTACTACTACTACTACTACTACTACTACTACTACTTCTACTACTACTATCAATAATAACAATATTAATGGAAAAAATAAGAATAATAACATAAAATTAGTAAGAATATAATCAAAATTCGTAAAAGTATTTAACAATTATTTCCATAACAGTGGTTCTTTCACAAATAACTTTTCTAAAAATAGCGTGGTCTCATAAATGAAGAATGCTTCAGAAAAATTAATGCAAGTCCTTGTTTGATTGTTGGAAACTTTTTGAACGGTAAGGCTTAATGAAAAGCATGAGAAATAAGGGATCAGGGAGAGGATGATGGAATGAGTTTGGGGGAAAGTTGGGCGGAGAAGGAGGAGGAGGAGAAGAAGAAGAAGAAGAAGAAGAAGAAGAAGAAGAAGAAGAAGAAGAAGAAGAAGAAGAAGAAGAAGAAGAAGAAGAAGAAGAAGAAGAAGAAGAAGAAGAAGAAGAAGAAGAAGAAGAAGAAGAAGAAGAAGAAGAAGAAGAAGAAGAAGAAGAAGAAGAAGAAGAAGAAGAAGAAGAAGAAGAAGAAGAAGAAGAAGAAGAAGAAGAAGAAGAAGAAGAAGAAGAAGAAGAAGAAGAAGAAGAAGAAGAAGAAGAAGAAGAAGAAGAAGAAGAAGAAGAAGAAGAAGAAGAAGAAGAAGAAGAAGAAGAAGAAGAAGAAGAAGAAGAAGAAGAAGAAGAAGAAGAAGAAGAAGAAGAAGAAGAAGAAGAAGAAGAAGAAGAAGAAGAAGAAGAAGAAGAAGAAGAAGAAGAAGAAGAAGAAGAAGAAAAAAAAAAGGAGAAGAAGAAGAAGAAGAAGAAGAAGAAGAAGAAGAAGAAGAAGAAGAAGAAGAAGAAGAATGATGATAAGAATAGGAAGTGATAAGAAGAAGGAAGTGATGAAAAGTAGGAAGTTATAAGAAGAAGGATATGATGAAATGTAGGAAGTGATAAAGAGAAAGAGATGATAAATCAAATCAACGGAACTCTTCAGTCTTCGAAGTCTTTCACTCATTCGTCTTCTCCCCATCACAAAGTGGACCAGCGGACGCAGGGTGGTGGCATGTGGACTGGAGGGGTCCCATCAACGATGCCCTCTGAACCCGTCCTGCGATGAAAATTACTCATTTATATCTTATCACACCCTCCCGTTCTTTACACTCTCCTCCACTCTCTCCCATCACCATATTTTGGCCTATATGGACGAAACCCTTCGGAGTTCAAATGTCACTCTGATGGTATTCGTAGTTTTATCGTATTGTGCTGTATGGTATTGTATTGTCTGTATTGTATAAGATGTATTGTATTGTATTCCATTGTATTGTGCGCATTGTATTGTTTTTTGTTCTAGCGTCTTGTGTTTCTTTGTAATCTAGTAAATTGTATCCTGTTTCTTTGTATTATAGTATTTTGTATTGTGTTTCTTTGTATTCTGGTATATTGTATTGTAGTTTGTTGCATCATAGAAGTGACACGGAGGTAGTTTGATGGCTGGCGAGTGACCCCTATCAGCTTCTGGCTGGGTGGAAGGCCTGCAACTCCAAGCTCAGGCAGACACCTTTGACCTCATACTCTGGTGAATGGGTTTTTTACTTTTGTTTTTATTTTGAATTTATTAAATTTTATTTAAATTTGAAATTAATTTCATTTTATTTCAATTTTAAATTTATTTTATTTTATTTATTTATACTTTTTATTAAACTAAAAAGTATTATAGCCTGAAACTCTGCGGGTTAATGCCACTATAATAATATTTGTTTTTGTATTGTATTGTATTGTATAGCTCAAGTATTTTTTAACTTATTTTATTTATTAAAAAAATAATAAAAAAATTGTTTTTTTTTCGGTACTGAAATCAGGTTAAAAAATTAAAAATTCAAAGTTTTTAAAAGTTAATTTTTCATTATGTGACGGTGTCAAATAATTTCAAGGCAAAAGTCTTCGTGACATTTGCTAATGGCGTATTGCAATGACGTGAAGCGGAAATGGTATGAGAGGAGAATCATTTGGAAGTTTCGCAAAAGTTCATTTGTGGGGAGCTCCTTTTGTTCAAGGTTGTGCCATCCTCCAGGAACGGGGCTTACTTGAACAATAAATAGAATAATTTGGAAAATGGGCGAAATTGAATTATCAAATTTTTGACTGTCACGGAGCCACTCGTTTTGTCCATCACTCACTCCTTTCTCTTTTCCTTCTTTCATCCCTTCCTCTTCTGCTTCCTCTCTTGCTTCTTCTTCACCATTTTTTTCCTTTCTTTTTTCTTTTCTTTCTTTTTCTCCTCTTTTCTCTCTTTTTTATATCTTCCTTCCTTTCCTCCTTTTTTTCCTCCATCCTCTCCTTTTCTCCGTTTTTCCACTTCATTTTTTCTATTTTTTTTCATATTTTTTTTCCTTCTTTTTCTCTATTTTTTTACTTTTTCTTTTTCAATCTCCAGAAAACACAAGACATCACGAATGAAGGAATTCTCAGCAAATCTGATCCAGCTATCTAGATAGCGTTTTTTTTCACAAGTCAAAACATTTTGATTTCAAAAGAATGCCTCCTTCAAAGTCGAGTCACCACATGACAGCCTGTCTACATAGCAGAGCCTCCAGCCAGTCTTCCAACCACATGTTCACATAAGTCTTACGACTGCTTCCTCTTTGATTTTCTCATTAATAAAAATTCCAGTATTTTAATGCAAAAATCTTTGCTTAGGCAAGAATCGAACCTGAAACATCGTGTTTAACACTTTTGCTAGTTCAGCTGGCTACCTGATGAGCTAATGCTACAGACCAATGGCTTGTGTCTCATGGATGAGAGGTGCATGCAGCACATATCCTCCATTGGAACTGATGTCATTTTTGTGGCCTTGTTCAAGCGTCTAATTAACTGTATTGTTTCTCACTCTGCAAATTCATTCCTCACCAGATTTTTTTTTATCCATCCATTCATCTATCCATGTATTTTCTCATCCGTCTATCCATTTATCTATCCAGCCATCCACTTCTTACTCATCCATCCAGTTTAACATACATCACTTCATCCATCCATCCATTCCTCCACCCATCCACTCATTCTTTCTTCCATCCATTCATTTATCAATCCATTTATCCATCCATCCTTTTATCCATCTACTCATTTCTCCTTTCATTCATTTTTCCATCTATCCATTTCTCCATCCATCTAGCAATCTATTCATTCATCCATTCATTCATCCATTCATTCATCCATTCATCCATTCATCCATCTATCCATCCATCTATCCATCTATCCATCCATCCATCCATCTATCCATCCATCCATCCATCCATCCATCCATCCATTTATCCATCCACCCATACATCCATCCATCCATCCATTCATCCATCCACCCATACATCCATCCATCCATTCATCCATCCATTCATCCATTCATTCATCCGCCCACTAATTTTGCAACGTCAGGCAAGCTTCATGGTTTTGGTCTTCAATTTCAACTTGAAACATATTCATTTCAAACCGCTCCACCGCATTAATTGCCTTAATGTCTGCACGGGGGCGCCTCCGTTTGCTTTGGCGATTTACAAATTAGATTTATTTTTATTTCTGAAAAAAATGATATTAATAAAATTCTCAGTATTATTATTAAAAATTCTCAGTATTATTATTAAAAATTCTCAGTATTATTATTAAACTTTCAGTATTAAGATTAAAAATTTCAGTATTAAGATTAAAAATTTCAGTATTCTTAAAGTTTCTGGTTATTCTGTGATTACTTTTATTATTTAAGTAAGTACTGTGAGCATTATTAAAGATAATGACGTCACGTTGACAGGATGTTCCATGCATTCTGCTTACAGCGCTGCCAAGCTGTTTTAATGACGCCCGCATCAACACACAAATAAAAACGAACATTGAAACTGGGCTTTGATCAATGCAAAAGCACAACAGCATACGTTCCATAAATTTTTAAAGAAGAGCTTCTAAAGAACATTTTTCAAAAACAAGTTATAACGGTTAATTTTTTTCTTCCTCTTCCTTTTTCATTTCTTCTTCCTCTTCCTTTTTCATTTCTTCTTCCTCTTCCTTTTTCATTTCTTTTTCCTTTTTCTCTTTTATTTCATTTTTTTCTCCCTCTTTCTTTTTTTTTCCTCTTTCTTTTCCTTTTCTTTTTCCTTTTCTATAAAAAAAATGGAGAAAAATACGATAATTTTTTTTTTATATCAAAAGAAAACGAAAATAAGAATGAAGATGTCCAAGAAGATTTGAAAGAGATTTGAAAGGAGTGAGGTGTTTTTGCTTCCGAGAGTGCAATGAAGACTGACAAAGGAGAAAAGAAGAAAGAGGAGGATGATGAGGGAGAGTGAAAAGAGGAGAAAGAAGAGAAAAAAAGAAGAAAAAAGGAAGAAAAATGACAACGAAGAGAAGAAAGAGAAGGAAGAAAAAAAAGAAAGAAAAGAGAAGAAAAAAAAAGATAAGAAAGATGAAAAAAGGATGAGAAGGAATAAAAGAGGAAAGAGACAAAAAAGAGGAGAAAGAAGGAAGAGGAGAAAGAGAAAGAAGACATGAGGAGTGGACTGCAGACTGCATGTTGCTCTGTTTGAAGGAACAACACTCAACGTTATATCCTTCCATTGAAAACTGTTGATGCGCTGCAAGATTTTCCGTTTCGTCGCTCCACCTCCTCCATCGTCCCATCTTCGCCATCGCCGCACCACTCCATCCACTCCAGTCAGTCATTCTAGACAGTATAAATTCCAGCCGTTATATAAACTCCAGCCATAAGATAAACCCCAGCCACAAGATAAACTCCAGCCATTATGCAGACTCCATACAGCCCATTTCCTCAAAACACCCTTAACCTTATGCAGCCCAGTCACTTCATCCTCCATTGATTGAACTTCAAACCAATGTTTGTTACAAACAGTTAAGTCAATTTTTAATTCAAATTTGGATTTAATCAATAATTTGAATTTAAATTCACTTTTTCGTCTTCCACAGGTGCAACAATGTGTTGCATGATCAATCATCGAAACGACCACAGTTCGGTGACTTTCTGACACCCACAATCATCTCAACAATGCAGATTTGAACGCATTCTGCTCTGTAAGAAGCCATAAATCAGATGAGGTTGGATGAGGTTGGCTGTGATTGGATGGGATTGGATGAGATTGGATGAGATTGGATGAGATTGGATGAGATTGGATGAGATTGGATGAGATTGGATGAGCTTGGATGAAATTGGATGAGATTGGATGAGCTTGGATGAAATTGGATGAGATTGGATGAGATTGGATGAGGTTGGATGAGATTGGATGAGATTGGATGAGGTTGGATGAGATTGGATGAGATTGGATGAGGTTGGATGAGATTGGATGAGATTGGATGAGATTGAATGAGATTGGATGGGATTGGATGAGATTGGATGAGATTGGATGAGATTGGATGAGATTGGATGAGATTGGATGAGATTGGATTAGATTGGATGAGATTGGATGAGATTGGATGGAATCGTAAAGCAGTCAAGCATGGATTGTTGCAGAACTTTTGTGGGAGTCCAAGTGAGCATATGGGCTTCACCGCAGCACAGCCACATAATTTCAGGACTCATGAGAGAGTGCTCAATGGGCCATCATCATTGCGTGCAGACGATCAAATGCTACGTGGGTCGTAGAAGGTCCGAACATGCTTGCGTGGTTTTTACTGTTATGTTGGTTGAATTATTGGTAATACCATACGATAAAAAACAAACACAAGTGTTGTTACAGTGGCGTTAGTCCCTCAGAGTTTCAAGGTCAGGATGTTGTTGCTCTTGTGTAGCGGTCAAGAATTGCCGTCATAAATTAACCAACTGAATAATTAATCGTTGTTTGCAGTTGTTTTTAACGTTTGTTCAATTTTCATTTTTTGTTAGTGTCAATCTCATTGATAATGTTTTTAAATGGGTTTTGATCTTTTTATTGCTGTTATTTTTATTGTTATTGGATGGTTATTAGTGTTGTTATTATTAATGCTATTGGTGGTTATTAGTGTTATTTTTATTGTTATTGGATGGTTATTAGTGTTGTTATTATTAATGTTATTGGTGGTTCTTAGTGTTGTTATTTTTATTTTTATTGGATGGTTATTAGTCTTGTTATTTTTATTGTTATTGGATGGTTATTAGTGTTATTTTTATTGTTATTGGATGGTTATAAGTGTTATTTTTATTGTTATTGGTGGTTATTAGTGTTGTTATTATTAATGTTATTGGTGGTTATTAGTGTTATTTTTATTGTTATTGGATGGTTATTAGTGTTGTTATTATTAATGTTATTGGTGGTTATTAGTGTCATTTTTATTAATGTTATTGGTGGTTATTAGTGTTGTTTTTATCAATGTTATTGGTGGTTATTAGTGTTGTTATTATTAATGTTATTGGATGGTTATTAGTGTTGTTATTTTTATTGTTATTGGATGGTTATTAGTGTTGTTATTATTAATGTTATTGGTGGTTATTAGTGTTATTTTTATTGTTATTGGTGGTTTTTAGTGTTGTTATTACTAATGTTATTGGTGGTTATTAGTGTTATTTTTATTAATGTTATTAGTGGTTATTAGTGTTATTTTTAGTAATGTTATTGGTGGTTATTAGTGTTGTTATTATTAATGTTATTGGTGGTTATTAGTGTTATTTTTATTGTTATTGGATGGCTATTAGTGTTGTTATTATTAATGTTATTGGTGGTTATTAGTGTTATTTTTATTGTTATTGGTGGTTATTAGTGTTGTTATTATTAATGTTATTGGTGGTTATTAGTGTTGTTTTTATTAATTTAGTGGTGGTTATTAGTGTTGTTTTTATTAATTTAGTGGTCGTTGGCAGCTTGGAAGCTTTTTGTTTGTTCGGTAAAGAGGAGGCATTACGCGCTTTGTAACAAACTGTCTTTATGGGGAGGAAACCAAAAGACTGAACTACCACGGAACAGAGGGATGTTTGCATGGATGAATGAATGAGAGGAAAGGCAGATGAATGGATGAATGGATGAATGAAAAGGCGAATGACTGGATGAGTGGATGAATGGAAGGGCGGATGAATGAATGAATGGATGAATGGAAAGGCGGATGAATGGATGAATGGATGAATGGAAGAATGAAGGAATGGAAGGGCGGATAACTGGATGAAAGGATGGATAGATAATTGGTGAATGAGCCGAGGTATGATTGGGTTGATAGATGAATGGATGGATAAGATGATGAATGAGTGGATTGGTAGACAGGTGAATTTATGGATAATTGTGGGAATGGGAGAATGAATGGGTAGGTGTAGGGAGTATTAGTTCCTTCGATAACGTATTGAAGTAAGGAGAATAAAATGAAATTCGATGGAACATTAAAATATAGGTGGGTGAAGTGGTGAACAAAGCAAACAAGAAGGAATGAGTGGGTAAATGGATGAATGGGTGGATGGATGGGTGGATGGATGGGTGGATGAATGGGTGGATGGATGGGTGGATGGATGGGTGGATGAATGGGTGGATGGATGGGTGGATGGATGGGTGGATGGATGGGTGGATGGATGGGTGGATGGATGGGTGGATGGATGGGTGGATGGATGGGTGGATGGATGGGTGGATGGATGGGTGGATAAATAAAGAGATGGATGGGTGGATGGATGGGTCGATGAATTGGTAAATGAATGTGTAGATGAATGGATGGATGGGTGGAAAGATTATGTTTATCCTTTCCGGCCGATGAATAGATGGATGTGTAGATAAATGGGTAAATAAAGAAAAAAGGTGGATGGGTAAATGGATGACTGAATGGATGGGTAGATGGATGGGTGGATAAATGGGTGGATGGATGGGTGGATGGATGGGTGATGGATGGGGAATGGATGAATGGATAGATGGGTGGATGGATGGGTGGATAAATGGGTGGATGGATGGGTGGATGGATGGGTGATGGATGGGGAATGGATGAATGGATAGATGGGTGGATGGATGGGTGGATAAATGGGTGGATGGATGGGGAATGGATGGGTGGATAAATGGGTGGATGGATGGGTGGATGGATGGGTGATGGATGGGGAATGGATGAATGGATAGATGGGTGGATGGATGGATGAATGGAAGGGTAGACGGATGGGGGGATGAATGTGTGGAGGAAGGAATGGATGGGTGGAAAGATGATGCTTTTCATTTCCGGCCGTCTTTTCAATCAAGCAGGTTTGGTGGCTGTCCGGAGTCATGAGTTGTACAAGAAGTGTCCGAAAACGCAATCTTTTTATCGATACACACGCGCACACCAACAATCACATGCACACAGACACAGACGGGGGTGTCTCAGACTCCTCAACTCGAAGATGAATGCTCTCCACTGCACCTCCCTTCACCTCACCCTTCTCCTAATCATTTGTCAGGTCATCCAGTCTCATCTTTTTCATTTTTTTCTCTTTCTAATTTCATTCTAATCTTCTTTTCGTTTCATCCTCATCTTCTTTTTTTCTCTCAACTTTTCTCTTTTCTTTTTTCCCCTTTTTTTTTACCTTTTTTTTCTTTTATTGATCTTTTTCTGATCTTCTTTTTTTCTTCTTCTCCTTTCTCTTCATGCTCACTTTTTTTAAATTATTTTAAAATAAAAAAAATTTTTTTTTTTCATTTTTTTTCGTTTTCATCTTCTTCTCCCTCTTTCTCCCTTTTTTTAACTCTTTTTTTTCTATTTTATCGCTTTCCATTTCCTTTTTATTTTAATTCTTCTTCTGTTTTCTCGGTTCCATTTCTATCTCTACATCCATCTTCATCTCTTCATGATCTACTCCTCTTTCTCATTTTCCTCGTCCTTCATTCCTTTTCTCCCTCCTTCCATCCCTTTCCACCGCTTATACACTCTTTTGAGAGCGAGGAAGTGGAATGATGAATGGCTTACAAAGCTCACAAAGTTTCATTTTAAGCTTCCAAAAGTGAATTTAGGTTCACAAAACTCACTCACCACCAAAGTGGCTTCCTGCTTAATAAGACGCCTTAGTGGTTTGCTGGACTGCAAAAGGTTCTTTGTCATTGCTTCGAAAACTGAAGCTCCAATGGAAACGGACATAATTTGAAATTTTTTTCGAATTTTTGTGTCAGTGAAAATGCAAGAAAACACCCGTTATCGTCCACGCATGCGTGGTAATACAGAGATAGAGAAGAGGAAGAGGAAGAAGAGAAAGAGGAAGAAGAGGAAGAGGAAGAAGAAGAAAAGGGGAAGAAGAGGAGGAAAAAGAAAGAGATTGAAATAAGCGAACTCTCTGAAAAACCTAAACTCTCGTGTTTGTGGATTCGGAGCTGTTGTCTCGTAGCTGTATGTTGCTCGGGCATGGAGTGAAATCTTAAATGGAGCTGGTAAACAAGTGACTGGTAAGAGAATCAAAATTCATTATTAATTAGAAAAATTTAAAACTAATAAAAATTGATGACTACTTAGAATTGAAGACTCATTAAAATTAGACTCAATAAAATATAAGACTAATTAAAGTTGAAGATAAATTATTATTAAAGACCAATCTATAGTGAAGACTTATTAGTATTGAAGACTTACCAGTATTGAAGACTAATCAGTATTGAAGACTAATTAGTATTGAAGACTAATCAGTATTGAAAACTAGTCAGTATTGAAGACTAATTAGTATTGGAGACTAATCAGTATAGAAGACTAATCAGTATTGAAAACTAATTATTATGGTAGAATAAGTAAAACTGAAGATTCGTTCAAGTTGGAGACTAGTCTAACTCGAAAACTAATTGAACGTCAAACGTGGAAGGGCTGAATGGTGGCAGTGTGACTCAAGGGTCCTTCTTGCTCCTCCTCCTTCCTTCTCATCCTCCTTCCTTCTTCTCCTCCTTCCTTCTCCTCCTCCTTTCTCCTCCTACTTCCTTCTCCTCCTCCTTCCTTCTCCTCCTCCTTCCTTTTCCACTTCCTTCCTTCTCCTCCTCCTTCTTTCTCCTCCTCCTTCCTTCTCCTCCTCCTCCTCCTCCTCTTCCTCCTCCTTCTTCTCCTCCTTCCTTCTCCTCCTCCTCCTTCTCCATCCTTCTTCTCCTCCATCCTTCTCCTCCTTCCTCTTCCTCTTCCTTCCCTCTCCTCTTCCTTCCTTCTCCTCTTCATTCCTTCTCCTCCTCCTTCCTTCTCCTCCTCCTTCCTTCTCTTTCTCTTTCCTTCTCCTCCTCCTTCCTTCCCCTCCTCCTTCCTTTTCCTCTTCCTTCTTTCTCCTCCTCCATCCTTTTCCTCCTCCTTCCTTCTCCTCCTCCTTCTCTCTCCTCCTCCTTCCTTCTCCTCCTCCTCCTCCTTCTCCTCCTTCTCCTCCTCCATCCTTCTCCTCCTCTCTCCTCCTCCTTCATCCTCCTCCTCTTTCCTTCTCTTCCTCCTTCCTTCTCCTCCTCCTTCCTTCTCCTCCTCCTTCCTTCTCCTCCTCCTTCCTTCTCCTCCTCCTTCCTTCTCCTCCTCCTTCCTTCTCCTTCTCCTTCCTTCTCCTCCTCCTTCCTTCTTCTCCTCCTTCCAGGTCAGCTCCTCCTTTCATTCCATCCTTCTAAATTAACTTACTCATTGGCCGTGTTTATTCGCACACTCACACGCACTTCTCGAGTTTCGAAATTTTAATTGGATAAACGGCAATACATCAAAAGAAAATAAATAGTAATAATAACCATAATTAATAATAATAATAAAAATAATAGTAGTAGTAGTAGTAGTAGTAATAATAATAATAATAATAATAATAATAATAATAATAATAATAATAATAATAATAATAATACTACTACTACTACTACTACTACTAATAATAATAATAATAATAATAAAAATAAAAATAATAATAATAATAATAAAAATAATAATAATAATACTAATAAAAATAATAATAATAATAATAATAATAATAATAATAATAATAATAATAATAATAATAATAATAATAATAATAATAATAATAATAATAATATTAATAATAATAATAATAATAATAATAATAATAATAATAATAATAATAATAATAATAAAAATATTAAAAAAAAAAAAAATAATAATAATAAATAATAATAATAATAATAATAATAATGATTATAATTTAAAAAAATGAAAATAAGGAGAAAAATATATGAAAAAAAAGATGAATATTAAGATGGAGAAAAAATATCAAAAAAATGGAAAAAACAATAAAAAAACTAAATAAAAGATCAAAGAAAACAAAATGAGCAGTAAAAATTGGTTGGAAGGAAAAATAATTAGATCTTGGTGTCGATGACACTGTCAATAGAACTGCATACCTGTCACCCTTGTCACTGCACACCTCATCTCAAAATTTCCAATCAGTCTGCTCCGCTACAGTGGAGCCTGTTCTTCCCGTTAGGTCTTTAATTTATTTTGTTGAATTATGCCCAGCAGGGAAATGAACTGCAGACGTTTCAGTGGCTTATTTTTTAGTTTTGGCACGTTCCCGAGATACATTTGTGTAATAGTCATTTTTAACTAACTTTATAGGTTATAACTTGAACATTTGCAAGTATTATAAGAGGTTCCAAGGAATCCGATGGTCCAATGGTCCATTGGCGTGCGACAACACGCATAAACTTCTGCTGCCAGAACCTTGCATGTTTTTGCGAAAATTTTAAAGTTTCACCAACGTAATTGTCTACATAATTAACGCAAGCGCACGTGCCTTTGAGATCTCTTGCGTGCTTATGAGGTTCTCTCGCAACAACATTCGCAACCTCTTCTAGCTTACAACCATACCAACCCCTCCCTCCCGCAACCTCCAACGAGGAAGAAAGCAACAAGGGAGTGAATGATGGAGTGGGACACTAAGCACTTCATCGGGACACTGATTCGTCCCGTGTTGAGAAAGGTTTCTTTTGGTGCGGTGTACCGACCAAGGAGCTTAGAGCGCTTCAAGCCTGCTTAACTCCGCCCCAGGTGCTTCGACTGGCGCTGAGTTGTTGGTCGTCAGGGGGCGCTTAGTCTTTTGTCCGAACATGACTGTTTGTGAGAGCAGAAAAAGGGCGGGAAGGAAAAGAGATTTAGTGGCCTCCTGTTGGGGTAGCATAGGCCACTTGTTTTAAGGAGGTGAACGTTTTGCCAACGAGAACTAAGGGTATAACTGAAAAACAAAGCTGATGACAACACAAATACCAAAAAAAATAACATCACAAATAACGATAAAAGCTAGCGCGAAAATAGTAACACAGTGGCAACAAAAATAACAGCGCAGGACAATCTGCAAAATTATACTGGAAATATCACGTGGAACAGCAGCACCACAGCTGAAAAGCAGCAGCAGCAACGACAACAGTAACAGCAAACAGCAAACAACAAAAAACATAACAGCACAACAACAGAAATAAGATGACAATAAGCGAAAGAAACAACAGCTGCACAAGAACAGCAACAACAACAGACAACACAGCAACAAAAATGCAACAACAGCTACAACACAACAACAGAAACAACAGCAACAACAACACAAAATACCAGCAACAACAGCAACACAACAGTAAAAACACAAAACAAATACAACACAACAACAAAACAGCAACAACACAACACAGCAACACAACAGCAACAACAAAACAGCAACAACACAACAGCAACAACACAACACAGCAACAAAACAGCAACACAACACAGCAACAGCAGCAAACAGGCGGAGGATAGAGGCCTCAGTCAGGTTTTCCCACGGGGGTGCTAAGCCACTTCGGTATGCACGAGATGTAAAGAGTCACAAGCGCCTCTACCGCACTTTAAGCGCCCGTTTCGCCTTGGTGGCAAAATTTGAAATTCTTTTCGCAGCTTATGGAAGGTTTTTGAAATAAATTTTCCCTATTGGTGGTTTTTCGAAAATTATTATCATGTTGGTAAATTTAAACAAAAAAAAAAACAATTTTTTTTGTCGATGGAATTTTTAAAATTAAAATTTTTCAGCGGAATTTTAAAAGTAAAATTTGTTGAGCATTGCCCTCGGATGCATCCGTGCACCCAAACGGCTTCGCGAATCGAAAACTCGAAATAATGTTTTTTTCATTTATTTCATTTTAAAATTTAATTGAATAAACCAGCTGCTATATTCTTGAGATTTATCCTTCTTTCGAAAATGTTTTGTTAATTAAAATTTAAAACCCCATTTCTGTCTGGTCGGTTCTTTTTCTATCTTAAAGTCCTCCCACTCCATGGGCAACTTCAGCACAACAGTACCATACAACAGAAGTGGAACGTTTGCCATCAAGAATTAAGAGTCCGTCGTCGGCCTCAAAAGTTTCAAGAGATTGTAGTTAATTAAATTAAATTAAATTAAATTAAATTAAACTTAATTAAATTAAATTAAATTAAATTAAATTAAATTAAATTAAATTAAATTAAATTAAATTAAATTAAATGAAATTAAATTAAATTAAATTAAATTAAATTAAATTAAATTAAAGTAAATTAAATTAAATTAAATTAAATTAAATTAAATTAAATTAAATTAAATTAAATTAAATTAAATTAAATTAAATTAAATTAAATTAAATTAAATTAAATTAAATTAAATTAAATTAAATTAAATTAAATTAAATTAAATTAAATTAAATTAAATTAAATTAAATTAAATTAAATTAAATTAAATTAAATTAAATTAAATTAAATTAAATTAAATTAAATTAAATTAAATTAAATTAAATTAAATTAAATTAAATTAAATTAAATTAAATTAAATTAAATTAAATTAAATTAAATTAAATTAAATTAAATTAAATTAAATTAAATTAAATTAAATTAAATTTAAGTTACTCTTACCATCTTTTCAAACTTCTTTCAACGTCATTTCAATAGGTAACCTGAATTTATTAAACGTAGCTTTGCCGAGTTATCTTTTATTTCTACAAAACATTTCCTCCACAACGATATATTCCTCCCAATAATGATCTTTTGGCTTTGAAAAATGTTTGGCATTGGAATTATTTCGGGAGGGAGGGGAGATGATTCATGCCGTAACAGAGTGAGATGGACGATGTTGCAGGTGGAAGAGGGGTGGGGAGTGGGGGGTGGAAGAGGGGAGTTATGGAGTGAGAAGTGTTTGAGTGGCTTGATTGCTGCCACGATTGATGGGTGCTTTAATAGAGCCTTGGTTGCTGCTCTGGTGCGGTTGTGGTTCGTGGTGATTTGGTGATAGAACTGTAATGGTGGAGGATTAGCAGGTTGATGGTGGTGGGTTGATGATGGTGAGTTGATGGTGGTGGGTTGATGGTGGTGGGTTGATGGTGGTGGGTTGATGGTGGTGGGTTGATGGTGGTGTGTTGATAGTGGTGGGTTGATGGTGGTGGGTTGATGGTGGTGGGTTGGTGATGGTGGGTTGGTGGTGGCTGGTTGGTGGCAGTGGACGAATAGGGGGTTAGAAAAAGTGGATTGGTAGATGGAACGATGAACACTGTTTAATGGGCAGGTAATGAGTTATTGGCAAGCTGTCTGAGAGACGCGACCTTGAAGCAGCTGAGGCCTCCTCGTTCGTGTGACACGTTCAACGTCACAAATTTTTAACCTAACTAAAAATTGGCGTCATGAATGTTTAAAGTCATGCAAATAACTCTTTCCGGTCGAAAAAGTGTTTTTAAAGAATGACAAACGCTCAGCGACGATGAATGATGTGCACGTGGACGCAACACTTCACTGCAAGGAGCACTCATTACTTGTTGCTCGGAGCTGTTTCGGTGGTAAAGTTGAATAAATCAGGTTTTTCTTAAAACATGAAAACATGAAGCTCAAGCGGAAATCCAAAGGGGAAACGGAAGCAGTGGATACACACGAGTAGGAGTCTGAATTAAATAACTTCATTCTTTATGGCCTGTCGTCTCTGTGGACACGTTTGAGTGGGGAGGTTGTGAGTGTTCTGAATGCAAAATCAATGGAACAAATAAAAAGAACCAGCAAGAATTTTATCCGGGGTGGATGAAATAAAATAGAAAAAATGAAGTGAAAAAAGAGGTAGAAAAATGAAGGGAAAATTGAGAGGAAGACAGCTGGGGGACAAATGGAAAAGAAGGAACGAATAGAGGCGACAAATGTACATCAGTGTTAGGGACTGCCACTTCGAGTGATCAATCAAGGCCGCTTATGGCTGTGTTGGTGCCTTCCATGAATCATGTTTAGTATGATAAAATAGGCGCTGTTCTGGAATTTTATTATGATAAATACAAAGAGGTTTGAAGACTTCATCATGATGAAGAATAGGTCGTTCTAGAAACATTAAAATGATAAAAATAAAAAAAATTGGAATTTATAATGTCCATAAATAATTGAGCTTGAATAATTAGGCCCCAAAAACGATTTCTGATTGAAAATAATACTCGCGGAAGCTTTAAACGCTTCAAATTCATACTGAGCCTTCGAAAAGCTTTCAGAAAAATCACGAAAAGTGGAAAATGTTTCGGAATAAGAGATAAAAATGAGCAATTGATGATTTTTCAAAGGCAAAAAAAATAAAACAGTTTTTTAAAACAATTTTGATCAAATAAAAATAATCAATGAAAAGCGGAAACATTTGTGTAGCGCTTACTGGAACTTGTGAGGCGTGAAGTTAATTTGAAGGCAGACCTCAAAGTTCTGAGCTGATTGCGAGCGAGGCTCTGCAGTTTATAGAGAGTTTACAGGATTACGTGAAAATTCAATCAAATCCTTTTCCTAAAATTATTTTCAAAGTTGTAAAAAAAATCAAAGTTGTAAAAAAAATTCAAAAAAAAGTTTTGAATCGTTTTGAAAATTAGCGAAAACGTTTGGGATTTTTTAAGGAATTAAAAAAATTTCCAAGAGCTGCGGATTTTTCTTAAAATTTTTGAATGCATGGAAAAGGTTTGGATTTTAAACAAAATGAAAAAAAAAGATTGTATCTTATCTTTCCAAAGAGATTTCTGAAGCAGAGAATGCTTTGAAGAACTCTCAGGTTTATTGCATTTACTTGAAGTTCTAAAAAAACAAGGTTTTGATAAAAAAAAACAAGGTTTTGATAAAAAAAACAAGGTTTTGATAAAAAAAAACAAGGTTTTGATAAAAAAAACATAGTTTTGATTAAAAAAACAAGGTTTTGAAAAAAAAACAAGGTTTTGATTAAAAAACAAGGTTTTGATTAAAAAACAAGGTTTTGATAAAAAAAAACAAGGTTTTGATAAAAAAACAAGGTTTTGATAAAAAAAAACAAGGTTTTGATTAAAAAAAACAAGGTTTTGATAAAAAAAAACAAGGTTTTGATAAAAAAAACAAGGTTTTGATTAAAAAAAACAAGGTTTTGATAAAAAAAACAAGGTTTTGATAAAAAAAAACAAGGTTTTGATAAAAAAAACAAGGTTTTGATTAAAAAACAAGGTTTTGATAAAAAAAAACAAGGTTTTGATAAAAAAACAAGGTTTTGATAAAAAAAAACAAGGTTTTGATTAAAAAAAACAAGGTTTTGATAAAAAAAAACAAGGTTTTGATAAAAAAAACAAGGTTTTGATTAAAAAAAACAAGGTTTTGATAAAAAAAACAAGGTTTTGATAAAAAAAAACAAGGTTTTGATAAAAAAAACAAGGTTTTGATTAAAAAAAACAAGGTTTTGATAAAAAAAAACAAGGTTTTGATAAAAAAAACAAGGTTTTGATAAAAAAAACAAGGTTTTGATTAAAAAAAACAAGGTTTTGATAAAAAAAAAACAAGGTTTTGATAAAAAAAAAACAAGGTTTTGATAAAAAAAACAAGGTTTTGATTAAAAAAAACAAGGTTTTGATTAAAAAAAACAAGGTTTTGATGAAAAAAACAAGGTTTTGATAAAAAAAACAAGGTTTTGATAAAAAAAACAAAGAATGGTAAAAAAAGAAAAATATTGCTTCGAGACATAAAAGAGAGTTCATTCGAAACATTTATCAAATTTTTTTAGAAATGTGAATTTATTCAGTGTCGAACAATGGCTATAATGAATAGTGTTCTACCCTCAGAGGCTGCACGAAGGATTGCAAAGGCAACAGATGAGAATAAGACTCACTGGAGGCCACTATGCAAACTCAACAATGCAGTGCTGAAAACACAATGAGGTGCTGAGGTGCTGACCGTCGAAATTAAAAAAAATATAGAAAAAAAATCGATAAGGATGGAAGACAGAAAAGAAATGGAATAAGGGATGGAAGGAAGAAAAAAACGGAAAAATACGAAAAATTGAACAATATGAAAAAAAAGAAAACAAAATAGAGAAAAGGTTGAAAAAAAAGAAATATGATTAAAAAGGAAAAGAGAATAAAAAAAACAAAATACCAAAGAAAAAAATGATAAAAAAAGAAAAATTATACAAAAAAATAAAGAAAAAGGAAAGGGAAGGAGTGCAAGAATGACGTTTGGTAAGCTGGTAGTTACAGCTACACTTGAGACTTTTGAAAGCTTGAAGCCCCTCCCGTTGAGAGTTGTTAGGTAGGAAAAAAATGAACATCGAACGACGGCTTGAAAAACATTCTTGAAAAATATCGAAACAACACAGAGAAAAATCACAAAACAAAAACTAGTGGGGTATAAAAAAAACAAGACACAACTAGACGAGAAGACAATGACATAAAAGACAGTGACACAGGAGACTATGACACAGAAGACAGTGACACAGAAGACTATGACACAGAATACAATGACACAAAAGACTATGACACAGAAGACTATGGCACAGAAGACAATAACCCAGAAGACAATGACACGAAAAAATACAAAACTTTTTTCCACTTTTGCAGCTACCACTCATTCGCCCCTCTCAAGGGCTCAACTTCTCAAGCAAGAAGAAATCTTTCCTCACCAACATTTGCAGAATTTGAAGACCCACCCTTTCAACAACTCAACCATCACTGCCATCCATTCCTCTTTTGACTACTTGGACGATCAATTCTCAATCTCTCCACCCTACCTCAACCGCTCAAACCTCACAACCACCGTGACTGCCAGCAGCACAACAGTTTTGCCAACCGACGTAGAAACTTGGAGGGTGGTGTTGTTGGTGGTCTTTGGAGTCATCACCACCCTGGGCATCATTGGCAACTCCATTGTCATCGGCACTGTCTTCTTCAACCGCAAGAGGAAGGCTAGAGGGGCGGCCAGTGCCACCACCACCACCTCTACCACCGATGTCCTCATCGTCAACCTTGCCTTTGCCGACCTCCTCTTTGTCATCTTCTGCGTGCCCTTCACTGCTGTCAGGTCTCTTGTGTTATTGCTGTTGTTGATGCAGTTATTGATGGTGTTTTTTTTGCTGCTGTTGGTAGTAGTAGTGGCGGTGTTTCTGTTTTTGTGTTTTTTTAAGTGCTCCACTTAATCTCATTTGTGTTTTCGCTAGCTCTTTAAACCTCCACACACCCTTAACACTCAACCCTCTGCTTTTAACGTCTAGCTCTTTTCAAATCTTCAAACATCATCAAACACAAAAACATTTTTTTGTCTCAAAACCCCCACTTAATGAAAACAGCCTGCAACATTCACGTTATTCCGACACTTTGTAACCTTCTCCAACACTGCGAACGTTTCCAAGCTTTCAATACCTTTTTTTCCAGATACGTCAAAGATTATTGGCCGTTCCAGGTGTGGGTGTGCAAGCTGTACATGTGTTTCACTTACATCAACGCCTACGCCAGCGTCTACATCCTTGTCCTCATGAGTCTCGACCGATACCTTGCCATCGTCCACCCTATCAAGTCTAGGTGGGTGGTGGGAGGGTTTATGGGCGGAGGGTGTTAGTGGAGAGATATTTAGGAGTGATTTGGGGATGTTTGTAGATACGTTTGTAAAATGAGTTTTGTAAGGGATCAAAGATAATCTCGAATCTTGTTTTTGACGCTTGTGCTGTAAGAGTGTGTTTGTTCTAGGGTTAGGGAAACTACATTCAAAATACAAACACGCACATACTCACACTTGATACACAGACTGATAAGAACACCACGGAACGCTTGGATAGCAGCGGGTCTGGTGTGGTTGGTGGTTCTGGTGAGTCATGGACCACTCGCCAGTGAGGTGGGCATCATAAGCTACGAAGGGGGGTCTTTGTGCGACTTCCTACGCTACTACGATGAAGTGAGAAGGGGTGGTGGTGGTGGGTGGTGGCAGGCGGTTAATGATGAGCGGTTTGTGATGGTGGGTAGTTGAGGATGGTGGTGAAAAGGTCTGTGAGTGCTTGCTTCTAAGAAGGGTTGATGTCTGCTGTAGCGTACTATGAATTCTTAAATTTAATTTGTTTTGAAATGTTCCAATAAATTTTAAACTCTTTTGAAATTCGAAAGTTAGAGAGTTTCCGTGTTTCAAAGAATATGAGGGATGAATGGTAGTTCCAAACATGAAACAAAAATTCGTTGTTGCAAGCCTTAAATACATCATCTTTTTCGAATTTTAATTCTTTGTTGGACTTTTGAATGACAACGCTAAAAAGAAGAAAAGGAGGAGAAGAAAGAAGAAGAGGAAGAGTAGGAAGAGGAGGAGGAGAAAGAAGAAGAGGAAGAGTAGGAAGAGGAGGAGGAGAAAGAAGAAGAGGAAGAGTAGGAAGAGGAGGAGGAGAAAGAAAAAGGGAATGAGAAAAAAGAAAAAAAGGCTTGAAAAAGAAAATCCTAGCTATTTTATTTGACGAATCAGAATTGCGAAGTAAAGAGGAAATTGTTGATGATGATTGCCTGGTGTTGTTGATGTTGATTGTGCAAAAAAAATAACAGAAAAAGGTGTAACTATTTGTTTTTTCGATCTTGGTGGTAGTGAAAGATTTGGTTTTGTTGATGTTATTTGAGGTTGAGAGAATTAACTTTCGTGGTGGCGGCTGGGAGGTTGTGTTGATGTGGTGGTGGTTGAGTTGATGAAGTTTTCAAAAGACCTCGGTCTTTTCAAGTCCCTCAAGGGTGTGCGAAGGATTTGAGATACACCCCACGTAGTGAAGTGTCTTTTTGAAGCGATGATATATGGCTCTGATGAACGCTTCTCTGAGAAAAATAATTCTCTTCTGAAGAATCGTAAAGCCCACTTCATCATAACTATCGTTATCACACCACTACCATCAATACCACCAGAAACACAAAGCCACTCCAATATTTCACACCAAAATCTTACACCACACTGCGACACAACACACTACAACACACCACAACACGCTAGACCACAACACACCACACCCCACTACACCACACCACACTACGAGATACCGCACTACACCACATTACATCGCACTACGAAACACCACACCACACCACACCACACCAAACCACACCACACCACCCCACATCATACCACCCCACACCACACCACACCACACCACACCACCCCACACCACACCACACCCACCACACACGAAGGACGCAGTGTTTCGGATGACATTCCACATAATCTTCTTCTTCTTTGGCTTCCTGCTCCCTCTCACCTCCATCACCGTGCTCTACGGGGTGTTGCTGAAGAAGGTGTTGTATGACGACTTCAGGGCTGTTAACAAAAACAACAACAACAACAACAACAACAACAACAACAAAATTAAGAAGAAATCTGCTGACAATGCTCCGGAAACAGGTAAGAAACAGAGGTTTGAATGAAAAAATTGTTTATCCAGAGACTGGGGGATTGAAGGATGGTTGATTGGAGGGTGGTTAATTGAAGGATGGTTGATTGGAGGGTAGTTGATTGGAAGGAGGTTGATTGGAGGGTGGTTGATTGGAAAGAGGTTGATTGGAGGGTGGTTGATTGGAGGGTGGTTGATTGGAGGATGATTGATTGGAGGGTGGTTGATTGACGGATGGTTGATTGGAGAGTGGTTGATTGGAGGGTGGTTGATTGGAGGGTGGTTAATTGGAAGGTGGTTGATTGGGGGGTGGTTGATTGAAGGGTGGTTGATTGAAGGATGGTTGATTGGAGGGTGGTTGATTGGAAGGAGGTTGATTGGAGGGTGGTTGATTGGAAGAAGGTTGATTGGAAGGTGGTTGATTGGAGGGTGGTTGATTGGAGGATGATTGATTGGAGGGTGGTTGATTGAAGGATGGTGGATTGGAGGATGGTTGATTGGAGGGTGGTTGATTGGAGGGTGGTTAATTGGAAGGTGGTTGATTGGTGGGTGGTTGATTGAAGGGTGGTTGATTGAAGGGTGGTTGATTGAAGGATGGTTGATTGGAGGGTGGTTAATTGAAGGATGGTTGATTGGAGGGTGGTTGATTGAAAGGTGGTTGATTGGGGGGTGGTTGATTGGTGGATGGTTGATTGAAGGGTGGTTGATTGGAGGATGGTTGATTGGAAGGTGGTTGATTGGTGGATGGTTGATTGAAGGGTGGTTGATTGGAGGGTGGTTGATTGAAGGGTGGTTGATTGGAGGGTGGTTGATTGGAGGGTGCTTGAGAACAATTTTTATTGGGAGCTAATTGGGCGTTGTTTTCATGGATGCTCGGCTGTGTGAGAAGAACCGTCTGGTAAGAAAGAATGTAGGATCGTATTTGGATGGGTCTGGAGCTTTAAAAAATAAAATATAAAAAGTTCATGAAAAGGCTGGAATTGTTCACAAAAACATTACGTTTTGAAAAAATCCTTCACAGCATTTCAAAAAAACTATAACTCGCCCCTTAAGGCCCAATAAAACTCCTTTTGGAAGTTTAGTCCTAATGGAATCACCATATATGAACCACAAATCCCTCATAAAACAATTCCTTCATGAGCTCTTTTCAGAGCCCAATTCCAAGAAGAGAGATGTCTTCTGCACTCATTAAAAATCCTTTTTAAGAAAATTAAAGTTGGCGTTATATAAATGTTTAATGGTTTCACAGTGCGCAGGAAGGTGCTTGTTGACGTGGAAACTGGCAGTGAGAAGGAGGCAAAAAGAATAAAAACAGAAAGTATAAAGCAAGCCAGCGTTGCAACCAACACCTCACCCCCGCCACACCCTTCAACCAACGAAGCTTCAGACACCACCACGATCGTCCTTCCACCATCAGCAACCACAGAACCTCCAAACAACCTTGCGATTGTATCCAACACTGATACCACAACATCTCCAAACTCCACAACCACCACAGCCCCTTTAAAAGCTTCCTTCGTTATAGCTACCACCACGGCTTCTACAAAGATTTCTACCAGCCACACTACAGCAGCCACCAGTTACCAACCCAAGGCCTCGAGGTCGCAGCAGGCGAGCAGCAGAAGCAACAAACGGAAGCGGGTGACGAAGATGGTGGTGGCCGTGGTTTTGACTTTTGCTATCTGCTGGTTGCCCCTCCAAATCATCTTCCTTGTCGGCTCGCTGTCCACCTACCCCAACAACATCAGATTCTGTGGGTGTCTGTGTTCACAATCGTTGAATTATTTACACTTTTTTGTATTCTTTGAAAAACCAAGTTTTATTTTTGAAAAAAATTTGTGCTTTCAACACTGCATTTCCGCTTCTACATCAAGATACCAAAAAAGGATCTTTGGTCTTGAGATGCTTCTTCCGGTGGCAATAACTTCCAATTCGCTCCGATAAAAAGCTTTTTGAGATTACAACCGCTTGGTCTTTCGAATAAACTCTGTTTTTGTCTTGAAGCTGCTATCACATACGTCTCCATTTGCTACACTTTTTGTTTTCCTCAAATGTTTCTCACTTTTGAATTTATTTTTGTCTCCCTTCTCACTTGTATTTATCCCTTCTTAGGATATTTCTCACTTTTAGAGATGTTTTTCCCACTTCCCATGATTATTTTTCAATCCTTACATCCACCCATACAAATACACATACACACACACACACACACACACACACACACACACACACACACACACACACACACACACACACACACACACACACACACACACACACACACACACACACACACACACACACACACACACACACACACACACACACACACACACACACACACACACACACACACACACACACACACACACACACATACACACACACACACACACACACACACACACACACACACACACACACACACACACACACACACACACACACACACACACACACACACACACACACACACACACACACACACACACACACACACACACACATACACACACACACACACACACACACACACACACACACACACACACACACACACACACACACACACACACACACACACACACACACACACACACACACACACACACACACACACACACACACACACACACACACACACACACACACACACACACACACACACACACACACACACACACACACACACACACACACACACACACACACACACACACACACACACACACACACACACACACACACACACACACACACACACACACACACACACACACACACACACACACACACACACACACACACACACACACACACACACACACACACACACACACACACACACACACACACACACACACACACACACACACACACACACACACACACACACACACACACACACACACACACACACACACACACACACACACACACACACACACACACACACACACACACACACACACACACACACACACACACACACACACACACACACACACACACACACACACACACACACACACACACACACACACACACACACACACACACACACACACACACACACACACACACACACACACACACACACACACACACACACACACACACACACACATACACACACAGTCACGCATGTTCAAGTAGAGAAATAAGGTGATTTTTTGGATTATAATGAGAACACAGGCTGTAGTACGATGCCCTCGCATATTTTTATCCTAAAAAAATAATTTTTTTGCTGTTTGAAATTTTCAATTTTGGAAATTTTTTTAGAAGTTGAGTTGTTAACATGACGAAGGGCATGTCAATGGCGTGAAGACCATTCGATCTTCAAAACCCATTAGGCAACAGCTTCCCTGCAGAACCCCTGCCGCTTTCACTCGCAAATAACCAACCGCGCCCACCACTGTCTCCTACGTTGGAGGTGTAATAAAAACCCTGTATTGAAGATTTATTTGAAAACTAGTATTCATTTGTTAATTATCCCGTCTTTGCATTCATTCATTTATTTGTTCCTTTCTTTATCCATCCATCCAAAATTAATTCATTTGTGCATTCATTCAATAATCTGTCGTTTTTCATCCATTCATCTAACATCAAATCACTTGTGCATTTGTTCATTCATCCATCAATTTCAAAATTCTTTCACTCATTTATCCATTCACTATTTATTCATCTATCCACCATCTATCAATCCACCTGCCATCTAACTACCATCCATCTTCCATCCATCTCTTCCCCATCCATCCACCATCCATCCATTCACCCCCACCAACTTCCCACAGACCGCAACATCAAGCTGGCCTCGAACTGCCTGGCCTATATGAACAGCTGCCTCAATCCTTTCCTCTACGCCTTCTTCTCCCATAACTTCAGGTGCCCAATTCTGCATTGTGGAGGAAGGTGTTCTCGAAGCGTTGTTGTAACCAAATGTAATCAATCGTAACCAACTGTAAACTGCTGTAACCAACTGTAACCAACTGTAAACTGCTGTAACCAACTGTAAACTACTGTAACCAACTGTGAACTACTGTAACCAACTGTAACCAACTGTAAACTACTGTAACCAACTGTAACCAACTGTAATCAAATGTAATCAACCGTAACCAACTGTAACCAACTGTAACCAAATGTAACAAGCTGTAACCAACTGTAAACTACTGTAACCAACTTTAACAAGCTGTAACCAACTTTAACAAGCTGTAACCAACTTTAACAAGCTGTAACCAACTGTAATCAAATGTAACCAACTGTAATCAAATGTAATCTACCGTAACCAACTGTAACCAACTGTAACCAACTGTAACCAACTGTAACCAACTGTAACCAACTGTAACCAACTGTAACCAACTGTAACCAACTGTAACCAACTGTAACCAACTGTAACCAAATGTAACCAAATGTAACCAACTGTAACCAACTGTAATCAACTATAATCAACTACCAACTGAAATTAAAGTTTAATTAAATTTATTAACGGTTAATTAATTGATATCAGTTTGAAAGTATCAGAACTGGAAAAGGGTTGTTTGTAGGCAGCAAAGACAGGTCTCATTGCTTATGGCTGATTGCTCAAAATTGCAGCATTGAAAATTTTGCAACATACAGCACAGCAACACTGCAACGTACAACACAAAAATATTGCACACTGAAACATTGCAACACACAACAAAGCAGCACTCAATACGCAACATTTACAGACAAGGCTTCAAGAATTTGCTGTTCTTCTGTTTTTGCTGCAGCAAAAAGAAGTCGAGGAGCGGAAAACGGAAGAAGGATTACTATAGCAACCTCATGCATACTTTCACACAGGTCTCATATAATCTTTTGCCTCCTCTTATTCCATTATTTATTATCACGCCTGCGTCATTAAACTTTGAAAATTAAAATAAATTTACAATTTTTCTTCGTAATCACCATCAACAAGAGCTCCAACATAACGCATCGGTTGCTTCCTTTGGCGCCTTTACAAATTAGATTGATTATGGGTTTTAGTATTTAAAAAAAAGAAAAGTCGACTATCTCTTCTTACAACAATTTCAAGATTTGCACCAGTCGATGAACGTTTGCCTGTGAAGTCTCCAACAGCTTCCAAAAATCCCCAGCAACTCTGACAACTCTTCAAAGCCGCCCAACAACTCTCCTTCAAACAACACTCACCACCTTGTTTAACAACAACAACAATACCTTTTCCAACAAAACCCTTCAACAACAACCACTACCCTTTTAAACAGCAACACCAACAACCCTTCCGCCACCTCCTTCAGCGAACAAAACCTCGAACAACTCATAACGAAGACTCATCGCCACCACGCCACCAAAACACACAAATAATGAATATTAATGAAAAATTCTGTGGCTATCTTGTCTTCATGAGCTGTTCTCTACCTTAAAGCACCATTTATTGTGTGTATCACTTCTCCTGATCTGATTCGCGACACTTTTTATGCCTCTATTTCGTTTCTTTTTTACTTTCAAGACTCTTTTTTTGTTTCATAATTGCTATTATTCAAAAGCCATCTCACACTGATTGTCTTTTCGATCCTCGTTTATCGCGCAGAAGTCATTTTATTTCTCATATATATACATAGCGAAAGATCGCCATTTTCGACACTGCCATAACTCTTACGCTACCAACTTGTGTCCGTCTAGAACGATAAAGGGGAAGAAAGAGTGGGTAGATTAGAGTGAGAGAGTATCAATAATGGATGAGTGAGAAGCAGGAGCAATAAGAGAGCTGCACGAAGAAGCAATGAAGTGGTGAAATGGTGGAAAGAGATTTGAAATGCTTTGAAATTGAAAGCTCGATAAGATTCAATTTTCTGCGGAAGGATGAAAAAGGAAGATGTGTTACGTCGTAAAGAATGAAAGAAGTGGTGGTGAGAAGTGGTTCAAACGGTGGTATATAAGAGTGGTGTGAAGGGTGGTGATATGAGAGGTGGTGTGAAGGGTGGTGGTATGAGAAATGGTATGATAAAAAGAGCATAAAAGGTAGAATCGAAAGTGGAAATTATGAAATTTGAAAAGTTAAGAGTACCTGTAGTTTGATGACAGCGTGGGTGTTTTGAATGGGCAACCTTTGTAGGCTACTGGGAAACATAAGAGCATTTGACATATTGACACGGGAAGAAAGATACGAGGCAGTGGAAGATTGTTTGAGAAGCAATCAGAAGTGGGAAAAAACGATTCATGGACGTTTCCAAAATAATTAGAGTTAGATTGTGGGATTTCCGTTGAAATATGGCAGCTGGCGTAGTGAATTGAGGACGCTAGTGTTGATGCCGTTTTCGCTCGCAAATCGACCTGCCACTGGACACCTCGAAAGATATTTCTCTCGAAGAGTTGTTTATGAAAGAGGAATCATATGTTAACAGAGTGATTTCGCACTGTCATCACTTCTTGCATTACGTCCATGGTAAATACCAATCGCTCACAAGAGGTGGTTCTTTCAGTATCGCATTTTTCATCCTATGAACTGCGAAAAATAAAGTTTCAAGTTTTTTTTCGCTTTTGAAAAATTTAATTGCTTCCATTTTTTTCTTTTTAAATTTTCTCAATTCTCATGACTCTTTCCAATGAATCTGCATCGTCATTGCTCTCGCTTCAGAACCACTCTGACCCACTCTAATCCAATCTAATCTACTCTAATCAACTTTAATCCACTCTTCTTCAGTCTAATCAACCATTTTTATAGCGCTGATTTACAGTATTCAAAGAAACTTCTCTTTTCCAACGACACACCCCTCATTTGAACCTTTCTTTTAACTCACACCCACACCTCTCCGACCACTTCAATCAACCTCGTTCAAGTCATATTCAACTCCGTCTCGTCATTCTCTGATATTTTCTTCATTTTTCTTATTTTTAATTTTAATTCATCTTTTTTCCTTTTTCTTTTCAATTTTCCACCCTTCTCTTTAGCTTTCTTTTTTTCTTCCCCTCTCTTACCTCCCTCTTTTCATTCCTTTCTTCTTTTTTTTCCAACAAAATCAACTTTAAAATCTACAAACCCAAACTTCCAAGTGTATGTTCGTAACCAACAAACCTTTCACTTCAACCAACATAGCTCACCACAAACCAGCCTCAAGATCAATCTTTGACACACACACCTTCCGCCACAACATACACACACACACACACACACACACACACACACACACACACACACACACACACACACACACACACACACACACACACACACACACACACACACACACACACACACACACACACACACACACACACACACACACACACACACACACACACACACACACACACACACACACACACACACACACACACACACACACACACACACACACACACACACACACACACACACACACACACACACACACACACACACACACACACACACACACACACACACACACACACACACACACACACACACACACACACACACACACACACACACACACACACACACACACACACACACACACACACACACACACACACACACACACACACACACACACACACACACACACACACACACACACACACACACACACACACACACACACACACACACACACACACACACACACACACACACACACACACACACACACACACACACACACACACACACACACACACACACACACACACACACACACACACACACACACACACACACACACACACACACACACACACACACACACACACACACACACACACACACACACACACACACACACATACACACACACACACACACACACACGTACACACACCTTTCAACACACCTTCTCACATTTAATTACCTGCTCACACACATACGAACTCATGAACAACCATTCTAATTATCAGTGTAGTGTGGCTTTAAAAGCTCAGAAAAGGTTTATCAGAACGTACATGAAGCATTCCATCAGAGGAGTGGTAGTGATGGTGGGATGGTGGAATGGTGGATTAGAAGATAGGGGTGATGGAGGGAGGCTTGAGGAAAAGGAAAAAGGAAAAATTGTGGATAGAAACGTAGAGTGGATGAATGAGAACGAGCGATAGATGAAATATGAGTGAAGGGGAGTGATGGATGGAAGAATGAGTGATGGATGGAAGAATGAGTGATGGATGGATGGATGATTGAGTGAACGAGACTGACTAAATACTTCTCAAATGTATTGTTCAACTTTTGATTCAAAGCTTTATTTTAATTTTTATAATGTTTTATAAATAATTATTCTTTATTCATTTTATCAAAATAACCATGTTCCAACTATTTCATTAAACTAGCTTTAATATTGAGTGGCCTCGAAACTCTACGGGGTTAATGCCACTATAATAATATACGTGTTTGTATTGTATTGTATTGTATTGTATTGTATTGTATTGTATTGTATTGTATTGTATTGTATGGATGGAAAAATGAGTGAAGGGACTGATGGATGGAAAAATGAGTGAAGGGACTGATGGATGGAAAAATGAGTGAAGGGACTGATGGATGGATGAATGAGTAATGGATGGATGAATGAGTAATGGATGGATGAATGAGTGATGGATGGATGAATGAGTGATGGATGGATGAATGAGTGATGGATGGATGAATGAGTGATGGATGGATGAATGAGTGATGAATGGATGAATGAGTGATGGATGGATGAAGGAGTGATGGATGGATGGCGACTAATGGGGGGCGGACCAGAGCGATCAATTGTTTCCTAATGCGTCTCCGAACACTTATTTTCTTATTTAATTCTGTTTCTTTCTTCCATTTTTTTTCATTCACTAATTCAATTTTTTTTTCTTTTTTTTTCAAATCATATTTTTTATTCCATTTTTTTCATTCTTTTGCCAATATATTTTATTTCCGACTCGGCATACTTTCCTGTAAATTCCATCTTCCGTGTGTCATGTCTCTTGTGGATGAATAAACTGTTCAGTGCAACGGCCTTTCATTTTTCCCAAACCTTTTCCACTAATCCTTCATTTTCACTTTTCACCATTACCTTCTCTGACCCCTCTCCTTTCCTATTTCTCTACCCTTCTGCTCTCAACCCTATCCTTCCTTCATCCCTCCCCTACCCTTTCCCTCTCTTTTGCTTCTTCTCCTATACCCTCTTCTCCTCTTACCTACTTACTCTTCAACCCTTCTATTTCTCTTCCTACACCTAAGTCAAGCTTTCTTTTCTCCCTCTGAGATGAGTGCAGCCACCAACGACTTATGCCAACATACTGGAAACAAACCCTGCAGCCTGTGGTGGTCTCCGAAGCAGCAACAACAACCAATCCTTCGCATAATTGCGCACTTTAAAAAATTAAATCAAATAAAAATTATTTCAAATGAATATTTTTTTATATTATTATTCTCATTCATATTTTTATGATTATTTAAAAATATGATTGAAAGAAGAAGAAAAACTGTTGTTTATATTATTATTTCCGTCTTATTCTTATTTTCAATTTTATTTTATCGTTGTTATTTTTTAAAATTAAAATTATAATTCAGTTCATATTTATATTTTTATTTTCAATTCTTGCTCAACAGAGGCAGAGGCAAGCAGTAAGGATTCTTGACGGAGTGTTGAAGCCTTCGAAGTGACGCATGGGAGACTTGACAGTGCTGTACTAAGCACAAATCCAAAAAAATGTTTACTTTCAACATAATTTTTAATAAAACTTTGATCAAATTGTGGGTTTTTTATGTGCTGTTGTTTGCTGAAGCGGATTGAATCGACAAAACAAACAGCCTGTCTCTCTCTTAGTTTGCTCCTCTCAAACCACTGCACATTTTACAAGGTTAAGCCATCAAATTTTTTCCGTCTGCAAAAAAATTGCTCAAAAGTTTGTTTAACGTTTTTTCCCTTGTCGAGGCTGATGGCAGGGGTAGTTTATTTATTTTTAACTTTTTGTACGCCACCTAGTGATTAAAATCTTTTTTTTCTGAACGTTTAAAGGCGTCGTTTGAAAGTTTATCCGTAACAACCAACTTGAAAGCAAATTAAAGGATTTTTGAGACATAAACAATAAAAAAAACTTTGAATTTTTGTTTGAAAATGGACTTTTTGAACTCGCTTCTGATTGGCAGCCTATTCTTAGTGGGTTTTTTTTTGTTTAAAAAAGCGGTCTTGACGTCCCTGCACTAGTAAGAGATGGCATCTCGCCTGGAATCGATACAAGTCTTTCGTTGTTGTGTTTTGTGTTGATGCTTTGCAATGCAAACTTTTTTTTTCGATTTCATTTCGAAAGTTAGTTCAAAATAGAAAATATATTTGAAGTAGAAAAATTAAATTTTAAAATATAAAAAATATATTTTTAAAAAAATTTGAAATAAATATTAAGTCTGAATAATAAAAACTCAATTATAATAATAAAAAATCAATTATAATAATAAAAAAAGAAATTATAATAATAAAAAAAGAAATTATAAGGATAAAAAATTACTGAAAACTGGAAACTGAAGCCTAATGCACATTTTGTGGCCACAAAAAGGCGAGTTCAAAAGGTTTCTTTTGGTATTATGGCATTAAAAGCAGAATGAAGCAACTTCAAAGAATGGAACATTTTGGAGTATCCATAATACTACAGGAATGTTGTAACAATGTTGTAACAGCTTTGTAACAATGTTGCAACAGCCATGTAACAATGTTGTAACGGCATTGCAACAATGTTGTAACATCTTTGTAACAATGTTGTAACAGTGTTTTAACATGTTTTACTAGTGTTTTAAAAATTTTGTAATACTTTTACAACGTGTTGTCATAGTTTTGCAACATGTTGTCATAGGGTTGTAACCTTCTTTCATAATGTTGCAACTTGTTGTAACAGAGTCTGCGTCATAAAGGTGCCAAAGAGGGCATAAAGAGCTTAATACTCTTTGAGCCTCCTACGAATATCTGTGGCTTTACAAGTGGGTGG
>OX387255.1:5223797-5228797 GCA_947562095.1 Branchellion lobata | reverse complement strand
CTTCCTTCCATCCACTCATCCATCACACCACACTCTTCCTTCAACACCCACTCTATTACTTCTACCACGGCTAACGCATCCATTACATCTACTCCCTTCATCCACTTCTTTCCATCTTTCCCTTCCTTTCCATCTTTCCCTTCCTTTCCATCTTTCCACTCCCTTCCATCCATCCACGCTCAATCCATTCTATTGCTCTCATGGATCACCTCCTGACCACTGCAGTGCGGCACAACAACTCCTCGCATGGTCACTACAAACACAACTACCCCTTTCGCAACAACAAGAAAAAGAAGAAAAACTACAATAATAATTACCCTTATAATCATTATAACACTGAACACAATGCTAGAGGCAACTACAGTGACAATAGAAAAGTTAATAGTAATGAAAACTACAACAAAAACAACAATGAAAACAGCAACCACAACAACAACTATAACAACAGCAACAACAAAAACGACAATGACAACAACTACAACAACAAAATCAAAAAATACAGTGAAGACAACACAGAATACGTTTTGAAAAGCGACGATAAAATACGTCCTAACACACTCAACTACACCTATAAAAACCACCACTATGAAAACTACAACTACGAAAACCAAAACAGTAAAAACAATAGCAATAACAATAACTATTTCAACACCAACATCATCTACAACAGCAACAGCGACATTTTTGACTACATCAACAACAACAACAACAGTATCAGCAGCAACAACGACATCAACGACAACAACAACAATAGCTACCTCGACATTCCATACAACAAGCACCAACAAATCCACCTCTTCTACACAACCACCTCCACCACCTCCATTTGGATCCTCTCTGTTTCCAGCATCTTCTTCTTCTTCCTTCTCATCGGCCTCGCTTTCGTCGTTTTCATCTGCAGACGAGACCTCAAAAGTCAAAAGAAATCCATTGATGATGAAGACGATGAAGAAGAAGATGAGGATTATGAAGATGATGGTAACGATGAGGAAGACGATTATGGGAAATACAGTGACAGAAGCAGAAGGAAAAGAGGAAACAAAAAGGGCGATGTCTGCGATTGGTCAGGTGTCGAAGCGGGCAGCCAATCACAAGACGTAGAACTTGCTTTGACGTCATCCGCGTTAGAGCTGCTGCAAGATGGTGACGTCACGACAGAAAAAAAACAAAATGGCCGTCATGAAAGCGCCATTGACAACGAAGGCTTTGATGATGGAGGAGATGAAGGAGGAGGAAGAGGTAGAAGAGTGGGTGGAGGGAAGGAAAAAGATGGAGGGAAGGAAAAAGATGGACGGAAGGAAGGAAGTGATGAAAGAGTGGAAGGGAAAAGTGACGGTGGGAAGAATGAGGAAGACTACATTGAGTTCAACTATTACTGGTGAGGAAGCAGGAGGATGTGCAGTTGCAAGGAAGGATTTTGTGGAATGTTGCCATCTGAGTGGACTCCAATGCACTTGTGCAGAGACTGCACCTTAAATAACAGATAGGAGGCTTGTCAGAAGCGAAATGCAGGAAAAGGCTTGAATGAGAATTTAAAAAAATTGAAGTTGAGATTAAAATTTAAAAAAATTGAAATTGAGATTATAATTTAAAAAAATTAAAATAATAATAGTAATAATAAATAATGATGAAACGAGAATAAAAGTGATAATAACTATGGATGATAATAATAATTAGAAGAGAAAAGAAAAGAAATTAGAAAAAAAAATAATAATAGTAATTAAAAAAATATTTTTAAAAAAGTATGAAAAATTAAAATTAAAATTAAAAAAAAATGAAATGAAAAAAAAATTAATTAATTTAAAAAAATAAATAATAATAGTAAAAAAAATAAAATAATAAAATAAAATAAAATAATAATAATAATAATAATAATAATAATAATAATAATAATAATAATAATAATAATAATAATAATAATAATAATAATAATAATAATAATATAAATAATAATAATAATAAAAATAATAATAATAATAATAATAATAATAATAATAATAATAATAATAATAATAATAATAATAATAATAATAATAATAATAATAATAATAATAATAATAATAATAATAATAATAATAATAATAATAATAATAATAATAATAATAATAATAATAATAATAATAATAATAATAATAATAATAATAATAATAATAATAATAATAATGAGATGAGAAAAGGAAAAAAAAATTGAATAATAAAACCATAAAGAACTTAGAGAACAACGAAAAATGAAACAAATGAAGAAATAAAAAGGAGCTAATAGCTGAAGTGGAAGAAGGTGGAGACGAGCCAAAAAGGAACAAGCTGCAATGGTGGGATGAGGATTAGAGGGTGAAAACACTTTGGTGGGAGGGGGAGAGGTGGGTGGTGGGGAATGGTGGGGGGTGGTGGGAAGTGGTGGGGAATGGTGGGGGGTGGTGGGAAGTGGTGGGGAGTGGTGGTGGGGGTGGGGGGGTGGTGGTAAGTGGTGGGATGGTGGTGGAGGTGAGATGGTGGTTGGAGGTGGGGGTGGTAGGGGTTAGTGGGAGGTGGTGGGGGGTGGTGGGAAGTGGTGGGATGGTGGTGGAGGTAGAGTGGTGGTTGGAGTAGGGGGTGGTGGAGGGTAGGGGGGGTGGTGGAGAGAAGTGGGAGGTGGTGGGAGATGGTGGGGGTGGTGGGGGTGGTGGAGTGAAGTGGGGGGTGGTGGGAGATGGTGGGGGTGGTGGGGGTGGTGGAGTTGGTGGTGGTTTGAGGATTACAATACACAACAACCTTCAATCTTGCCAACTTCTTCCGATCCTCCATGAAATTCCATTCATTTATGTTCTTTTTTTATGTGAAATAAAAAAAGTACCGTTTTTTTTGTTTTGAAAAAAACTGGAAAAAAATGGAAAAACTGGAAAAAACGTTTTGCTGTGTGCGTAAACGTTGTGATTAGATAGGAAATCAATTTGGGATTTTTTTTTGCAAAGATGAAACAGCATTTTTCAAAAAAAAAACACAGTTTTGATTACAAAACAACAAAAAAACAAGAAAACAAAACAATCAAGGCAACAAAATCAGCCAAATTCAATGAAAAAACGCGTGACGCTTTGCATGCTTTTTTTTTCCTTCACATTCTTTCATCTTCAATGGAATAACAATGGAAATAAAAACAAAAACAAAATTTCATAAAAAAACACTAATGTAAACATTGACAAAGTAATAAAAAAACAATTAAAAAAACTGTGAAAAAAACACAGCAAGAAAGACGCCAATGAAACAACAACAACAACAACAACAACAACAACAACAACAACAACAACAACCGGAAGGGTCGAAGCACAGTGGACCAATGCCTCCGCCTATCACAACACATCTCTGACGGATTCCAGTCGTCGGAGAGGCTACGGACAGGAATGACCCTGTTCGACTTCAGCAAAGCCTATGATAGGGTCTGGAGAACAGGTCTGCTGCAAAAGATGCACCTTCTAGGTATCCCGGCTCGCTTCCTGGTGTGGATCAGTTCGTGGCTGACGAACCGACAAGCCCGTGTCAGGGTCAATGCCAAGGTTGGGCGATCGAGAACTTTCAAGGAAGGTCTCCCACAAGGATCAGTTTTGTCCCCCTTGCTCTTCGTCATATATATTAATGATCTCCTCATGCAATTTGAAGACACAACCCTCGTGAGTGCCTATGCCGATGACCTGGCGATTGCATGCAGCGGAAGGAGTAAAATAGACATGACAAAGAAGCTCCAAAAAGAAGTTGACAAGGTAGTAAAGTGGAGTGATGATGCCCGTCTCACACTTAATACAAACAAGTGTGAGGTCTCTTTCTTCAGCCTATGCACAGCTGAAGCGTCATGGCAGCCGCATATTACAATCAGAGGTTTACCCCTTTCCTTCAACGCGGCTCCTACCTTTTTAGGCGTCCAATACGACCGACAGCTCACTTTCAGCGAGCACGCTAAAAAGGTATGCCAGGCTATGACCAAGAGGACGAACATTCTCCGTGTTCTTGGGGGCACAACTTGGGGATGGCGACCAGCAGAGTTGAAAACAATCTACATCGCCATTCAAAGATCTTTGGCCGAATATGGTTCACAGGCTTGGGCTCCCTGGTTATCGAAATCCAACCTAGGGAAGCTTGAAAGTGCCCAGCTGAACGCAGCTAGAGCCATCACTGGTCACCTAAGATCGACCCCTGGAGAATTCGTTCTAAAAGAGGCACATCTCACCCCACTGGAAGCAAGGTACAAGACCTTGTCACTTCTTAAGGCGGATAGTTGGCTACAACAGGCTGACACTGACCCCCGGAGACTGACCTTGGACCGACAAGCTCCTCAAAGACTGGTAAAAACGGATTGGCGGGGATTGACCACACCGGTTTTAAGGGAACTTAATCTGTTCTCTCAACACCAAACCGGCGAAGCGAGGCTCCCACCCCCTTGGGACCGCCCACCTCCAGCCCCCATCTACATGACACCAGCGAGCAAGTCGATGCCTCAAATCGTCCAACTGGAAAAAGCCCAACGAACCATCGAGGAAGTAGGTCATAGCGACCTCCAGATGGTTCTACGACAGATGGCACCAGAAACGGTGGAGCTGGCATGATCATAGCCAGAGACAAAAAAGTCCTCCACCGATGGCACGCACCTACAGGGGTGCGCAGCAGTTCCTACTCGGCGGAAAAAGCAGCGCTAGAAGCTGCTTTGAAGTGGCTAGAGAGTGAAAATGATTGGCACAGGGCGGTCATTGTCTGTGATTGCAAATCCCTAGTGGAAGCCACAGGCAACCCACACCAAACCGACCCGATCATTGTCACCTATCAACGCTCCATCGCCAGAATCACTCGTTCCAAAGAACTACTCATTGTCTGGGCCCCCGGACACTGTAACCTTTGGGGCAATGAGCTGGCGGACTCAGAAGCCAAGCGGGGATCCACTTTACCACAACCGGCCGAGCGGAACTTAGACTCAAAGACCAGGAAAGCGGTGATTCATCGAGAAGACAGACCACTCTCGAGCAGCCATCACCGTT
>OX387255.1:5181297-5221297 GCA_947562095.1 Branchellion lobata | reverse complement strand
CACACAAACACACAAACACACACACACACACACAAACACACACACACACACACACACACACACACACACACACACACACACACACACACACACACACACACACACACACACACACACACACACACACACACACACACACACACACACACACACACACACACACACACACACACACACACACACACACAGGTACTCCAAGGGCAAGATCTACACGTACATAGGGGAGGTACTGGTGTCGGTGAATCCTTACAGGAAGATGATTATTTACGACAAGGACTTCGTGAACCGGTGTGTGACTAATAGTCACAAGGTTGATTAATTAAATGTTGACTCGATGTAAATAACAATATGAAGACAACCAAAGATGCCGTAAACACACGCACACAACACGAAACGCACGCACAGGCACACAACACAAAACACGTGCACAACACGCACGCACAGGCACGCAACACACACAAACGTGCGTGAACAATGAGTTATTTAAGCTGTGATGGAGGAGTGTTTCAGGAGGCTCTTTTATGAAGAGTCTATTCCATCTACAAGATTGAAGAGTGCAACTATCGATCTGCCATTCCATCTCACAGCCATCAAACATCACTAACACCACCACCATCCCACCATCATCACCCCAGTCTCTTTATACTACACAAAACTACACCACAGCACACTTCACCACACCACACTTCACCACACCACACAACACTACACCACCCCACACTCCACCACATCACACTTCACTACACCAAACTCCACTACACCACACTCCACCACACCACACTCCACCGTATCACAGCACACTACAGCACACTACACCATACTCCACTACTGTACCACACCCTGGTACACCATACCAAACCATTCTATCACACTTCACCAGGTACAGAGGCAGGGAGTTGTACGAGAGACCTCCCCACATCTTCGCACTGGCCGATGCGTCCTACCGCTCTATGAAGAGGAGGAGCAAGGACTCGTGCATTGTCATCTCAGGTGGCATGCATGGGTGAATGGAAGGATGCATGGAAGGATGCATGGAAGGATGCATGGAAGGATGCATGGAAGGATGCATGGAAGGATGAATGGAGGGATGCATGGAAGGATGAATGGAAATATGCATGGAAGGATGCATGGAAGGATGCATGGAAGGATGAATGGAGGAATGCATGGAAGGATGCATGGAAGGATGCATGGAGGGATGCATGGAAGGATGAAGGGAGGGATGCATGGAAGGATGAATGAAGGGATGCATGGAAGGATGCATGGAAGGATGCATGGAGGGATGCATGGAGGGATGCATGGAGGGATGCATGGAAAGATGCATAAATCGATGGACGGAAGTCTGAGTAGATACACAGAAATATGAATGCATGCATGCATGCATGAATGGAAAGATGATTCAGTAGATGAATGAACGAATGAATGGATGAGTGGTTGGTAGATGGGGAATTAGACGCGTGGGTTGGTAAAGGGATGGTTGGGTGGTTTAGTGAATGGAGGAGTCTGATGGATGTTTGCATTTCTTGAATTTAAAACAGAATTCAAATGAGCCAAAAGAGATTGCACAAGGGGATAGTGTAGATGGAGAGAGTGGTTGAGGATTGAGTGAGGGATGGATGGACGAGTGAGTGGTGTAATATGGAAATGAAGGGATGAGGGGACTGTAGAAGAGGAAATTATAAAGTCGAACGTATTCACATCTCGCCGAACAAAACCTTCTCGTGCTTTATTACACACCACCAATGAAAAGGTTCGAAAATGAGGAGGAAGAAGAAGATGAGGAAGATGAAAAAGAAGAAGAAAAGGAAAAAGAAGAAAAAACAAATGAAGAAGAAGAAAAAGATGAGAAAAATGATAATAAAGTGGATGAAAGAAAGAAAAAAAAGAAAAAAAAAAGGAAAAGAAGAAAAAAAGAAAAAATAATGAAAAATGAGGATTGAAGATAAGAATAAAAAAAAAGGCAGTAATAAAAGTTAGATTTTAGTGCTAAAGAATTGATGACAATTCTTGAGGGGGATTTGGAGAATCACAGAACAGCGAATAAAAGTTATTGGTGTTTCGGTCGGTGAAAAAAAATCAAAAATAAAACTAATGCTTAATAATAAAAAAAATAAAAAATAAAATTAATGCTTATTAATAAAAAAATAAAAAATAAAAAACAAAAATATTTTTGAGTAATAAGAAAGCTGATGCTTTCTTAATTACGCGATTTTGAACAATGGGGGATACGCAAATCATTTGTTTTTAATTATGGAAATAAAAATTAAAAAAATCAAAATGATAACTAAAGAAAACATGAAACTAAAGCAGTTAGAAACATAAAAATAAAAAGTTGATAAACATAATAATAAGAAGTTGATAAAAATAATAATAAAAAGTTGATAAACATAATAATAAAAAGTTGATAAACACAAAAATAAGAATAACACTAAGAGTAATGGAAAGGGGTTACCCGGTGCAGGCGAGAGTGGCTCAGGAAAGACGGAGGCCTCGAAGGTGATCCTGAAGTACATCGCCTCTGTGACTGGCGAGCAGAAGGAGGTTGAAAGGTGTGTGTTTGTGTGAGTGTGTGTGTGTTTTTTTTTGTTTGTGTGTGTGTGTTTTTGTGTGCGTGCGTGCGTGCGTGTGTGTGTGTGTGTGTGTGTGTGTGTGTGTGTGTGTGTGTGTGTGTGTGTGTGTGTGTGTGTGTGTGTGTGTGTGTGTGTGTGTGTGTGTGTGTGTGTGTGTGTGTGTGTGTGTGTGTGTGTGTGTGTGTGTGTGTGTGTGTGTGTGTGTGTGTGTGTGTGTGTGTGTGTGTGTGTGTGTGTGTGTGTGTGTGTGTGTGTGTGTGTCTGTGTCTGCGTGTGAGGTTTATAGCTGTAATTCCATTTTCCTTTTTTCCTTCCAATCTAAACATGAAACATACTTAAAGTTTTCGATGTAACCTGTTTCCACACTAGGGTGCGCTATAACAAATAGTACATTTATTCATTCATTTATATTCATTTAAGCTAGCCCATAATCTCTAATGACTTTTTGTCTCAATGACTGAACGGGGGCGACTATGACTGAACGGGGGCGCCTCAGTAGCTTGCCTCGGCACTTTGAAATCTAATTATTTTTTCAGTCTATGTGACCTCGTAAGTGTACGTGTAGTGCATAGTGGCTCCGTCCACCATGGAAGCTACAGAGCGTCAATAAGTTGAGAAAAGACCATTCTTGGACAGTTCTTCCGAAGCCAATCAGATAACAGCACCACTCAGAGCACCATGGAAGCACTAGATGGACATTAGGGCCTCCAGGGAACAGCAGTTGAGAACCCCTCCATGCTATGATTTGCTTCACATCGTGTCTTCGCAGTGTCTTAGCCTCCCACTCTCCTATTCTAGCTTCTTTTTAAATTTTCTTTTTTTCTCCGTTTTTTCTTTTCTAATTCATCCTCATTTTCCATTCATATTTCGATTTTCTTTTTTTTTTCAATTCTTTTTTTTTTCCATTCACCCTTTTCTTCCACTTCCCCACTCACTCTGTTAATTCGTCATTTTTCCGATCATAATTTCGACTGTATCCTCCGGTTACTTCGGCTGGTAACCACTTGATTGCTTTTTCTCAAAATGAATCCTGTTGCATTATTGATACCTGCTCCATTCAATTGTATTTTCAATAATCGCTCCCATCTCGTCACCTTCAACCCTTTCCTCATCAGTCATCGTGTACCCTCTAATGACAGTGTCTCTCCTCCCTGCAACCACACGCAATTATAGAAATGTTGACTTCATATCGACTAATTCCTCTACCATGCCTCCTTTCTCTCCACACACGCTCGTACACAGGCTTCGTATGATGCACCCCTTGTAATACACCTATCCATCCAACCACTCATCCATCATAGCAGCCTGAATCAACCTTAATTCCTGCATGTCTCAACAGACAAGTTTTGCTTTTTCGATCAAATATTTCAACTTTTAAATCACCTGCCAACATTCATTCCTCCCTTAAATTGATTTTCCAACATTTTCTGCCTCTTCCTCTTCATCATGCTCTTCATCTTCTTCTCCATCTCCATCTTTTTTGTTTATTTTTTTCCATTTTCATTTTCATCTTCATCCTCAGAAACCTTTTTTTTTTCTTTTTTATAAAATATTTCTTCATTTTTTTAAATATTTTTTCTTTTTGTTTTGTAATACTTTTTACCAACACCAAAAAAACGAAATTAACGTACAAACACCATCCACTTTTATTCCCTTCCTCTTGCCATTGTGTCTTTTCAATTGATGCTACAAACACTCAAGGATCGCTCTCGAATCCCACTCCACTTGGTTGACAAACAGCTTTAGCAGCCGTTCAGCCCCCTTGAACACTCCTCTCATTGCATCCAATGTGACCCCCTCTGGACACCACTTCAGCCTCTCACAATGCAATAACTCACAAACGCCACTCCTTCATCTCTCTCTTCTATAACTAACACTTTGAAACCTAACCCATTAAGCATACCACGTTTTCAACATCTTTTTTTCCTCCCATGCTTTTTATTCCTCCTCCTTCATCTTCTCCTTCTTTTCATTTTTCTTTTCCTACTTCCCTTTTTCCTTTTTTCGTTTCTCCTCCTCCTTCTCTTCCTTTTCTTCTTTCTTTCCTCCTCTTCTCTTCCTCTTCCTTTTTTTTCTCCTCCTCCTTTTCTTCCTCTTCCTCCTCTTTCTCTTCTTACGCCTTTTCCTCCTCTTCCTCTTTCTCCTTCTCCTTTTCCTCCTCCTCCTCCTCCTCCTCCTCCTCCTCCTCCTCCTCCTCCTCCTCCTTCTCCTCCTCCTCCTCCTCCTCCTCCTCCTCCTCCTCCTCCTCCTCCTCCTCCTCCTCCTCCTCCTCCTCCTCCTCCTCCTCCTCCTCCTCCTCCTCCTCCTCCTCCTCCTCCTCCTCCTCCTCCTCCTCCTCCTCCTCCTCCTCCTCCTCCTCCACCTCCTCCTCCTTTTCCTCCTCCTCCTCCTCCTCCTCCTCCTCCTCCTCCTCCTCCTCCTCCTCCTCCTCCTCCTCCTCCTCCTCCTCCTCCTCCTCCTCCTCCTCCTCCTCCTCCTCCTCCTCCTCCTCCTCCTCCTCCTCCTCCTCCTCCTCCTCCTCCTCCTCCTCCTCCTCCTCCTCCTCCTCCTCCTCCTCCTCCTCCTCCTCCTCCTCCTCCTCCTCCTCCTCCTCCTCCTCCTCCTCCTCCTCCTCCTCCTCCTCCTCCTCCTCCTCCTCCTCCTCCTCCTCCTCCTCCTCCTCCTCCTCCTCCTCCTCCTCCTCCTCCTCCTCCTCCTCCTCCTCCTCCTCCTCCTCCTCCTCCTCCTCCTCCTCCTCCTCCTCCTCCTCCTCCTCCTCCTCCTTTTTCTCCTTCTCTTTTACCTCCTCCTCCTCCTCCTCCTCCTCCTCCTCCTCCTCAACCTCCTCCTCCTCCTCCTCCTCCTCCTCCTCCTCCTCCTCCTCCTCCTCCTCCTTCTCTTCCTCCTCCTCCTCCTCCTCTTCCTCCTCCTCCTCTTCCTCCTCCTTCACCTCTTCCTCCTCCTCCTCCTCCTCTCCTTCCTTCTCTTCCTCTTCCTCCTTTTTTCCCTCTTCCTCCTCCTCCTCCTCCTCCTCCTCCTCCTCCTCCTCCTCCTCCTCCTTCTCCTCCCCCTCCTCCTCCTCCTCCTCCTCCTCCTCCTCCTCCTCCTCCTCCTCCTCCTCCTCCTCCTCCTCCTCCTCCTCCTCCTCCTCCTCTTCCTCCTCCTCCTCCTCTTCCTCCTCCTCCTCCTCCTCTCCTTCCTTCTCCTCCTCTTCCTCCTTTTTTCCCTCTTCCTCCTCCTCCTTTTTTTCCTCCTCCTCCTTTTTCTCTCCCTCCTCTAGAGTGAAGGACATTTTGCTACAGTCGAACTGCATTTTGGAGTCTTTTGGCAACTCCAAGACCAACCGCAACGACAATTCCAGCAGGTGGGAGATTGCTTGGAAATTCCTTCATATCAGTTGCTCCGGCGCTGCGAGCCTCGTAACTCAGCTTCAAAGCTTCCAATGGCCTTTTCAAAGCGCCAACGTGATTAGCGCCATAACCCGATCAGCGAATTTGAATGGCAAAGTAGGTGAGAAGGTAGAGAATTGCTTAGAATGAGAAGCATAAACAAATGGTTCGTGCGAAAAAGCATCAAATGGGACAGTACATTTGAAAATCCAGTTCTTTTCTTGTGGTAAATAATTTTGACTTCGCTCCTGATTCTTTCTGCAAAAACACTTCCTGAGTTTCCACACCTCACCACTCATCATCATCATCATTTCTCACTCTCTTCCCATTACTCTCATTTCACCTTATCTCACTGTTCCTTTTCCTTTTCTTCCCACCTTTTTTTCTTCAACTTTTTTCGTTTTTTCCATTTTCAAGCTTCTCCAGTCCAGCCCTTCCCCCTATTTCAGGTTCGGAAAATACATGGACATCAACTTCGACTTCAACGGAGACCCGGTGGGAGGCCATGTGAACAACTACCTACTTGAGAAGAGCAGAGTGGTGCACCAGCAACAAGGAGAACGCAACTTCCATGCATTCTACCAGGTGGCTTTTTCTAGAACATTCCAAAAATGTTCAATACTTTCTAGAAGATTCCAGTAGATTTTCATACATTCTAGAAAGTTCCAGAAAGTTTTATACATTCTAGAAGCTTCTAGAAGATATTGATACATTCTAGAAAACTCTGAGATTCTTGAGGCATTTTTATTGATTTCAAATAGTTTTGAATGACTGAGTAGTTCTAATTTTTCACCTCCTCGTTTCTTGTTGCCATTCCCCATGCGCCATGCATCATGAACCATGCATCATGAACCATGCATCATGAACCATGCACAGTTGTTGGCAGGCTGCAGCGAAGGGAGGCTGGGAGAGTATGGACTGCAGAGAGACCCTTACCAGTACAAGTACCTCAGCCAGAGTGGCCAGTCCGCCAAGGTGAAGAAGGAGTTTTGGTGGGAATGGAAGATTATGTTGCAATGAAATAAGTAAATTGAGATTACACTGATACAACACTAAAATGATTATACAATACAATGAAGTACCCCAAAAGACAATACAAAAAGTAGAACTTTATTAAAACCCAATACACTACAGTACCCCACAGCCCTGCAAAGCACAGCATACCACAGAATACTACACCACAATACAACGCGCAGGTGGAGTCCTTAAACGACAAGACGGACTTCAGGGCGGTGGAAGGTGCTCTGAGGACTATAGGCCTGGGAGACAAAGCTGCTGTGCTGTGGAGTTGTTTGGCTGCCGTGATGCACCTGGTGTGGCGTGGTGTGGTGTGGTATGGTGTGGTGTGGTTTGGTGTGTTGTGGTGTGGTGTAGTGTGGTGTGGTGGTGTGGATAAAGTGGTGGATGGATGGAATAGTAGTTGAAAATCCAAAAATATTTCAACCTTATAAATTTTTGACAACTTCAGAACGACTCAAAAGATTTTTCCTCTGGCCACCACCACCACTATCAACACTCAGGGAAACATAGGCTTCGAGGAGAAGGGGAACCATGGGAGCAAAGTGAGGGATGAAGATGGTGAAACGTTGGTGAAGATAGGGGGGTTGTTGGGGGTTGATAGAGAAGAGGTTGAAAAAAGTCTGTGTGGGAGAGTAGTGGCTGCAAAGGGAGAGGTGATGGAAAAGCAGCATTCGGTGGAGGAGGCCTTAAACGGGAGGGATGCGTTCGCCAAGGTGGGTGGATAGATGACTTTAACTTGAATGGGATTGTTTGATCAAGTGGCAAAAAACCCCAAACACTCAACAAAAGCCGACCAACTGCCTCAATCACCCACACGTCACATCACACCACCACACCACACCTCGCCACATCCTCCAGACCACACTACACCACGCTACACCACACCACATACCACCACAACACATCACACAACCCAGGCCATGTATGAGCGACTGTTCTCATGGATAGTGCAGTGTATTAACGACTCCATACAACTCAAGGAGGGCATCAAGTACCGTCACAACACCATTGGAGTGCTCGACATATACGGATTCGAAATATTCGACCAAAACAGGTCGGGAAAATTTGAAAACATTTATTAATGTTTCAGATTAACTTTTATTTTTATTTTATCAATTAAAATTTTCTTTTGTTTTTTTAGTTAAGCTTAAAATTGAAATTTCCAAATAATCTTTCGATTTTATTTTTTAAATAATTTTTTGTTTTGTTTTTGAATTAAACTTTTTAAAAGTAAATATTCAATCGAATTTTGTGAAGCTACATTCATAAAAACTAATTACGGACTTAGATCGGTATAATTGCCTTTGTCGCTTTCAAATCCTCTGCCTTCTCTCTTTCTCCTCTTCCATCCTTTCTCTTTTCCCTCTTTTTCCTTTTTTCCTTCCCCTTCTTTTTTCCTTTTTTCATTTTTTTCTTTCCTTTTATTTTTCATTTTTTCATGTTTTTCATTTTTTCTTACTTCTTTTTTCTTTCCTTCCTTTCCCATTTCTCCTCCCCTCCCCTCAGCTTCGAACAGTTTTGCATCAACTACTGCAACGAGAAGTTGCAGCAGCTGTTCATTGAGTTGGTGTTGCAGCAAGAACAACGCGAGTACAACAACGAGGGAATCCCGTGGGTGCATGTCAGTGGAGTGGTGTGGTGTCGTGGCGGGGTGGTGGGTGGTGTGGTGGGGTGTTGTTGGGTAGAAGGTAGTATGGGGCGTGGTGGGTGGTGTGGTGGGATGGTGAGATGGTGTGGTGGGGCGTGGTGTGGTTGGATGGTGTGGTGGGATGGTGTGGTGGGATGGTGTGGTGGGATTGTGTGGTGGGGTGATGTGGTGGGATGGTGTGGTGGGGTGATGTGGTGTGGTGGTACTGGCGTGGTGGGAGGTGTCATTGTTGGTGCTGTCGTTATTGATGTTATATGTTTTCTTGTTGCTTTCTTACGAGCTTTCTTGTGATTGTATGATGCAATAAATATTTTTGGTATTAAAACTGTCATATAAATGATAAACAGACTACAATAACATACAAAAGCAACAACAACACCAACAACACCAACATGGCAACAACACCACTACGACAACAACACCACCAACACCACGACAACAACACCACTACGACAATGGCACCACCAACACCGCCACAAAAACACTATCACTACCAACACCGCAACAGGTGGACTACTTCGACAACAAGGTGATATGTGACTTAGTGGAGGAGCAACACACCGGAATGATCGCCCTGTTAGACGAGGCCTGCATCAGTGTGGGCAAGATTAGTGATTCTACTTTCCTCGAAACGATGTCAGACAGACTCGCTTCTCACAACCACTTCACTTCCAGAAAGGTGGTTGGTGTGGTGTGGTGTGGTGTGGTGTGGTGTGGTGTGGTGTGGTGTGGTGTGGTGTAGTGTGGTTAGCCATGATGTGGTGTGGTGTGGTGTGGTGTGGTATGGTGTGAAGAAGAACTAAGAGTAGTGAAATTTTTGGAAAGACTAAAGTTTGATTGCAGAAAAATATTCAACTTTTTTCTTCAACTCCATAAACTCTGCTTTTTTCCATTTTTTTCCATTTTTCTCCATCTTTTTTTTTCTCTTTTTCTTTCTCCCTTTTCCTTATTCTTTTTCCTCTTCCTTCTTCTTCCCTTCTTTCCTTTCTTCTTTCTTTTATTCTTCTTTGTTTCTTCCTCCACAGCTTTCTCCATCGGACAAGTCCCTCCGTTTGCACAAGGACTTTCGCATCCAGCACTACGCAGGCGCAGTGACTTACGACGTGGAGGGCTTCATGGACAAGAACAAGGACACCCTCTACCAAGACTTCAAAAGACTTCTCTACAACAGGTCTGTGCATGGGTGGGCGGATGTATGGGTGGATGATTAACTGCATGCATATATGGCTAGATTATCGATAGATTTGTGGATGAGTGAATGAATGGATGGGTTGATGGGAGCGGATATGACGGAAATTTGCACTTGGTTTTTTCTTGTTTTATTCGAAAAGAAGAAAATAAATAAGGTCCTTTTTTATATTAAAGATATCGCCACAACAAAATCAAACTCCAAAAATAATGTCACGCGTCCCATCGTTCTAAAATGTTCCAGCCCTTATATACCGCTTTTATCAGTCATCTGCTTTTATACAACTATGAGGCGTTCAACTCATATTTTATTAAAAATTTGCGAATTAATTTAATTGATTGTCATCGACAACCTTTATATTAATTCTCTGTTATAATTATTATTAAAAGTTATTTTATTTTAATTTAATTTAATAATTTTTGTTGTGCACTTTTGACCGCTACAAATAGATAGGAAGATGAATGGAGAGATAGGTAGATGAATGGATAGATAAGTAGATGAATGGATAGATAAGTAGATGAAGGGATAGATTCATGTACGTTTTGAAAAAAGATGGTGTTTTAGGGTATGGTTCATCTACCGCCATCACCCTACGACTTAACCATGCCACACCACACCATACCACACACCACAACGCTATACCACCACTTCACCATACCACCCCACCACACAACATCAAACCACTCCACCACACCCCATCAAACCACTCCACCACACTACATCAAACCACTCCACTACACCACATCAAACCACCCCATCATACCACATCAAACCACCCCACCACAACACCACAGCTCTGACGAAAGCATCAGAGGCATGTGGCCTGAGGGAGCCACCTGCATCACTGCAGTCACCAGGAGACCTGGCACTGCTGGCAGCAACTTCAAAAACGCTATTGTGGCTCTTGTCAAAAATCTCAACAGCAAGGTGGTGTGGTGTGGTGTGCTTTGCCGTGCCGTGCTGTGGTTTGGTGTGCTATGGTGTGGTGTGCTGTGGTGTGCTGTGCTGTGGTGTGTTTTAGTGTGCTGTTGTTTTCTGTAGTGTGGTGTGTTGTAGTGTGGTGTGTTGTGGTTTGGTGTGCTGTGGTGTGGTGTGCTGTGGTGTGGTGTGCTGTGGTGTGGTGTGCTGTGGTGTGATGTTCTGTGCTTTGGTGTGTTGTGGTGTAGTGTGCTGTGGTGCTCTGTGGTGTTGTTCAGTGTTGTATCGGTGTTGTTTCATTTAATTTTCATATCACAAAACGTTGACCAACTATTCATCCACCTGTCCATCCACTCACTAATTTTACCAACACCTTCCCCCCTCACCAAGGAGCCCTACTACGTGAGGTGCATCAAACCGAACGATGAAAAGTTGCCTAACCACTTGCATGAGGAGCGGTGTGAGCACCAAGTGAGGTACCTGGGCCTGCTCGAGAATATCAGGGTGCGTAGGGCTGGTTTCGCATTCAGGATGAAATACGAAAAGTTTCTCGCCAGGTGGTGTGGTGGTGGTTGTGGTGGTGGTGTGGTGGTGGTTGTGGTGGTGGTGGTTGTGGTGGTGGTGTGGTGGTGGTTGTGGTGTTGGTTGTGGTGGCGGTGATGGTGTGATTGGAGTTGTGGTCGCGGTGATGGTTTGGGTGTCAGTTGTGGTTAGTAGTTTTGATGATGGTTATATGGTAATTGTGGTGGTGGCTTTGGTGGTGGTTGTGGTAGTGGTGGTGGTGGTTTTGGTGGCAGATGCGGTTGGTAGTTGTGATGGTGGTGATGTAGTATTTGTGGCTGTGGTTAATAGCTTGGCTGATGGTGGTTGATAGTTTTAATAATGGTGGTTGTTAGTAGTTTTGATGGTGGTGGTTAGTGAGATGGTGGTGTTGCTGGATGGTGGGTTTATATAGTGGTTTTTTATTGTGGTTATGTGGTATTGATTGTTAAGTGGTCCTTGACAATTGGCTTATTAAATATTCACTAATAATTGTTTATAGAAGATATTTTAACAAAAGTCTACTGAAAACAACCAGCTCACAGATACAACTGTCACCACACCATCAACGCCCACCATCAACACCCACCATCACCACCACACACCCAGATACAAGATGATCAACCAGGAAACGTGGCCAAACCCCTCTTCGAATGACTGCAAGCACAGCGTGTCTTTGATCGTGCAACAGCTGCAACTGCAAGAGGATGTGGTGTTTGGGAAAAGCAAGATCTTTATCAAGTGGGAAACAGCCTTCAATAGTTTCGCAATGGATAACTCATTGTGAAGGAAATCCTTATACAAAAATTTCGAAAAAATTCAAATATTTGCGGTTATTAAAATATTGGAAGTTACTTACAGTAAATTTAGCTTCATTATGTTTAATATATGCGTGTGGTTGCCAAGCAAGCCCTTACACTGCCCCCTTTAGACACCCTCAGTCGGTGTTGTCACTAGAGACAGAAAGGTTCCGAGTACTGCCCACCATCTGCGTCTTGCTTCAGAGGGTAGCCTTTTCTCATTCATACCCCTCCATCTCCATCTCTCTCTTTCTCTCATCCTCTCTCTCTTCTTTTTTTACAATTTTTTTTCATTTTTTCTTTCGTCTTTTATTTCCAATGTATTTTTTACTTCCATTTCCTCATCCGTTGTTTTTTCCCACTTTGTTCTTTCTTCCCCCTCACCCCCTTATTCAACCGCCCACACGTTCACTCATTCATATATTTTCCACATAGAACCACCATCTTCCAACCCACCCACACTGTCACCATCTTGAAGATGTGGAGAGGGGTGTTGGCACGTAGGTTGGTGAAAAGGATGCGTGCCTGCAACCTCATAGGCCACCACTACAGCCTCCACAGGGCTCGCTGCTACATCTTCGCTCTGCAACTCGAGTTCAAGTAGTCATCTCGTCCTTCATTGCTCAACTTTTGATAAAATGTCTCATTCATCCAATCGTCTATAAAGAATACAAAAATAACTCAGACCAAAGTAAGCTATTGTATTATTTGAATACAATACAATACAAATACGAGTATTATTATAGTGGCATTAACCCCGTAGAGTTTGAAAAATTTATTTTTTTACTCGTCCATCGATGACTTCATTCTTCAGTCCGTTTTTCCATTCAGTTATTTATTTAAATATTCATCTTTTCATTAGTTTATGCGTGCATGCACCCATGCATGCATGCACCAATGCATGCATGTACCAATGAGTGCGTGCACCAATGCATGCATGCATCCACACATCCATTCACTTTCCACAACGCTAGGGACGCCAAGGAGTGCAAGAACTTCAAGAGGACGGAAGCCAAGTGGCCTAAAGCGGTCCGGAGCATGAAGCAGCACGAGGCTTTTTTAAGGAAGCTCTACGACCGGTCTGTGTTTTTTCCCTCTTCATCATTTCCCCTCCCCCTCATATCACCAACAAAATCACCCTCTTCTATCCACTTCACCATCTTTCTCTCACCAAATTTTAATCTTCTCACTGAATTTTCAATCTTCCCACAGCATTCACTCTTGAAAGCACATCTTTCTTTTCCCACCACATCTCCCTCCTCCCACCACATCTCACTTCTCCCACCACATCTCCCTCCTCCCACCACATCTTTCTTCTCCCACCACATCTCCCTCTCCCCACCACATCTCCCTTCTCCCACCACATCTCCCTTCTCCCACCACATCTCCCTTCTCCCACCACATCTCCCTTCTCCCACCACATCTCTCTCCTCCCACCACATCTCCCTCCTCCCACCACATCTCCCTTCTCCCACCACATCTCCCTTCTCCCACCACATCTCCTTCCTCCCACCACATCTCCCTTCTCCCACCACAGCTCCCTTCTCCCACCACATCTCCCTTCTCCCACCACATCTCCCTTCTCCCACCACATCTCCCTTCTCCCACCACATCTCCCTTCTCCCACCACATCTCCCTCCTCCCACCACATCTCCCTTCTCCCACCACATCTCCCTCCTCCCACCACATCTTCCTCCTCCCACCACATCTTTCTTCTCCCACCACATCTCCCTCCTCCCACCACATCTCCCTTCTCCCACCACATCTCCCTTCTCCCACCACATCTTCCTTCTCCCACCACATCTCCTTCCTCCCACCACATCTTCCTCCTCCCACCACATCTCCTTCCTCCCACCACATCTCCCTCCTCCCACCACATCTCCCTCCTCCCACCACATTACTTTTTGATTTATTGTTTCTGCCACTGCAACATCATTTATTTAATCCTTTTTCATGTTGTGCATTCATATAGATTCAATTTTTCCAAACGCATTCTATTTCATTCGCTGTTTTGTGCTGCCTTTTTTGTTCCATCTTTTTAAGATTCACAAAAATCTTGCAACAACTCAGCAACATTTGCAACACCATTTGCAACAGTTGGTACGTCTTCATGACGTTGAAAAAGATTCCAGAAGACGAAAAAGAAGCAACGAGGTTGAAGGTGGGAGATTATTCAAATCCATCTCAATAGAACATCTTTCTAGAAAACTAAATGTTTCAAGACGTTCTGAGGCTGAGAATCAATTTATAAAACACTCGCTAGGTGTACGCTGGAGATGTGCTAGTGGGCAAGAGGGAGGAGTGGGGAGTTGAAAGAAGGTGGAGTGGCAACTACCTCTACAACGTGAGAAAATTTCTCACTGACATCAATGCAAACAGCATTTTCTTTAACTTTTCATCACTTTCACTAACCACACCACACAGCCACACAAAACCACATCGCCACAACAACCACCGCAGCAAGAGCAGAGGCTGCCAAAAGTGCAAAAGGCCTTCCAGGTGCTTCAAAGCAGAGAGAAGTTCAAAAGGTTGCTCTTCTGTTGCTTGATCCACAAGGTAGGTGGTGTGCCTGCGTTGAATATGGGTCACTGCGTCATTAATCTTCTTTTTATTTACTTCCAAAATTTTTCTTTCCAGTTTTTTTATGTTTTGAAAAATTTCCAAACCTTAAAAAACAGTTTTTACTAGATTTGTAAAAGATTAAAATTAATTTTCAAAACACAACTTTGATCTGCCGCAGACCAACAGACTCGGCAGGAACCAGAAGCGTGTCTTCTTGCTCACCGACAGCGCCATCTACCGCACAGACACCAAGAAGTACGCGGTGGTGAAGAAGGCCATCCAACTCGAAGAGGTTGCAATGAGTAATTGATTATATCAATTATTATTGTTGTAACCACACTTGAATTAGGTTAAGTGCGGTTCATGGCGATTCAGTTGAAGGTAGAGCTCGTGTCTTGAAAAAAACAGTTAAGGGTCACAGCTCGAAGGAAGTCGAGACTGAACAGATTGTAACAGTTCATTAGTCTGCACAAGGCAAGGCAATGGAAGAGTCATGGAAGAACTAACGATAAGTTCACCGTGTTATAAAAGTTCCGAAATGTGTCGAAACTCACAACTTTTGACTAACGTGCTTTGGCATTGGTTCTCGAGAATGGCATCTCAACTGATGCAAATAAATCACACACAGTTCCGATAAGATAGCTCTTAACTGCTAAGGCGATTCTTATTCCACACAGCCATTATTCGTGACTAATACTTAGTGAATTATAAATTATTCGTGATTTTTTGAGTAATAACTTCTTGGAGAAGTTTAAAGCTTATTCGAATGATGGCAACGTGTGGATGATTTAATGACTCAATTGCGTCATCTTGGCGTTCAGTTAACGGGCATCAGCGTGACAAGAGACGTTGACCAGCTGGTCATCATCCACCTGGAAGGTATGCTTTTTTTATTTCATCAACTCAGCCTCCTTTCATCATTAATTTCATCACTACTTTTATCCCCAGCTTTATAATTTTTTTCACCACCACTTCCATCACCAAAATCATCACCCTTTCCAGCACTACCATCACCACATCCATCACCGCATTCACCAGGGGGTAACGATATGGTCTTCACCATTTCACCACGATACCAGGGCGACATGGTTGGCGAAGTGGTCGGAGTGGTCATTGCGGCCTACACTAAGTAAATACCACTTGTTTAAAAAAAAAAATTATTTTTTGCATGTAGCCATTTTCTTGTTCAAATTACTACCCGACTTCTAAGCCATATTCATTATTTTTTATAGAAAAATGCGCAAAGAATTGAGGGTGATTGTAAACAACAGTCTCCAGTGCATGCTGGGAAACGTGAACAAAACAGTTTCTGTTAAAAAAGTTTCAGATAATTCTGACCCCTTCTTCTCAAAACTCAAAGATGGCATCGTCTTGAATTGGCCACAGCTGTGATTCAAACATCTGTTTTTTAAACTTGTTTTGAATGTTTTCATTCATTTTGATTTTAAAACAATAGTTTCAAAAACCTTTTGTTACTAATTTTTTAGCGCATACTTGTTGGTTTAAATTGACAAAAACTTGTTATTTTCTTAGACAAACCATTATTTATTGTGTTTACTTCAGTTCTTTAAATATTTTATTGGTTGTTTTATGGAAATGAATTTTAGTACCGGTTTTAAAAATAAACAGTAAAATTGTTTTACTTCTAAAATATTAGTTGAAGTTAGGATGGAGAACAACGCTTACATAAATTCTTACGACGATTCAACAGCTGAAAAGCTTCCAGCATGTACCATCCGGGTTGGTTTTCAATTCATTCAATCAATATTTACTTTTGAACTAGTTTAATTTTATTCATGAAAATGGAACAAAATCTCGAATTGAGCCGCAACGTTAAAGCTGCTTTATGGAAGTCATCTGATGTTCCATCTCAGAGGCATTCGAAAGTCGACCTGAACAAGTCAGACATGTTGCAGCTATTGAGTTACTTGGAAGGAGAGCTGCAGGCCCGAGATGTTGTGGTTGCTACTCTGCAGGTGGTTGGATAAGGCAAATCAATTTATTTTTAAACATAAAGGTAGCTAAGCAGACTCATTTGTATAACAAGAAAACAAACCACTCTGTTGCAGGCAGAGGGAGTAAAAAGGAAGGTGATGCAGGGGGAGAGGTGTTTGAGTCAACCTCATGATGCCACACTTGCCCTGCAGAGGGATGCTGACATCATGAATGACTACTCCTTTGGAGAGACTGAAGTCAATTGCCATTTTTTTTTTTGAACTAATCAATAACTTTTCGACATTTAGACATTCTTCTGCTAACCCTTCTGACTCACTTAAATACAAAAAAAAAATACCATACAAAAACGAATATTATTATAGTGGCATTAACCCCGTAGAGTTTCGAGGCCACTTAGCTTAAATGCTGTTAAAACACTTCTTTTCACTGATGCTCACAGGTGCGAAACATGTATGATGATCAGTTAGTGCGCTTGGAAGCCTTGATTGAGACCCAACAGAGGTGTCAGAAGCGGATGAGGGCTGTAGTCAGTGCTGTAGAAAAGCAGTTCCACTTGGTGAGTAAAGAGGTGGTGGGAAGCTATAAGAGACTACAGAGTTGCTTATTTTTAAACTTTCGACACATCATGTTTCAGCATTTTTCATTATCTTCTTTTTTTCTTTTTCCCTTTCTACTCACATAGACATGTGCGAGGGCAGAGGAGGAGGGTCGGAGGCATGAGCTGAACACCCGAGTAGATGGGAGCATCTTACAACTGCTGCAAAAGGACCACCTTAAACTGCTAGAGGAGGTGGTTTGGAGGAGAGGGGAGGTTGTTTGGAGGTGGGAAAAATTGGAAAGAAGTCTATAAAAATTCTATATCAAACTAAACCTTTGAGATTGCCAAACCATTCATCAACGCTCTTTTCTATATTGAAATATGAGAAGATTCACGTAAAAATATTTCACAATAATGAGGAATATTCATAATGATAATAAGTCTTTTCCACTGCAGTTGGACAATGAGAAAAAGTATGCCACAGAGTTGGAGCAGGAGTTGGAGGAGTTGATGTCGAAGTTTGCTGAGCAGAAGGAGGAAGAGGAGGAAGACGCTATTGACTATGAGCTTGTAAGCCATTTTACTATGAAGAATAATAAAAATAATATAGTTATTATACAATACAATACAAAAACTAAAATTATTATAGTGGCATTAACCCCGTAGAGTTTCGAGTTTGTTATAAAGTTACAATTACTCTCATTGCATCCTCACACACATCATGCACCTATCTCCCAGTTGGCAGTGCAGTTGTTAAAAGATCAATCGAGTCTGATGCAGAAGGTGGCTCTTTTGAGGGGTTACTCAGAGGTTCTGGATCAGGAGGTGCAGGTGGAAGAAGATAAACTAAACCAGGTCAAAAAAGCTGTTGAGAAGGAGGAAGAGAGGTAAATATGGTGTGGTGTGGTGTGGTGTGGTGTGTTGTGGTGTGATGTGGTGTGGTGTGGTGTGGTGTGGCGTGGTGTGGCGTGGTGTGGCGTGAGGTAGTGGGGCGTGGTGTGGTGCGAATCATTTGAAACAAATCAAACTATGTTTTACAACTGCTCTGCCAGCTTTTCGAGTTTCTACTTTCCTCAAACGAACAACAAGCAACCACTTCCCAAACAACAACCTCGCAGACTAATGCAAGAAGAGGCGGTGCAGGAGAAGCGACTGAGCGAGTACGACTTCCAGCGACAACAACTCCACGCCAAGCTGAACAAGGCTCGTTTGCAACAACAACAACTTCTTAAGCAGCTGCAACATCTTGGAGAAGGTGGCAGTGGCGGTGGCGGTGGCAGTAGCGGTGGCGGTGGCAGTGGCGGTGGCGGTAGTGATGGCGGTGGAGAGAAGGTCGAGGAGAGGGTTGTCGACGTACGGCACGTTTCCACACACAGTCTCAGACTTTCTCCTTCCAAATGCCACCAAAAAACCAACGAAGACTCAATTGCATCTCACAAGCACTTGCAACAACAACACCAAATTGAACAAATTAAACGACAACAGCCATCAACACTGGAGCAACACCAGCAGCCGTTTAACCAACCACAACAACTAAAACAACAGCCACTGCAACAACCTCAACAACAACATTTGTCAACTCACAACACCGAAGCATCAAGCACCGTTACTATGACAACCACCAAACTGCCAACCAGGCCTCAACCCCCCTCCAACGTAACAAGGTTGCAACAACAACTGAAACAACAAACACCAAAGCTACAACAAGTCAAACTACAGCAACAACTCAGGCAACAACACTTCAACAGCAAGCTTTCTCCAGTTTCCACCGCTTCAACAACACAACTGAAGCAGCTCAAACCACCATCGCCACAACCATCAACCGCCTCTTCCATACCTAAACCACCACAATCCTCATTTTCCAAACACCCCCCACTCCCTTCGCCACCATCATCATCATCTTCACGGCCGCAATCATCGTCAAAACCAGCTCCACCAACCAGAAAACCCCAGTTATCAAAGCTTCCTCCACCAATTCCCCCTAACAAGCCCTCTCTCAGCTCCTTCTTGACACCCGGCACCAACCCCCCCAGCAAACCTCTTAACTCCTTCATGACACCCAACACTAACCCACCCAACAACAGGAGCAGCAACAAATGAACTTTTCTTGCAATACTTTCATGCATCAAACGACTGCATGTGAAGTCAACAAATTAGTATTTTGTTACACACGTTACCTATTCGTTCAACTCCTCCATCCTTCTTCTTTTTTTATATCTTACTCCATTTTCCTACCTTCCTTCTTCTTTTTTTTTCGTCATTTGTCTTCAATTCTCAACACCTTAGCAGTCCGTTGCATTTGTGAACAGCTTTCCTTCTCTGTGCCGAACAAGAAAGGCCTCTACAGTTACCACCCTTCCTTCCTTTTCATGCAGTGTCATTCTCTCAGTCTTTTTCTTATCACTTCTTAATAAACTCAACTATTTCACGGCAAGTCGCACTAATGCAACCTTCACGCTGTTGGTTCTCCCCCTTATTCTAGTGAGTGTTATATACACGGCAGTCTACTTCAAGCTAATCAATGTAGTCATCAATGTTGGCTTTGGTGCCATTGTAACGACACCGTTATTGTATCGTATTGTATGTCTTGAATCCTATTGTATCATGAGTTCACTAATTATTCCTGTTTTTTGTACCCCACGTCATGCTGAAGACACAATTCCCCTCTAATCATATTGTTGCTTCTATGTTATAACGTGTTCTGAATGTTCTAATTAATGCTTTAGTATTTATGTATCGAATGTGCTGACAAATCATCCATTGGTATTTTTAATTAATAAATTATTTATTCAAAATTTTCAAAAGCGCTTTATTCTCGAAAACGATTCGAAGCGGTTCGCAAGCTTTACTGACTACGCCCCGCCTTCCTACCTTCGTCATGGGCGACACTCCTGGAGACGAGGTTGCCATGGAGACTCACTAGGAAACTCTAAACGTGTTTGTTTAGTTACTTAAGGAGTATAAATAATAAATGTTCAAATGTTTACAAGCCAAACTAAGTAAAAACCTTCTGCTCAAGACGCTTCGAGAAATGAAAACAACAGAGATTGAAACAATCCTATACATTCACACATTTATATAAGTACGTGTTTGTATTTATGCAGAATACAAAAAGGTGATAAATAAGGGTGGTGTGTGCGTTTCGTATGCGCGTGTGCGGTGTGTGCTAGTTCTTGTTGTACGTCTTGAACATGAGGCTTTTGCCCTTGCTGGCGGATGAGGAGGAAGAGGAAGAAGAGGGAGGGGGTGATGATGATGATGACTGTGACGTTGACTGACTTGACTTGCTCATATTGGCCTGTGAAGTCGAAAAAATGATTAATTTAAGAATAATAAAATTGAAAAAATAAAGAAAATGGTTAAAAGATGAAGCACAATAGACGAGAAAAATAAAGAAAAGTGAAAAAACACAAAGAAAACTAGCCACAAAAGAACAAAAAATAATGGTGACCTTCCTCTTGAGCTCGACGAAGTACTGCTGTTGCGACTCTGCCAACGCCTGCGCCATCAAGTCGTCGTCATCGTCGTCGCCACTGAACCAGTCTGATAGGCCTGTCGGGTGGCGGTGGAGGAGAAGGTAAAGGATGGTGGTGGGAGGAATGGGAGATGGTGGTAGAGAGAATGAAGGATGGCGGGAAAAAATAATGGATGGGTGGGAAAAGGAGAGAGAGGGATGGAATATAGAAATGTCGAAAAAATTGAGTGCAATGACAAAAACATTAACAACAGCAAAAATGTGATAATGAACGAAAAACTAGGAAAAGAAAAAAAGAAGAGAAAAAGGAGGAGAAGGAAGACCGAAGAGGTGAGGAGGCAGTTGGTTCATGAGAGACTTGGTGTCGTCGAAGCCTGCAGCACCCGCTTCGTCAGGCCCACTCGGCAACGATGACGACGACGAACACTGGTTCAGAGGAGACTTGGGAGAGGGAACTGTGGTGGTGGTGCGGTTGCAATGTGGTGGTGTGGTTGGATTGGTTGTAGTGGTGGTTGAAATAGTGGTCGGATGGTCGTAATTGAAGCGGTGTAATTTTGACAACGGGTTGAATGGCAATTAAAAACAGTTTTGAATAGAATAGGTACTTTGTTCTAGGGGCTTTAACGTCACAAAATCCTTATTATTACTATTATTTGTATTATTATTATTATTGTTGTTGGTAGTGGCGTTGCTGGATTCGATGATAGAGTTACTGGTGGAAGTGGTGGTAGATGTTGATTTGTTGTGTTTGCGATGGTTGTTGTTGCAGTGTTGTTGCTGCTTGTTGTTGCTGCTGTACTGTTGTTGTTTGTTGCTGTTGTTGTACAGTTGCTGTTTGTTGTTGCTGCACAGATCAGAACTGCTGCAAGTTGCACTGCGGGACTGCAGTGGAAAAAAAAGTAAAATTTATTTTATATATATTTCTATATCAACATGAGAAAAAGCTATTAATGTAACAGTTAGAATCACCACCACCATCATCATCATCAGCATCACCATCATCATCATCATCACCACCACCATCATCATCATCATCACCACCATCATCATCATCAGCATCATCATCATCATCATCATCATCATCATCATCATCATCATCATCAGCAACATCATCATCATCATCATCATCATCATCATCATCATCATCATCATCATCATCATCATCATCATCATCATCATCATCATCTTCATCACCATCATCGCTCACAGAACTCTTGGTAGTGGCCATTTGTTCCTGCTCTCTGATCCACTGGAGATATGACTCTCTGGCTACCTGGTGTGACGTCAGCTTCGAACTATAATAAACGTTACTAAAAATGAAATAAATAAAATTTAATGTATATTATGATATTATTTTTATTAATATTATTATATTTATTTTTCTTCATCGGCAGCACCTGCTCCTCAATGGTGTCTTGTGTCAACTCCCAGTCTGTCTCCCGAAGCTTGTCTTCCAGCATCGTCTGACGTCATCATCATCATCATCATCATCATCATCATCATCATCATCATCATCATCATCATCATCATCATCATCATCATCATCATCATCATCATCATCATCATCATCATCATCATAGTTTCTCAGTGCTAGTTTAATTTCACATAATTGTGAAGTGTTCATGGTGTAATGCATGATTCAGTGTTGTCATTATTGCTGTGGTGCATGGATGTTGTGAAAAGGAAGGAGGTGAATGATGATTACGTTGATGTTGATAAAAATGAACAAAAGGTGGAAGATGAAAATGACTATGATGATGATGATGATGATGATTATGATAATGATGATGATGATTATGATGAGGATGTGCTTCAGAGAACAGCACCTGTTCGATGTGGCTGTCTTCTGACTCCCTCACCGCATCCCTCACCTGGATGCGATCTGCCATCTGCAAGATAGATGAATTAATAAGTTGATGAATGAATACATGCATTGATGGATGAATAAATCGATAAATAGATTGATAGACGGATAAGGAGACAGATGAATGAATGAAGCGAATGATGTATCTGAAAAAATTCACAAAGGATGCACAAAGGATGCATGGACTGACTCCGGGGTGATGGTCAGGGAGGCCAAGACCCACTCCAATGGTGGCCTTGTAGGGGTTGATGACGGAGTTGTAGTGCACGTTGCGGTGGTAACTCAGACGAATCGGGTCGTTGTCAGTCTCATAGGCCGCATGGAAGGTGTTAATGGGCTCTGGTGGAAAGTGATGCATGCATGGAAGAGGGTGATGCATGCACGGGAGGTTGATGCATGCGCGGAAGAGGGCAGTGCATATGTGTGAGAGTAGTGGATGCATGAGAATAGGGTGCTAGTGTAAGAGTGTGTGAAATGTGTATAACATAATCCGCCTATCCAATCTTTCATCCGAACACTCCATCACCCACCACAACCCACCACCACCCACCAAGACTCAGTTGATACACCTCAATAGGCCTGTTGTACAACTCACACAGGGCCTGCATCTCTATGTGGTTGCCATGGCAACTCTCGGTCCTCTTCCTCTTCAGGTACTCGCTGAAGTCCTCAGTGACAAACTGCTTAAAAAAATCCACATTCTTGGCCTGTGCAACAATGGTGTAGTTAGTGGTTCTTCAATTTAATTTAAAAAAAATAGTTTTATCAAATTAAATTTAGTTAAGATCAACTTCAAAGTTCTGGTGATGTCACAGGGATAAATTGATAAAACCAAAAGTATGGACATGAAGTTGGAATTTTGAAAAAAAAGGAAAGGATGATGCCACACCATGTAGTCCACACAGTTCTTTCTGACTATAGAGTGCATCTCCTGGTCTCCAAAAACCTGGTCCGCTGTTTTCAACATCAACTTATAAAAATTTCTAAATCAAAGCTTTGCATGAAATTATTCGGGTATGAAAACTTGGATGAAGTGTGAATTACTTTTAAACGAAAGAAATTTCTAACCAACTGCTCTAAAAAGACAGGCACCATCTTCAGCCATTTTCTTTATAAGGAAGCCTTTTTTTTCCACAAGCATCATTTCAAACTCTTTTTCCTTTTCAGCTAATGTGGCATCTTCTTTTTGGTAGCACTCATCTTCACTGTTGAAACCAGCTGCCCTCTCCTCATCCTCCTTCTCTGCAGCCACTTGTTGTTTCTGCTGCTGCTGCTGCATCAGCAATGGCGATCGTATGCTTGAAGATCTAGCCTGGTTTGGCTGACCAGCAGATGTCTGCTGCAAAAGACGATTATCATGTCGTTGCTTCCTGACAGAACGATGCGGAGACGAACGATCTCTAATTCGCCTTTTATTAGATACGACAACGCCATGAGAAGTGGAACTTTCGTCAAATCGATCCTGGGTGGTGTGGTCACCAGGCGGCGGAGAAGCCCATCGTTGGGGACCAGGAGACGAAGTCCTTACCCTAACATGGCTGCCCCTGCCCGCTCCAGATTCGACGCTACTAGGGCTGTTGGAACGATCAGAATTTTCGCTGTCAGTTTTATCCTTCGGTTGCTTTTTCTTTGGAAGTATCGTCATCTTTTTGTTTGACTTCAGATAGTCAAATTTCCAGCGGTGTTAGTTGGGATTTTTTGAATTTCGAATTTTTTGGATTGAATTTGTTTTTAATTATGTCAAATAACACGAGTATTAACTTGATTAAAGTGTTAAAATGGACGAGATGTGACGTCAAATACCATGTTCGATTTAACTACTTTAAAGTGTTGTCCCTTACTATTCTGGAACGTAGAGAAAATTATTGACAAAGTTAAAAGTGGGAACCAAAAACTTTTTATTTCGAGTTAAAATAAATGATGTTTTGAAAATAATATCGCAGTTTAAAGCAAAATCTTGACAGCACAATACAACGACTAATTAGAAGAGCTAAACTTTTAATAAATACTATTTTGAAATTTTGAGAAACAATTGAACAAGATTTAAGCATTGGTGAGTGATTCTTGTTTAGCTACTTCGTCTTTGTCCAGCACTTGATATCTATCCTCTTCGCATGCCGAGTAATCCATCGTGTGTTGGTGCGCTTGTTGCTGTTGTTGTTGCAAGGTCATCATGGCGAGTTGTTGTTGGTGCTGGTAAATAGACAGGTTGTTGTTGATGTTGTTCTTCAGCTCCTTCTTGCTGTAACTTCAAGACCACAAAAATTCATTGATTGAGGTGCGTGATTGACACCAAGACAAGAATACCTTTTTAGACAGATGGCTCCCGAGCACAAGATCAACACGCACACCACAACTCCAAAGCCACATATGCACATGATGATCAAAGCTGCAAGTTTATATGCAATGAGTTGGGTAAGAGTGTCTCGAAAGATCAATCTTACTCTGATGCTTCTTGCTCACATTCTCTGACTCTGCCAGCTCGGACCTTCCATTGTGGAAGTGACCTTTTGGATGCATATCTGCTGGCAAGTGGAACGATAGAAAAAGCTTTTTTTTTTAAATTAAAATGCGAAGAGACCTTTTGATTGAGAATGAATGGAGCAGTTGCCAAGAGTTCCGATCCATCGTTGATTCTTGCATCTCAGATACCACGTTTGTGGCGACGAGAAACAGCCGACCATTAGGTCATCATTGTTTCGCTTCAGCCAAGAGTCCTCGTGGGGAATTATGTCCGAACATCCGTCGACTGGAAGAGGATATCAGAAGTAGGAGCTGATAAATGTCACACACTCCACGTACCTTCCACTCCGATGAGGAAGTCCCGTGTGCCTTGCAGCTCAGAAAAGTAAACCTCCACGCGGTTGTCGTTGGTTTCAAAGACTGTCCTCATGGAGGCGTGAGTGGTGTCAGTCTTGGTGAGGTGCACTTTGAAAGCATTACGGCAAATAGTGGCATTAGAAAGCAATTCATGGCCACCAATTATATAGCCCAGTTTGTGCTTGCATGCTTCCTTCGAGAGAGAATCCGTGTCAGCTTGGACACCGTCGAGTCTTTTCACACTCAACTTGATCCTTTGTCCCTTCAGCGCCTCGAGCACCAGAGGCTTGTGATTGCTGAAACACTCTTTCTTAGCCGACCAAGTCGCTTCGCTCAGCTCCACTGGCTGCAAATACAGTGCCTCGGCTGTCGCTATCAGCCGGCAATCTCCACTGTCCTTAAAAACTTCAGGCCAACAATCAATCAATTCTCTCTTTCGTCAACATTTCCAAAAAACTAATTTTTACGTTAAAAATAATTTAATATTCATTCCATATTCACATTGAATTATTTCATGAATCATTAAGTTATTTCATAAAGAACAAAGCTTTCTTACTTTTGAGACAGGAATAGTTCACTTCGAGATGTTTATTCATTCCAGGCAGACAAAAATTGTCATCTTTGCTTTCAAAGTCTACAACTTTTTTCTCGCAAGAGGACTTGAGCTTGCACTGCTCATTCACTTGCGCAACAACGTTCTTGAAGCAGCCCAGGTACTTGGCGTTGCTTTTGAGGTCTCCTACCAGCTCTATCTCTTGCTCCGAGATACATCTGTTACATTTGAAGCCTTCCTTTAACAAGATGTTCTGCATGTTGATTGTGGATTGACAAAATGCACTCACTTTCCGACGTTCATCCTGCCATACTTGGCAGCATTGATCACAACCACTTCGTTGCTCGAACAACTCGCCTTGAAAGTCTCAGAGATACAAAACTCTTCTGAAAGATTTTTTAAAGATCACATGGGTGATTATACTTCCAGAGAGCAATGACTGAATAAGGTACAAAGTTCTCGAAAGAATATATTCAACTTCTCCATTTGTAACTCACCACTCCTGGCATGCTGCAATGGAAGCAAAATTGCCCAACAAAACGCAACAAAAACAACTTTTAAAAGCATTTCTCCAGAGTTTATTGCCTGCAAAGACAACTGATTGATACAAAATTGACAACAGACACAAATGAAGAGGTCTTAAATATTTCAAAGTTGGGGGTTGTCTCAAAAGATTGAATGCAAGATCGTGGAATAATGTCATGTTGATAAGGATGAAGTTTTGCAAACGAGAGTGAACTTTGAATCAGTTGGAAAACCTCAAATGTTCCAAAGTGGACAACGAGTGATGACAGTCAAGGAATTAATATTAAAAACAGCATGAAAATGCATGCGTGAAGTTTCAACGAAGAAATGCCAGGCGTTCTCAAAGCTGCAACAATTGCAGCGAAGACGTGGGGGTTGGCTTCGTCTGAGAGCTTGTTTCTGCTTCATTTGTCAGTCTCGAGAACAAAGTATTTGTTGTCGTCTTCCTTCTTGAGATCATCATCAGGACGCATGTTGTTGTTGATGGTGGGGTAGTTGTTGCTTGGGTGGTTGTTGAAAAGTGGTTGGTTGAACTGTGCACTGGAGTAGTATGAGGGAGGTTGTTTGCTTGAGAAGCTGGCAACAGAGCTGCACCTGAATGGATTGCAGTTGATGGAATGAACTATTGAAGGTTCATGGGTTTGTGGCACTTGAAAACAATAAGCAAGCAACTTTTTGAAGCAGATGCATCCGAAGCAGATGATGGCGAGGCATATGATGATTCCGAGAGCACACAAGGCTGCCAACACGACCGCTTTGAAGAGAGGTCAATGCACGTGAGTACTAACAAGTGGTTACTTTAAATGCAAATGAAGCAACCTTGTTCTTGCCTTTTCAACACAAGCGCCTTCTGCACCACCTTTCCACTTTCTGGCTCTTCTATGCGCTCTTCTCCAGCCGATACAGCTGCATATGGACCTGCATGGATAAGTTCACGAATCTCCATTACAAATTTGAATACTCATTAATTTCAATATTAACCCATTTTGTCTCTGAGGCTGGAACAGTTGCCAACAGTTCCTATCCATCGTCGATTCTCGCATCTTAGATACCACGTTTGTGGCGACGAGAAACAGCCGACCATTAAGTCATCATTGTTTCGCTTTAACCACGAGTCCTCGTGCGGAATGATGTCCGAACATCCGTCGGCTGACAAAGAGAGTTTGAAGCATTAATATCCTTCGATGCGGCACAAAGGCAATCATATGCAAACCTTCGAAAGAGATGGAAAACTTTTCTCCACGCCACTGCCTCTCGTTCCACCCGTGCAAGTACACCTCCAAACGATTGCTTGTCGACACGTACTCACCCTTCTTCTTTACACTTTTTCTTTTTTCTTTCCTTCCATCACCATCATCATCCACCATCAAGCCTCCTTTGCGACACACGCTCACATTCCTCCCTGTCACTCCACCCTCCACCATGTCAGCAACCACTTCCCTGCATTGCAGATCTTCATTTGTGTTTTCTTTTGTCAAGAAAATTACTTTGATTTTGATTCTTTGACCTCTGTCCGCCTCGATGAGCCAGGGCTGTCTGCTCTGCCCGCAAGGACCTTTGTACAGCGAGGTCAGGTGTTTGCCTTGATGGCTGATCTTCACGCTGCAAGCGCTCTCTGCTTCCACCACTAAGACATGTTGAAATGGGTTGAGAGGGTGTGAGAGGCAGCACACAACACTCACCTTGCAAGCATTCGTACTCGGCTTCCAGGTACAGGTTCAGTCCAGGAAAGCAGTTCCGAGTCTTTTCAAGCTCCTTGTTTGGAATTCCCATCCTGCACTCCTTCTCCAACGAACATCGCTCATGCATTTGCTTCAGAACGTCTCTGTAGCAGCCAAGGTATTCGGGCTCTTGACTGAAGGATGCCTCCTTCTCACTCAGGCACTTGCCAACACGCATGCGTCCATACTTGGCCATCGTCATCATCACCACCTCAGACTTCGAACACTGCGCCTCGAAGGACTCAAGTTGACAATACTCCAGTCCTGCATAGTTCATAAGTTGTTTTGAAAAATGCAATATTTCGTGCATTCTCGAGTGCGCATTTAAAAACAAGTACAAAAAATGAAGCAAAGAAGAAATCTCGCTTTGAAATCTAACGAATCTTCGTTGGTAACTCACCATAAGAGAAGAAAATGGTTTCAAAACCCCAGAAGAGAGCAATGAAGCGAGTGGACAGCATGTTCGTGTAGCCTGCTTGAAAACCCCCTACTTAAAGACCACACTGCCGAGGGATCTTTTCAAAAACTATTAAAAACTATTAAAAACAATCTTGAAAGCTTTTCAAATTGAAGCTCATTTCCAGCATGAAACTGACTAATGTTCATAATTTGTATGTGAGTCAGAATGAAATGTTTAAAAAAAATAAATAAAAAGGCTTTAAAGTACGTACGCAGTCAAACAGTACTTCTCGTCTCAATGAAAACAGGTTTTGTCGGCCTGGCGGTTGAAGGCAGTTATCACAAGCAGTGACTTCAGGTTCATCCTCCTTTGAAATTCAATCGTTTGGCCATAGCTTTTTCCTAATGCTTGAAGCAAATCGGAAATCTTTGTTTTAATTATTCGAAAGAATAATAAACTACAAAAGTGTTTGTAACTGTTTCAAAATGAAGAGTTATTTTTCGTGCGTTGGAAGTTTTGGTAACACATGTAGATGCAGTATCAAGCCTGTTGGATTGGAAGTTGAAGAGGCGGTTGAGAGCGTATGAATATTATTTGCTTTTGAGAAGGTCCCTTCGCATAATCGATATAAGACAACGAATTCATTGTAAAATCATGACATACAGCCTGCATCATGGGTCGTTGCTTGAGTTGGAATCTCTTGTTGTTGTCGTTGTTGTTGTCGTTGGTAGTGGTAGGTTGGAAAGTTGTTTGTGCCGAAGAGTTTTGTGCTTCAGAAATATTCAAACCGGATTGTTCAAAAAATAAAATTATTTATGTGAAAAGCGCCATCTATGGAAGAAGAGAATATGGAATGTGTTTGAAAAAGGAAGGAGAACTTAACGAACAACTACTAAGAATGCCAGGCTATATCAACTGTTCTACTGACGTGAGGCACATCATTGAACCTCAATGTGCTGGACAACAACGCTGTGAAGTTTATGTTTCAAGAATAGAAGCAGATTCAGGGTGTTCCAAAGTATTCAAAGACCATCTGGACATTGACTATTTCTGCAAAAAAGGTGAAAATTAAGAAATAAGCATTAGAGCGGATTTGAAAATGATTTCCGAAAATAATTTTCGGGGAATGAGAAGTATACCATTGTGTTGAGTTGATCCCTCATAGCTGCTGTGTATAAAAGCCTTTGCTTGGCTCACACAAGTCCAAATGGCTGCCAAAGCATTGTTTTATTGGTTGTTGTCCTTTGAAGTAATGCAAATTGTTTCGGCGGACGAATTCTGTAGCTCAGAAGTTTTCCAGCCTAATTGTCTTCGCAATGAAGTCATCTATATAACAAAGGCCTTCTATGGAAGAAGCGAGTATGGCAGGTGTTTGAAGAAGGAAGGGGCTCTCAATGAACAATTATTGAAAATGCCAGGTTATATCAACTGTTCTACTGACGTGAGGCACATCATTGAACCTCAATGTGCTGGACAACAACGCTGTGAATTGGATGTTGCTAAAATCAAAAGCAATACCAGTTGTCTTACTTTTGTGCTCAAACATCTGGAAGTCAGCCACGAATGCATCAGAGGTAGGTGCACTGATTGTGAATTTGAGATGGTCCCTTTGTATTGAGAGAGCATGCTTTATAAAAGAAGGAGCTCTCGAACGATGAGATGAAAACTAAGTAATGAAATCGTTTCTTTGTTTGAGTTTTTTTTGTATTTGGGGGTTGTCATTTGTTTGTTCTGAAGAATTTTGCATCTCAGAAGTATTTCAGCCAAGCTGTCCTCGTGATGAAATTATTCATATCACAAGCGCCATTTATGGGAGACTAAATTATGGAAAATGTTTGAAGAAGGAAGGAGATCTTGATGAAGATTTATTGAAGAAGCCAGGCTATATCAACTGTTCATCTGACGTGAGGCACATCATTGAACCTCAATGTGCTGGACAACAACGCTGTGAAGTGGATGTGAGCAAGATAGAGGCTGAGACCAAGTGCAACAAGATCTTCAGATTCTACTTGGACGCCGAGTACCAGTGTCTCAGAGGTTAATGTTGTTTTCATTGCACGCATGCCACTCCATATGAGAAACACTCTTCTCATATGAGTCGGTCCCTTCTCCTTGTTTCTATAAAGAGAGCCTGCGTACATCTGTGAAGAATCCTAGCTCTTGAAATCTCATTTATACTTGTAAAGTTATAAATGTTGATTAAAGTACTATTGATTTGCTTGTCGTCATGCAAGTTACGAGGGATGTTTGCAGCGGAGTTTTGTAACTCTGAAGTATTCCAACCGAGTTGTCTCAAGAATGAAGTTATTTTCATAAAGAAGGCCATCTATGGAAGAAAAGAGTTTGGCAGGTGTTTGAGGAGTGAAGGAATGGCAACATCTAAATATATGGACGATGAAGGCTTTGTTGGCTGCTACTCTGACGTGAGGCACATCATTGAACCTCAATGTGCTGGACAACAACACTGTGGAATTCCTGTGGCTAGCATCAAAAGTAATACCAGTTGTCTGGCTTTTTTACTGAAATATCTGGAAGCCAGTCACAAATGCATCAGAGGTAGGTGCATTAATCGTGAATTTGAGATGGTCCCCTTGTACTGAGCTATCATGCTTTATAAAAGAAGGAGCTCTCGGACGATGAGATGAAAATAAAAAATGAAATCGTTTTTTTGTTTGAGTTTTTGTTGTTTTTGGGGGTTGTCGTTTGTTTGTTCTGAAGAGTTTTGTATCTCAGAAGTGTTCCAGCCTAGCTGTCCTCGTGATGAAATTATTCATATCACAAGCGCCATCTATGGGAGAAAAGAGTTTGGCAGGTGTTTGAGGAGTGAAGGAGTGGCAACATCTAAATATATGGACGATGAAGGCTTTGTTGGCTGCTACTCTGACGTGAGGCACATCATTGAACCTCAATGTGCTGGACAGCAACGCTGTGAAATGACAGTGGCTAGAATAGAAGCAGATTCAGGATGTTCCAAAGCTTTCAAAGATTATCTGGACATTGAATATTTCTGCAAGAAAGGTGACTTGGTTGAGTTTTGAACATTCAAGATACATTCAAAAATGATTTGTCAGGAAATTTTTCATCAATTTATAAGAGCAGGCCTGTGTGGGAGCTGTGGAATGTGAGTAAAATTCCACTCCACTGGGACTTTTGCCATCGTTGGGACTTGTTTGTTTAATTTTTTCTTCATCATACTCGAGCTGGATTCGTTTTTATCATAGCACTGAGATCACATTTTTAAACTTCTATAAGGATTTTTTATTCTTTTGTGACAAAGAAAACATCTTCCTCCTCCTCTTTCTTGTTTTCTTTTCTGCTTTTGACACTGATGTTGATTTTTCATTAATTGAGCAACTTGAAACTTCTTTTGGCACACGGATCCTTTCTTCATTAGATTTCATTTTTACTTTGCAACAGGACTTCTAAAATTTCCATAAATAATTTCATTCTACTCGTCTGCTTTTCCATTTGGTGTTTCTCAGGGTTCTGTTTTGGCGCTCTTTTCTTTACTCTTCATACTCTCGAACTTTCAAAAATCATTTTATACTTTTCTTTCTAAAGTCAACTTTAGGCTGATGACTTTGACTTCAAAATATCCACTTCAATTCCGAACATAATTTATCTGCAACTAACTCTAATATTTATCTTTGTTTTGGGAAAATAATGTCTTGGACTGAATCTTTATTTCTCAAACTCAATACTTTGAACTTTGAACTCATATCTGTGACGAGTCTTTGCCAATTTCAAGCTTATCAAACCTAATCGAAGCATTTATATAGCTTCTAACAGCGTTGGTCATTGAATTTCTGGTACTCACATTTCTCGCGTGGAATTCATACTCTTTTCTTTTTAAGCTGGTTGTCCCTTTATGATATCATTTTTTGAACTCTGCACTCACATGTTCAAAATATTTAAAAAATCACTCACCTGATTACTAAAATTATTCATGTGAATAAGAGACTAAGGCGTGTGTTTGTAGAAGGAAGGAGATCTCGATGAATATTTTTTGAAAAGACCAGGCTATATCAACTGTCTTACTGGCCTGAGAGACATCATTGAATCTCAATGTGCTGAACAACAACGCTGTGAAGTTACAGTGCCTAGGATAGAAACAGATTCAGGATGTTCCAAAGCTTTCAAAGATTATCTAGATATTGAATAGTTCTGTAAACAAAGTGACTAATAAAAGTTTGAAAATTTTAAAATTAGGATGAAAACGATTTCCAAAAAAATTGAAAAAATATATTTGAAGAATTAGAAATATATCACACTGTTGAGTTGATCCCTCGAAGCAGTTATGTATATATGCCTTTGCTTGGTTCTCTTGATACGTCATAATGTCTGCCCAATTTCTTTTATATTGTTTATTGTGCTTGAAAGTGTTGCTAGTTGTTTCAGCTGAAGAATTCTGCAACTCAGAAATATTCCAACCTCAATGTCTTCACAATGAAGTCATCTCTATAACAAAAGCTCATTATGGACGAAAGGAGTATGGGAGGTGTTTGAAGAATGAAGGGGATCTCGATGAAGATTTGCTGAAGAAGTCAGGTTATATCAACTGTTATACTGACGTAAGACACGTCATTGAACCTCAATGTGCTGGACAACAACGCTGTGAAGTGGATGTGAACAAGATAGAGGCTGAGACCAAGTGCAACAAGATCTTCAGATTCTACTTGGACGCCGAGTACCAGTGTCTCAGAGGTTAATGTTGTTTTCATTGCACGCATGCCACTCCATATTAGGAACACTCTTTCATTTGATTCGGTCCCTCCTCCTTGTTTTTATGAAGAGAGCCTGAGTGCAGCTGGGAAAAGTCCTACTTCCGCGAAATTCATTCTCTACTTTAGAAGTTGTCAAATGTTGATTTATTTATTTTTTATTCGTTTTTCGTCATGCAAGTTACGAAAGATGTTTGCAGCAGAGTTTTTTCAAACTCTGAAGTAGTCCAGCCAAGTTTCTGGAGAATGATGTTAGTTCCATTAAGAAGGCCATCCATGACAAAAAGGACTTTGGCAGGTGTTTGAGGAGTGAAGGAGTGGCAATATCTAAATATATGGACGATGAAGGCTTTGTTGGCTGCTACTCTGACGTGAGGCACAAAATTGAACCTCACTGTGCTGGACAACAACACTGTGAAGTTGACGTTTCAAGACTAGAAGCAGGTTCAGGATGTTCCAAAGTATCTAAAGATCACCTGAAGTTTTAATATTTCTGCAAAAAAATTGGAAATTTAGTTTTGAATATCTGAGCCGGATTTGAAAACGATTTATGAGGATAAGGAATATATCTCAATGTTGAGTTGACCCCTCAGAGCTGCTGTATTTAAATGCCTTTGCATGGCTCTCATAGCTCCAAATGGCTGCCAACTCTCTATTATTATGGTTGTTGTGCTTTGAATTGACACAAGTTGTTTCAGCGGAAGAATTCTGCATCTCAGAAATATTTCAGCCTGAATGTCTTCGCGATGAGGTCATTTTTATAACAAAGGCCCTCTATGGAAGAAGAGAGTATGGCAGGTGTTTGAAGAAGGAAGGGGATCTTAATGAACAATTTATGAAGACGACAGGCTATATCAACTGTTCCACTGACGTGAGGCACATCATTGAACCTCAATGTGCTGGACAACAACGCTGTGAAGTTCCAGTGGTTAGAATAGAAGCAGATTCAGGATGTTCCAAAGCTTTCAAAGATCATCTAGACATTGAATACTCCTGTAAAAAAGGTGACTGATTTGATTTTGAATGAGAAAAAAATGGAAATGAGTTCCAAAGAATGAAGTAAATTTATTCGAAGACTTGAAAAGATATCACACTGTTGAGTTGATCCCTTGAGGCAGTTGTGTATATATGCCTTCGCTTGGTTCTCTTGATAAGTCATAATGTCTGCCCAATCTTTTTTATATTGTTTATTGTGCTTGAAGGTGTTGCAAGTTGTTTCAGCCGAGGAATTCTGCAACTCGGAAATATTCCAACCTCAATGTCTTCACAATGAAGTCATTTATATAACAAGAGCTCTCTACGGGAGAAAACAATATGGAAGGTGTTTGAAGAAGGAAGGGGAGCTTAATGAACAATTTATGAAAACACCAGGCTATATTAACTGTTCAACTGACGTGAGGCACGTCATTGAACCTCAATGTGCTGGACAACAACGCTGTGAAGTGGATGTGAACAAAATAGAGGCTGAGACCAAGTGCAACAAGATCTTCAGATTCTACTTGGACGCCGAGTACCAGTGTCTCAGAGGTTAATGTTGTTTTCATTGCACGCATGCCACTCCATATTAGGAACACTCTTTCATTTGAGTCGGTCCCTCCTCCTTGTTTCTATGAAGAGAGCCTGAGTGCAGCTGGGAAAAGTCCTACTTCCGCGAAATTCATTCTCTACTTTAGAAGTTGTCAAATGTTGATTTATTTACTTTTTATTCGTTTTTTGTCATGCAAGTTACGAAAGATGTTTGCAGCAGAGTTTTTTCAAACTCTGAAGTAGTCCAGCCAAGTTTCTGGAGAATGATGTTATTTCCATTAAGAAGGCCATCTATGAAAAAAAAATGGCCGGTGTTTGAGGAGTGAAGGTGTGGCAACATCTAAATATATGGACGATGAAGGCTTTGTTGGCTGCTACTCTGACGTGAGGCACAAAATTGAACCTCACTGTGCTGGACAACAACGCTGTGAAGTTCACGTTTCAAGACTAGAAGCAGGTTCAGGATGTTCCAAAGTATCTAAAGATCACCTGAAGTTTTAATATTTCTGCAAAAAAATTGGAAATTTAGTTTTGAATATCTGAGCCGGATTTGAAAACGATTTATGAGGATAAGGAATATATCTCAATGTTGAGTTGACCCCTCAGAGCTGCTGTATTTAAATGCCTTTGCATGGCTCTCATAGCTCCAAATGGCTGCCAACTCTCTATTATTATGGTTGTTGTGCTTTGAATTGACACAAGTTGTTTCAGCGGAAGAATTCTGCATCTCAGAAATATTTCAGCCTGAATGTCTTCGCGATGAGGTCATTTTTATAACAAAGGCCCTCTATGGAAGAAGAGAGTATGGCAGGTGTTTGAAGAAGGAAGGGGAGCTTAATGAACAATTTATGAAAACACCAGGCTATATCAACTGTTCAACTGACTTGAGGCACATCATTGAACCTCAATGTGCTGGACAACAAAGCTGCGAAGTGGATGTGAGCAAAATAGAGGCTGAGACCAAGTGCAACAAGATCTTCAGATTCTACTTGGACGCCGAGTACCAGTGTCTCAGAGGTTAATGTTGTTTTCATTGCACGCATGCCACTCCATATTAGGAACACTCTTCTCATTTGAGTCGGTCCCTTCTCCTTGTTTCTATAAAGAGAGCCTGCGTACATCTGTGAAGAATCCTAGCTCTTGAAATCCCATTTATACTTGGAAAGTTATAAATGTTGATTAAAGTACTATTGATTTGCTTGTCGTCATGCAAGTTACGAGGGATGTTTGCAGCGGAGTTTTGTAACTCTGAAGTATTCCAACCGAGTTGTCTCAAGAATGAAGTTATTTCCATAAAGAAGGCCATCTATGGAAGAAAGGAGTTTGGCAGGTGTTTGAGGAGTGAAGGAGTGGCAACATCTAAATATATGGACGATGAAGGCTTTGTTGGCTGCTACTCTGACGTGAGGCACATCATTGAACCTAAATGTGCTGGACAACAACGCTGTGAAGTGGATGTGAGCAAGATAGAGGCTGAGACCAAGTGCAAAAAGATCTTCAGATTCTACTTGGACGCCGAGTACCAGTGTCTCAGAGGTTAGTGTTGTTTTCATTGCACGCATGCCGCTTCATATGAGGAACACTTTTCTCATTTGAGTCGGTCCCTCCACCCTGTTTGTATAAAAGGAGCCTTATAAAGAAAACTCGTTTGTGTGCACCTGTGAAGGATTCTGTCTTATGAGATTTCAATTTCTATCTCAAAAATTTTTAAATGTTGATTTATGTGGTTTTGATTTGCTTGTCGTCATGCAAGTTACGAGAGATCTTTGCAGCAGAGTTTTGTAACTCTGAAGTATTCCAGCCAAGTTGTCTGAAGAATGAAGTTATTTCCATTGAGAAGGCCATCTATGGGAGGAAAGAGTTTGGCAGGTGTTTGAGGAGTGAAGGAGTGGCGACATCTAAATTTATGGACCATAAAGGCTTTGTTGGCTGCTACTCTGACGTGAGGCACATCATTGAACCTCAATGTGCTGGACATCAACGCTGTGAAGTGTATGTGGGCAAAATAGATGGCGATACAAAGTGTCTTGACTTCTTGAAAGAGTACTTGGATGTTGAGTTCACATGTTTCAATGGTAAACATCGCTGATGGTCAATGATGCTGCCGTTTCATATCACTTCCAAACATTTCAATCACTTCCGTTTCATATATTCACTCATCATCAACTTTCAACGGAGACAGCAACCGAGTCAATGTTTCTCCCAACTTCACCAGTTGTTCCAGACGGTGGCCAGTGCGGGGTCTCGGTGGCGACGGAGAAGCAGCACATTTCCAGCATGCGTAGCGAGTCAGATAGCTGCGGCAAGAAAGAGCGCCCTTGGAATGTGGAATCGATGGTCGGTCAACGCATCAACATCAGCCTCATACAACTCATCTCGTCGAACAAAACAAGCAGCAAGCGGCCTTCCTTGTACTTCAGCACCAGCATGATCGGCCATGAAGCTGATTGTGCCGCTTACGCAAAAGTGGTTGACGAGAAAAAAGGCGAGGTGGCAGCTGTTTGTTTGGGGGATGGTGGTTCGAGCCACAAGATGCAAAGCTACCTGTCCAACTCGAACAATGTCGAGATCATCTACAACGACAGGAGACCCGCTGACGCCCTGCAGTTCCTCTTTGCTTTCGAAGGTGACTTTGGTGACCATTTCACTTAAACGACTTTCTTGAAACATATTTGACTGAGCAGCAACCACGCCACTTGCAGCGACCGGTTGCTCCGACCTGATTGCTCCAGCAGACGCCTGGCTCAAAAGGGACGACAACAAGGCCACTGTCGGCTGCTCCGCCACTAGAATCCGCTGGCACCTGGAGTGCCAAGGCAACAGATGGATCGGAGTCATCGGCAACTGTAGCTATGGTACTGAGTCACCGTTATTTATTTCCAAGTATTTGTCATGAAATAATTCAATCAAAAAACGTGCACAGCTCACAAAGAAGAGGTGTTCTTTTCCGAGGTCAAAGCGAAGCCGAAAGCTAAAATGAACAACCACGACCAGAGTGAGTGAGCAATTGTAGCATTCTTGCCCTCATGAAGACATCAACCTCATTGCATCCTCCCTGCAGTGGTGACTGTGTTCGCCATTGTGGTGGTTGGTCTGGTGCTCTGTCTGCTGATTGCTTGTCTGGGAGTTGTGCTCCTCCGGAGGTTGCTTTCTCTTGTAAATAATAACGCTCATATCACACTCACACTTACACTTACACTCACACACACACACACACACACACACACACACACACACACACACACACACACACACACACACACACACACACACACACACACACACACACACACACACACACACACACACACATACACACACACACACACACACACACACACACACACACACACACACACACACACACACACACACACACACACACACACACACACACACACACACACACACACACACACACACACACACACACACACACACACACACACACACACACACACACACACACACACACACACACACACACACACACACACACACACACACACACACAGGTACTATGCTCTGAGCAAACTGCGTTCGTTGAAGAACCTACCCACCACCATCAACAACACCCATCCAATGTATAACAACTTCAACAACAACAAGGCCACCTACTATGACGTCAGCAAGAGTTGCCAGCTTGACGAGGGAGCATACTACCCTCCCGAGGGAGCCCCTCTGCAGCAGGACAACGCCCATTACTTCGAGTTGGACCAGGCTCTGGTCAACAAACAAGCTCCCAACGGCAGCCAAGCTTAACTTACATTTACACTTTCGAGGATTGAAATGAATTTATGTGTTGTTCAACTTTTCTTAATTGCTTCTTGTAACAAACCTACCTTTGAGTTACTAAGACAATTGTAACCAACTCCTTCTAATCGAAAAAGAATGTTTTCGAAGAGTAAAACGAAATGTTATTGAATGTTGCGAAGAGCTACGAAATTAAGCTGATTTCAACGGCTTCAACTTCAGCCTTCCGAGAAGGTCCTTCGGGGGAGTGCTTATAAGTAGCATGCATTGAAACAATGCGAGTTCCTAGGGGGTGTCTCCGAGACACCTTATGTTGTTCGCATTCTCCCTGTTCTCTGAAACTCTTGGAGGAAGTGGTTTGTGTGTGTGCCAACAGCGCGCTTCTTTACGGATGCGTCATTCTGATCTGTCTGATACTTATCGCTGAATAAAATGCTTTCAAACATGGGATCTTTTTTTTCAAAATAATTATCATATTTATTTAAATAAATATCATCTTTCGAAGTTTTTTGGATGTTATGCTGTTTATGGCATGGGAGGATGTTAACTCATCCAGAAATGAACTTTGCAGAACTGGAGTATTGTCAACTTGACTCGCTACACGCGTGCTTTGACATTTTTTTGAAGTGGTCGTGTTGGCAGTCTGGTGTGCTCTCGGAGTCATCATCTGCTTCGGATGCATCTGCTTCAAAATGTTGCTTGCTTATTGTTTTCAAGTGCCACAAACCCATGAACATCCAATAGTACATTCCGACAACTGCAATCCATTCAGATGCAGCTCTGCTGACAGCTCCTCAAACAAACAACCTCCTTCATACTACTCCAGCGCACAGTTTAACCAACCACTCTTCAACAACCACCCAAGCAACAACTACCCCACCATCAACAACAACATGCCTCCTAATGATGATCTCAAGAAGGAAGACGACAACAAACACTTTGTTCTCGAAACTGGCAAATGAAGCAGAAACAAGCTCCCAGAACATTCAATGTCTTCTAACTGATTCACTCTTTATTCCGGTCTCTGAAACTCCATTCTTATCTACATGACATCATTCCACGTTCTTGCATTCATTCTTTTGAGACAACCCCCAACTTTGAAATATTTAAGACCTCTTCATTTGTGTCTGTTGTCAATTTTGTATAATTCGGTCCTCTTTGCAGGCAATAAACTCTAATAAAATGCTTTTAAAATTTATTTTTGTTGCGTTTTATTTGGCGATTTTGCTTCCATTGCAGCATGCCAGGAGTGGTGAGTTACAAATGGAGAATTCTAAAATCTTCTTTCTTTCCTTCAGAAAAAATCATTAACTTGATCGTTTGAAAGATTTTACAGAAGAATTTTGTATCTCTGAGACTTTCAAGGCGAGTTGTTTGAGCAACGAAGTGGTTGTGATCAATGCTGCCAAGTATGGCAGGATGAACGTCGGAAAGTGAGTGCATCTTGTTAATATACAATCAACATGCATTGTGACTTTCCAGTCAACATGCGGAATATTTTCACTTGCAATGTGTTTAGCAGTAGCAAATTTGTT
>OX387255.1:5143797-5176297 GCA_947562095.1 Branchellion lobata | reverse complement strand
AGATACAAGTTTCAACCTCCAGCATTATCAAAATCTCGAACAAAGAAACGCTTACAATTTTAAGTTCTTCTCATCGTTCGAGAGCTCCTCTTTCTATACAACACGATCTTTTAAAACATGGAACTATCTCAAATTCACGATTACTGAACCTATCTCTGATGCATTCGTGGCTTGCTTCCAGATGTTTCAGAACAAAATTGAGGCAGCTGGTATTGCCTTTGATACTAGAAACAATGACTTCACAGCGTTGTTGTCCAGCACATTGAGGTTCAATGATGTGCCTCACGTCAGTAGAACAGTTGATATAGCCTGGCTTTTTCACTAAATATTCATCGAGATCTCCTTCATTCTTCAAACACCTGCCATACTCTCTTCTTCCATAAAGAGCTTTTGTTATATAGATGACTTCATTGTGAAGACATTGAGGTTGGAATATTTCTGAACTGCAGAATTCATCGGCTGAAACAACTAGCAACACTTTCAAACACAATAAACAATATAAAAAAGATTGGGCAGACATTATGACGTATCAAGAGAACCAAGCAAAGGCATATATACACAACTGCTTCAAGGGATCAACTCAACAGTCTGATATATTCATAAATTTTCAAATATATTGTTCTTTGTCTTTTGAAACTCATTTTTATTTTAATCTCGAAATTTCAAAATCAAATTATTCACCATTTTTACAGGAGTATTCAACGTCTAGATGATCTTTGAAGGCTTTGGAACATCCTGAATCTGCTTCTATTCTAGCCACTGGAACTTCACAGCGTTGTTGTCCAGCACATTGAGGTTCAATGATGTGCCTCACATCAGTAGAACAGTTGATATAGTTTTGAATCTTCAGCAATTGTTTATTAGGATCTCCTTCCTTCTTCAAACACCTGCCATACTCTCTTCTTCCATAGATGGCGCTTTTCACTTGAATAATTTCATTTTTTGAACAATCCGGTTTGAAGATTTCTGAAACACAAAACTCTTTGGCACAAACATCATTCCAATCCGCCACCGCCACCAACAACAACAACAACGAAAAAAGATTGAAACTCATGCGATGACCCATAATGCAGGCAATATATCCTGCTCTCGCAGTGAATCTGTTGTATTTTATCAGCCAGGCAAAGGGATCCTTTCAAAAGCAACGAATTCTCATACGCTTTCTACCGCTTCACCAACTTCCAATCCAACAGGCCTGACATTGCCCCTACACTGTGTTACCCTTACTTCCAACAGCACACAAAAGGACTTTTCATTTTGAAGTAGCATAAATCACCCTTCGAACACTCATCGCTTTCATTTACCTCATATGGTTTGCTCATCTATTCTTTGCCAATCTTCTGCCACGTAGTCTAAGGTGAAGCCTGAATTATTGACGGTGGAAAAAGAGCGGTTGAAAGATTTGATGAAACATCAATTGAGGAAAGAGAGTCAAGAAGTCGTTAAGACTCGCTAGAGTGTATGAGATCAAAGTTTGTTGGGTTGAGTTTGAAAAATAATCAGTCCATAAAATTATTTTTTAATGAAAAAATAAATATGAGAGAAAATAGAAAGTAAACGAGATTTGGGAAATGTAAAACGCATCAGTCTAAAGTTGATTTTGAGGACAAAAACAAGAAAGTTTTTTTGAAAGTTCAAAAGTATGTAAATAAAAATGAAAGGACCGAAAACAAAACTTTGAGAAACACCAAATGGAAAAGCAGAAGTAGAATAGAATTATTTATGAGAACTATAAAAGTCCTGTTGCAAAACAAAGAAAAAATCTATTGAAAAAATGATCCGTGAAACCAAGAGAATTTTCAATTTGCTCAATTAGTGAAAAATGACATTAGTGTCGAAAGCAGAAAAAAAAGGAGAAAGAGGAAGAGGGAGGTGTTATCTTTGTCACAAAAGAGTGAAGAACCATTATAGAAGTTGGAAAATGTGTTCTCAGTGCTATGGGAAAAACGAATCCAGTTTGAGAAGGTTGAAGCAAACATCTAACAAACAAGTCTCCATCTATGACAAAGTCCCTGTGGAGTGGAACGTTACTCACATTCTACAGCTCCCACACAGGCATGCTCTTTTTATAATTGAAAAATTTGCTGACAAATGTTTTTAAATAAATCTTGGATGTTCAAAACAGAAGCAAATAACTTTTTTTGCAAGAATACTCAAGGTCCAGATAATCTTTGAAAGATTTGGAACATCCTGAATCTGCTTCTATTCTAATCACTGAAACTTCACAGCGTTGTTGTCCAGCACATTGAAGTTCAATGATGTGCCTCAAATCAGTGGAACAGTTGATATAGCCTGGCTTACTCAGTAAATATTCATCGAGTGTTCCTTCAAACTTCAAACATCTCCCAACTTGCTGTTGTCCAGCACATTGAGGTTCAACCACGTGCCTCACGTCAGTAGAAAAATTATTTATTCTGACTTACTCAGTAAATACTCATCGAGGTTTATCCACTTTTCAAACAGTTTTCTAGTTGTTTTCTTCCATAGATGGCGCTTGTGATACGAATAATTTCACCACGAGGACAGCTGGACTGGAATACTTCTGAGTTGCAAAATGTTTCAAAACAAAAAATGCAACTCCGAAAAACAAAACTCAAAGATACGATTTCATTTCTTAGTTATAATCTCATTTTTCAAGAGCTCTTATCCTTATGAAGAACGATCTCTCAACACAAAAGGACAATCTCATATTCACGATCAATGCACCTACCTCTAATGCATTTGTGGCTGGCTTCCAGGTGTTTTAGAAAAAATGCCAGACAGCTGGTGTTGCTTTTGATATTGGATACGTAAACTTCACAGCGTTGTTGTCCAGCACATTGAGGTTCAATGATGTGCCTCACGTCAGAGTAGCAGCCAACAAAGCCTTCATCGTCCATATATTTAGATGTTGCCACTCCTTCACTCCTCAAACACCTGCCAAACTCCTTTCTCCCATAGATGGCCTTCTCAATAGAAATAACTTCATTCTTCAGACAACTTGGTTGGAATACTTCAGAGTTACAAAACTCTGCTGCTAACATCCCTCGTAACTTGCATGACGACAAGCAAATCAAAACTAAGAGAATCAACATTTCACAATTTTCAAAAAGTATGTATCCTCACAGAAGCACACAAACTCTCTCTATAGTAACAAAGTAGAAGGACCGACTCAATATACACAGCAGCTATGAGGGATCAACTCAATATTGTGATATGCTCTTATCCTTATAAAGCATGATTTCTCAATACAAAGGAACCATCTCGAATTCAATATTAATGCACCTACCTCTGATGCATTTGTAGCTGACTTCCAGATGTTTCAACACAAAAGTAAGACAACTTGAATTGCTTTTGATTTTTGCAACATAAACTTCACAGCGTTGTTGTCCAGCACATTGAGGTTCAATGATGTGCCTCACGTCAGTAGAACAGTTGATATAGCCTGGCTTTTTCAGTAAATCTACATCAAGTTCTCCTTCTTTTTTCAAACACCTGCCATATTCTCTTCTCCCATAGATGGCGCTTTTCACATGAATAATTTCATTTTTTGTACAATCCGGTTCAAATATTTCCGAAGCACAAAACTCTTCGGCACAAACAACTTTCCAATCTACCACCACCACCACCACCAACAACAACAAAGACAACAGATTGCAACTCAAAAAACGACGCATGATGGTGGTTGTGTGTTACGAACTTGCAGTGAATCAGTTGTCTTTTATCGGCTTTGCGAAGGGACCCTTTCAAAAAAAAGAAACATTCAAACGCTTACAAGCGCCTTCTCAACTATCGGTCTAACAGGCCTGACACTGCACCTACGCTATCTTTCTAATCTCATATTTATCATTTTTGAAATCTCCATTCAAGTTTTCAATGATGGCAAATTTGAATTTGAATTGAGTTTCAAAACTACTTCACCGACAGTTCAGCAAACACTTTTTGAAAAAGTTACCGGTGGAGAAGTTAAACAAACTATCATTGGATTTCAAAGCCATTGATGTGGAAACAGTGAAAAATATCCAGAAATGAAAATGCTTTAATCCGGAAATGATTATTTTTTATTCCTTTTCTTTCTCAAATGAGTTCCAATCTAATCTAGTCTAATCAATTCATTTGTGTAGCGCTAATGAACTATGTTCAAAAACGCTGAGCTACGAACTGTTTAAACAAAAACGTTTGAATTTATTTAAATACTTTTCAACCTTTTTTTTTATTTTCATTGGATGCTTTATAGGCAACCTATTCCTATTTTCAATCCTGTCCACTGAAATCCTTCTATATAATGATTCATAATGTCCTTCGATATCCTTCGATAGCATGATTAGATAAATATCGTCCGTAGCGATTCGAAAGTGACAGCTATCAGAAACAACGTTTAACGAATAGGTTCTCCGAGTACCTCTTGGTTGCTCGATCGCCTTTCAAGCTCCAATCAATGCGTTAAAGAGCATTTCGTGTACAGTCGTTGTCCAAATAAACACCAACAACTCGAGCCTGCATGTTTATTTACACACACAACCGCTTCAAAGCTCATGAAGGATCGATCTTCTCTGCCCTCTGAGCAGGAAGCCTGAATGGAGAAATTGAGATACATACGTAACAGACGCAACATTGATTTATAATTTTCAGTTTTAATCATGCTATTAGTACCATTTTTTATATATTCGTTTAATTTCCAAAGGCTATATTCTACGATGAAACTGGCATGTAAGAAAGTGTAGCAAATTCAAAGTGCTCTTTGAACTAAGCTCAAAATAAGTAGGTCACTCACGACAGTGACTTCAGAGTGATAAAGAAAGAGGTTAACATGCGTTCAGTGTCATGTTCTTCCTGCTCCAGTACGTGCCGAAGTTCCGCACCAGCGTGTATCTGCAGACACAGCACCCACCATCAACAACCATCACCTTTCACCATCCTCCATCACCCTCCTTCACTTTCCATGACCCACCACCACTCTCCATAAATTTTCACTCTTCCACCACTTTCAATCATTTTTTATCACCATTTCAGTCAGGCAAACAATATCTTCACATTTCTAAAGATCAAAGGTTCCAATTTAATGTGAACTATTTCATATGCTCTTCAAAGGCTCTTGCAACATAGTGATGTTCAATGCGAACACCGACATATGTTCAATGTTGAAAATTCATTGCGGTCTTGAATTTTATTTAATTAAGTTGAATTAGGTGAGATGAGAGGAGATGAATGTGTATGAACTTACATTAGCTTAAACGAGATGAGATCGATAGAAAAGAGGATGAGAAGATTGAATGAGTTCAGGCGTGGAGACTCACACAAGCAGAAGGTCTCCCTGCTGAGAAGGGGAAATCCAAGTCAGGCTCGCCTGGGTCTTGTTTTTGGCCACCTTGGAGGTCCAGTAGTTCTGCAAGCAGTGGCGCTCTCTTGCACTCTTGTCATGTTTCCAGTATTTATGTGAAAAACTGAAAAGGAGGGGAAGAAAAAGAGAAAAAAAAAAAAAAGAAAAAGAACAAAAAAAGAAGGAAGAGATGGCTTTTTGTGAAGCAGACAGACCTGGCGGCCAGGAGGACAATCGATGAGTTTGAAGAGTTCTTGGTCAAAGTTGCTGAACTCTCCCTCGGCTCTTTGCTGAGTCTCTGCTTTTCTTACTTGCAGACTCACCCCCAGAAACCCTTTGCTGTCACGTACCACTACTGCAAGTAACAGAGTTATCAGTGTGAGTACGTGACGTGAAATGCAGTTCTGCGCAAGAAACACGTGTTGTTGAAAGTACAAGTGAAGAGTTTATAAATCAATTTGTGAAGTTTTGATTTAAAAAATGAAAACCTGAAACGAACTTTCAAAGGGGATGTTGGGCGTGTAGCAGTTGGAGGTGGTGTTGATGGAAGCTGTGAACTCTTCGTCACTGTCGCCCCCACTGGAGTGGCCTGGAACCATGTCTGTGAAGATGGAGTGGCGCTGGTGAGTCTTCCAACTTCAACGTAGTATCGTTTGAAAAAGTGAAATTAGGGTGTCGAAGGAGTGAGAAACAACCTTCGCACGCCCTGGTGTAGCAGCCGAAAGAATATGCTGAAGTGCGGGCCGAAAGAAACACCAAGGCAAACAACAACAACACTCCGCTCCTTTTGCTGGAAAAACTTTTTCCCTTTTTTTCATTTTCTAACTCCATCAAATCAAATCAATTGCAACGTAGTTTCGTGTTACTATCAGTATGCTTGTCAACTGTCAACTGTCACCTGTCAACTGTGAACCGTCATCTGTCAACTATCACGCTCACTTCTCTACAGTGGGTCATTAACCAAGCCACTTAAAACGGCATCACTCTTTATATACCCTTCCAAAAACTCCGCCCTTTTGCACCTTTTTCATTGTTGGACTTTCCCCCCTCCAACATGCACCCTTTTAACGCCACTGCGTGCACCACTCTACAGATTCCAGAGTCTTCTTCTTTTTATTTGTGCAACAGGCAGTTCAGCCCCCGCTTCTAGCACCCTTTTGAAGTTCTGCCACTTTCGAACCACACTACAGCCCAGCACTCCGACCCTCTTGCAACAGACTCCACACTCACTGTTTACCGTGGAAATTTTTTTTCATTACCAAAACGCACACACATTTTTATGTTAATAGCTCATTTTAAATCTCTGAAGAATTATTATATTCTTAATAAAATTTAGGCCAAAGGTTGGTTTTTGAAGTACACTAAAAACGAGACTGCAACAAAGAAGCATTATTCAAACGACATAAAGACTCAGGAAACATGAAACATCGAAGAGTCAGTTGAAACGATGCGAGATCATCGTATAAAGCAAGAAATCGGCAAGAAACAGAAGAAAAAAACTTTATTATGAAAAGTGCCTGGTGATAAGAGTGACCTGGTGATGATTGTGAGTTAGTTGAAAACCTGGAAGTGATTTTGAGACTTTTGAGATGATCCCCGTTCTGTGGCTATAAAAGTGGCAGAGCTGTGGAAGGAAGCTGTCTGGAGGGTTGACTGTGCAGTTTCCATGATGCTGAAGTGCTTTGTGTTGTTGAGTTGTTTGGTGCAAATGTTTCAACTGACGAGTGGTGAGGATCTCATCTAATCTAATCAAATCAAAACATTTGTAAAGCGTTTTTATCATGTTGTTCAAAGGATTTCTAACAAATACTTTCTTCTTGTTTATGCGTAGTTCAACATGAAATACTATTTTCGAATTTTAAGAATGGATACTCGGTGATTTCTTTCAATTCAGGACTGGAGTATTGTCAACTTGAGTCCTTCGAGGCGCAGTGTTCGAAGTCTGAGGTGGTGATGATGACGATGGCCAATTATGGACGCATGCGTGTTGGCAAGTGCATTTCGGAAGAGGAAGCTGGTATGATTCAAGATTCAAAAAACATCGGTTGTCACAGAGATGTTATAAAGCAGATGCATGAGCGATGTTCGTTGGAGAAGGAGTGCAGGATGGGAATTCCAAACAAGGAGCTTGACAAGACTCGGAACTGCTTTCCTGGACTGAACCTGTACCTGGAAGCCGAGTACGAGTGCTTGCAAGGTGAGTGTTGTGTGCTGCCTCTCACACCCTCTCAACCCATTTCAACGCGTCTCAGTGGTGGAAGCAGAGAGCGTGTGCAAAGTGAAGACCAGCCATCAAGGCAAACACTTGACCTCGCTGTACAAAGGTCCTTGCGGGCAGAGCAGACAGCCCTGGCTCATCGAGGCTGACAGAGGTCAAAGGATCAAAGTCAAAATGATTTTATTGACAAAGAATGACTGGAATAAAAGCATGCAATGCCGGGAAGTGGTTGCTGACGTGGTGGAGGGTGGAGTGGCAGGGAGGAATGTGAGTGTGTGTCGCAAAGGAGGCTTGAGAGTGAATGAGGGTGGTGATGGAGGGAAAGACAAGAAAGAGGGTGTGAAAGAGGAGGGTGAGTACGTGTCGACAAGCAATCGTTTGGAGGTGTACTTGCACGGGTGGAACGAGAGGCAGTGGCGTGGAGAGAAGTTTTCCATCTCTTTTGAAGGTTTGCATAAGATTGCCTTGTGCCGCATCGAAGGATATTAATGCTTCGAACTCTCTTTGTCAGCCGACGGATGTTCGGACATCATTCCGCACGAGGACTCGTGGCTGAAACGAAACAATGATGACCTATTGGTCGGCTGTTTCTCATCGCCACAAACGTGGTATCTGAGATGCGAGAATCGAAGATGGATAGGACCTCTTGGCAACTGTTCCAGCCTCAAAGGCAGAAAAGGTTACTATTCGATTGAATGATTAATTGAATCTTTGATAAAAATTTGTGATCGTTTGCATGCAACTTCACATGCAGCTGTTTCGGCTGGAGAAGGGCGCATAGAAAAGCCAGAAAATGAAGGAGTGGTGCAGAAGGCGCTTGTGCTGAAGGAGCAAGAGCAAGGTTGCTTCATTTGCATTTGAATTAGCCACTTGTTACTACTCACGTGCATTGACTTCCATTCAAAGCGGTCGTGTTGGCAGCCTTGTGTACTCTCGGAGTCATCATATGCCTCGCCATCATCTGCTTCGGATGCATCTGCTTCAAAAAGTTGATTGCTTATTGTTTTCAAGTGCCACAAACCCATGAACATTGAAAAGTCCATTCCATCAACTGCAATCCATTCAGGTGCAGCTCTGTTGACAGCTCCTCCAACAAACAACCTCCCTCATACTACTCCAGTGCACAGTTCAACCAACCACTCTTCAACAACCACCCAAGCAACAACTACCCCACCATCAACAACAACATGCCTCATGATGATGATCTCAAGAAGGAAGACGACAACAAATACTTTGTTCTTGAAACTGACAAATGAAGCAGAAACAAGCTCTCAGACGAAGCCAACCCCCACGTCTTCGCTGCAATTGTTGCAGCTTTGAGAACGCCTGGCATTTCTTCGTTGAAACTTCACGCATGCATTTTCATGCTGTTTTTAATAGTAATTCAATGACTGTCATCACTCGTTTCTCACTCTGAGACATTCATTGTTTTCCAACAGATTCACTTTTCAATCTCGTATGTGAAACTTCAATTTCATATTCATGACCTTATTCCACGTTCTTGCATTCAGTCTTTTGAGACAACCCCCGACTTTGAAATATTTAAGATCTGTTCATTTGTGTCTGTTGTCAATTTCACTGAATCGGTTTTTTTGCAGACAATAAACCCCAAAGAAATGATTTTTAAATTTATTTTTGTTGCGTTTAGTTGGGCAAGTTTGCTTCCATTGCAGCATGCCAGAAGTGGTGAGTTACAAATGGAGAATTCTGAAATCTTTCTAGATTTTTCTTCACTTTTCAGTCATTGTTTCTTCAGAATAAAATTATTTGATTGATCGTTTGAAAGATTTCACAGAGGAGTTTTGTATTTCTGAGACTTTCAAGGCGAGTTGTTCGAGCAACGAAGTGGTTGTGATCAATGCTGCCAAGTATGGCAGGATGAACGTCGGAAAGTGAGTGCATCATGTGACTTTCTATTGAACATGCGGAATATTTCCATTTGCGAATTGTCTAGAAAAAGGAAAATCTTTAGTTGAAGAAAAGATGTGAGGAATGTAAGGTTTCGAAGGCACAATGACCTTCAAAGGTGCATATCTGAGAGGGAACTGGAGACCTTTGGAGCTCAGAGGAAGGACCACAAATTTCTGGGCTGCTCCAAAGACGTGCTGAAGGAGGTTAATGAGCAGTGTAGGCTCAAGTCTTCCTGTGAGATGAAAGTAGTTGACCTGGAAAACAAGGAGGAAACTTTTTGCTACATGGGACTCAAAAAGTACCTCAGTGTCGATTACTCCTGCATCAAAAGTAGGAAATTCTATCAAAACTGAATTTAAAATTATATAATTTTTTTTCTTTTTTGATTTCTTGCTCTCGAAATAGTATTGCAAACTTTTTTGATTATATCATTGGAGATGTTCACGAAAGAGAGAAATGATTGATTGTTGGCCTGAAGTTTTTAAGGACAGCGGAGACTGCCGGCTGATAGCGACAGCCGAGGCATTGTATTTGCAGCCAGTGGAGCAGAGCGAAGCGACTTGGTCGGCAAAGAAAGAGTGCTTCAGCAAGCACAAGCCTCTGGTGCTTGAGGCGTTGAAGGGACAGAGGATCAAGTTGAGTGTGAAGAGACTCGACGGTGCCCAAGCTGACACAGATTCTCTCTCGAAGGAAGCATGCAAGCACCAACTGGGCTATATAATTGGTGGCCATGAATCGCTCTCTAACGCCACTATTTGCCGCAGTGCTTTCAAGGTGCACTTCACCAAGACTGGCACCACTCACGCCTCCATGAACACAGTCTTCGAAACCAACGACAACCGCGTGGAGGTTTACTTCTCTGAGCTTCAAGGCACACGGGACTTTCTCATTGGAGTGGAAGGTACGTGGTGTTTGTGACATTTATCAGCTCCTACATCTGCTATCCTCTTCCAGCCGACGGATGTTCGGACATCATTCCGCATGAGGACTCGTGGCTGAAGCGAAACAATGATGACCTAATGGTCGGCTGTTTCTCATCGCCACAAACGTGGTATCTGAGGTGCGAGAATCGACGATGGATAAGAACTCTTGGCAACTGCTCCATTCATTCTCACGCAAAAGGTTTTTCAGCTTCCTATTTTTTTCCAATTGCTCTTTCTATGTTTATTCCACTTGCTAACAGATTCGCATTCAGAAGGTCGCATCGACAATGGAAGGTCCGAGCTGGCAGAGTCAGAGAGTGTGAGCAAGAAGCATCAGAGTTAGTTTGATCTTTCGAGACACTCTTACCCAACTCATTGCATATAAACTTGCAGCTTTTATCATCATGTGCATATGTGGCTTTGGAGTTGTGGTGTGCGTGTTGATCTTGTGCTCGGGAGCCATCTGCCTGAAAAGGTACTTGTGTCTTGGTGTCAATCATGCACCTTAATCAATGCATTCTTTGTGGCCTTGAAGTTACAGCAAGAAGGAGCTGAAGAACAACATCAACAACAACCTGCCTATTTACCAGCACCAACAACAACTCGCCATGATGACCTTGCAACAACAACAGCAACAAGCTCACCAACACACGACGGATTACTCGGCATGCGAAGATGAAAGATATCAAGTGCTGGACAGAGACGAAGTGACTAAGCAGGAAGCTCTCATCAGTGCATGATATCATCATCATTGACCATAAACTCAAGAGAGGCTTCGAACGTGGAATCTTAAAATAACTTTTGAATTTGAGAACGAGAAGGTTCAAGACTTCTATACTTTCGTAACTTTTCAAACCTTCATAGATCTATGATTTGTGAAATCGACCTTTCGTGCGATCAGTTCACTAATGAATAAATGATTGAAAATTTGTTTCAAATTTGAATTTCTCGATTTAATCGAAAAGTGTTTACGAATAAGTTGTAAAATTCTTTTCCAAAATCAGTTTTATTTTAAAACAGGTCCACATTGTACATTGGCTACTTTGAAGCGATCCCCTACAGAACTCTTATAACAAGCAGCAGGCGGTAACAAACGCGTTTTCAAACATGCTTGCTGTTGCCCTGGTTGCCTCTTTATGTCTTTTATTTGCTTCTCTTCTCGCCGGTCTAGTGCTAGGAGGTGCGTTTTTGAAGTCTTTGCAATCTAATTCATAATTTATCATTCATCTTCTTCCAGACCAATTTTGCAGTTCAGAAAGCTTTCATCCAGTGTGCTCTCACGACAAAGTCATTTCCATTTCTCGTGCAGACTACGGGAGGAAGGAGTTTGGAAAATGCATCAGAAGAAACGACAAAGTGAACTCGAAGTACATGCATGACGCAGGATTCATCAACTGTTTCACTGATGTGAAGCAGCTGATCGAACCTCAATGTGCTGGACAACAACGCTGTGAAGTTATCGTGAGCAAAATAGACGCAGAAACCCACTGCAACGACCTCTTCAAGTTTTACTTGGAAGCCGAGTACGAGTGTCTCAGAGGTGGGAGGTGGCATCTGTGATGGGAGGTTGATTGTTCAAACAGCTGTTTGTATGGGAGTCTCTTTGAAGATAGGGCTAAAGGGCGCTTTACAAATGTCTAAAGTAGATTAGATTAGTTGTAGAGAGCTTTGGAGTGCATGTAAAGAGTGCCGAGATGCAGAAGAGTGGCGAGAACCAGATGAGACAAGCCATATGAGGCGTGTGAAAGCGATGATCGTTCGATGAGTGTTTGTTGCTGCTTCGTAACGAGTGGCCTTTTTTTGTGCTGTTTTAATTATGGTCAACACGACATAGGGTTATTGTCGTGTTTGTTATAGTTAAAGTTGAAGAGGCGGTTGAGAGCGTTTGAGTTTTTCTGGCTTTGGAAGGGTCTTTCCACATGGCCTATGAAAAACAACAAATTCACTGCCAGTTCATAAATACTGCCAGCTTCATGAGTCGTCGCAAGAGGTGCAATCAGTTGTCTTTGTTGCTTTTGTTGGTAGGGGTGGTGGATTGGGAAGTTATGTGCACTTAAGAGTTTTGTGCTTCAAAAATATTCAAACCGAGTTGTTCGAAAAAAGAAATTATTCAAGTGAAAAGTGCCATCTTTGTAAAAAGAGAGTATGGCAGGTGTTTGAAGAAAGAAATGAATATAAATAAGCAAATGCAACTGATCTCTAACCATATCGAATGTTCCACTGACTTGAAGCACATCATTGAACCTCAATGTGCTGGACAACAACGCTGTGAAGTCCAAGTGGCTACAGTAGAACCAGATTCAGAATGTTTAAAAGCTTTCAAAGATCATTAAGATATTGAATTTTCATATAAAATGGTAACTAATTTGAATTTGAAAATTTGAAACTGAAATGAAAACGATTTTCAAAAAGTTAAAGAAAAATATATTTGAAGAATTGAAAGGATATCACACTGTTGAGTTGATCCCTTGAAGCAGTTGTGTATATATGCCTTTGCTGGGTTCTCTTGATAAGTCATAATGTCTGCCAATTTTTTTTTCTCTTGTTTCTTGTGCTTGAAAGTGTTGCTAGTTGTTTCAGCCGAAGAATTCTGCAACTCAGAAATATTCCAACCTCAATGTCTTCACAACAAAGTCATTTTTATAACAAGAGCTTTTTATGGAAGAAGAGATTATGGCAGGTGTTTGAAGAAGGAAGGAGATCTCGATGAAGATTTGCTGAAGAAGCCAGGCTATATCAACTGTTCTACTGACGTAAGACACGTTATTGAACATCAATGTGCTGGACAACAGCGCTGTGAAGTGGATGTGAGCAAGATAGAGGTTGAGACCAAGTGCAACAAAATCTTCAGATTCTACTTGGACGCCGAGTACCGGTGTCTCAGAGGTTAATGTTGTTTTCACTGCACGTATGCCACTCTATATAAGAAACACTTTTTTCATTCGACTCGTTCTTTTCTCCTTGTTTCTAGAATTAAAGCCTGCGTGCATCTAGGAAGAATCCCAATTCTTAAAAATTCATATTCTACTTTGAAAGTTGTCAAATGTTGATTTATGTACTATTGACTTGATTTTCGTCATGCAAGTCACGAGGGATGTTCGAAACAGAGTTTTGTAACTCTGATGTATTCCGACCAAGTTGTCTTAGAAAAAAAGTTTTTTCTATTTAAAATTCATCTATTGAAAAATGAAGTTTGGCAGGTGTTTGAGGAGTGAAAGAGTAACAACATCTAAATATATGGACGATGAAGGTTTTGCTGGATGCTACTCTGACGTGAAGCACATCATTGAACCTCAATGTGCTGGGCAACAACGCTCATAAGTTTCAGTGGCTAGAATAGAAGCGGATTCAGGATGTTCCAAAGCTTTCAAAGATTAGTTGGACATTGAGTATTTTTGCAAGGAGGGTAATTTGGTTGAGTTTTCAACATTTAAGTTTGTTATAAAAACGTTTTTAGAGAATTAAAAACCCATCGCATTGTTGAGTTGATCCCTTAATGTTTCTGCGTATAAATGCCTTTGCATGGCCCTAAAAATAAATCATAATGGCTACCAAAGCTTTGTTCTTCTGGGTTGTGTGCTTCAAAGTGTTGCGAGTTGTTTACGCCGAAGAGTTCTGCAACTCAGAAATATTCCAGCCTAATTGTCTTCGCAATGAGGTCATCTATATAACAAAGGCCCTCTATGGAAGAAGAGAGTATGGCAGGTGTTTGAAGAATGAAGGAGATCTTGATGAGTATTTATTAAAGAAGCCAGGTTATATCAACTGTTCATCTGACGTGAGGCCCATCATTGAACCTCAATGTGCTGGACAACAACGCTGTGAAGTGGATGTTGCTAAAATCAAAAGCAAGACCGGCTGTCTTAAATTTGTGCTCAAACATCTGGAAGCCAGCCACAAATGCGTTAACGGTTGGTGCAATGATTGTGGATTTGAGATGGTTCTTTTGTTTTGAGAAATAAAAGCAGGAGCTCTCAAACGATGAGATGATTTCAAGACATGCAATCGTTCTTTTGTTTGATTTTTCGTTTCATTTGGAGGTTTCAAACTGTTTTTTCAGAAAAGATTGTAAATAGGAACTTTTCCGCCAAGTTGTCTTCGTAATGAAATTATTCATATCACAAGTGCTACTTAAAAAAATGAATTTGGCAAGAATGGGAAGAAAGAGTTTAGCAGGTTTTTGAAAGTGAAGAAATGGCAACATCTAAATATATGGACGAGGAAGGCTTTGTTGGCTGCTACTCTGACGTGAGGCACATCATTGAACCTCAATGTGCTGGACAACAACGCTGTGAAGTGGATGTGAGCAAAAAGATGGGGATACAAAGTGTTTTGACTTTTTGAGGAGTACTTAGATGTTGAGTTCAAATGTTTCAATGGTAAACATCGCTGATGGTCAATGATGCTGCCGTTTCATATCGCCTCCAAACCGTTCAATCTCTTCCGTTTCAGATATTCACTCATCATCAACATTCAACGGAGACAGCAACCGAGTCAATGTTTCTCCCAACTTCACCAGTTGTTCCTGACGGCGGCCCGTGCGGGGTCTCGGTGGCGACGGAGAAGCAGCACATTTCCAGCATGCGTAGCGAGTCGGATAGCTGCGGCAAGAAGGAGCGCCCTTGGAATGTGGAATCGATGGTCGGTCAACGCATCAACATCAGTCTCATTCAACTCATCTCGTCGAACAAAACAAGCAGCAAGCGGCCTTCCTTGTACTTCAGCACCAGCATGATCGGCCATGAAGCCGATTGTGCCGCTTACGCAAAAGTGGTTGATGAGAAAAAGGGCGAGGTGGCAGCTGTTTGTTTGGGGGATGGTGGTTCGAGCCACAAGATGCAAAGCTACCTGTCCAACTCGAACAATGTCGAGATCATCTACAACGACAAAAGACCCGCTGACGCCCTGCAGTTCCTCTTTGCTTTCGAAGGTGACTTTGGTGACCTTTTCACTCAAATGTCCTCCTTGAAACATACTTGACTGAGTAGCAACCACGCCACTTGCAGCGACCGGTTGCTCCGACCTGATTGCTCCAGCAGACGCCTGGCTCAAAAGGGACGACAACAAGGCCACAGTCGGCTGCTCCGCCACTAGAATCCGCTGGCACCTGGAGTGCCAAGGCAACAGATGGATCGGAGTCATCGGCAACTGTAGCTATGGTACTGAGTCACCGTTATTTATTTCCAAGTATTTGTCATGAAATAATTCAATCACGAAACGTGCACAGCTCACAAAGAAGAGGTGTTCTTTTCCGAGGTCAAAGCGAAGCCGAAAGCTAAAATGAACAACCACGACCAGAGTGAGTGAGCAATTGTAGCATTCTTGCCCTCATGAGGACATCAACCTCATTGCATCCTCCCTGCAGTGGTGACTGTGTTCGCCATAGTGGTGGTTGGTCTGGTGCTCTGTCTGCTGATTGCCTGCCTGGGAGTTGTGCTTCTCCGAAGGTTGCTTTTTTTGTATAAAAAATAAAAGTAAGAAAAAAAAAAATCAAATACAAACAAACACACACGCACACACACACACACACACACACCCACAACACACTCACACACACACACACACACACACACACACACACACACACACACACACACACACACACACACACACACACACACACACACACACACACACACACACACACACACACACACACACACACACACACACACACACACACACACAAACACACACACACACACACACACACACACACACACACACACACACACACACACACACACACACAGGTACTATGCCCTGAGCAAACTGCGTTCGTTGAAGAACCTACCCACCACCATCAACAACACCCACCCTATGTATAACAACTTCAACAACAACAAGGCCACCTACTATGACGTCAGCAAGAGTTGCCAGCTTGACGAGGGAGCATACTACCCTCCCGAGGGAGCCCCCCTGCAGCAGGACAACGCCCACTACTTCGAGTTGGACCAGGATCTGGTCAACAAACAAGCTCCCAACAACTGACCTCCTTTCTCAACTCTTCTTTTTGACTTTTGTGTACGATGCGAACGATTGAATGTGTGTAGCCTCTTTTCTTGAAGGCTTTTCACTTTACTCTAAGTCTTTTGTCGTTTAGCATTTTTCCTCTTAGCTGGATTTTCCAAATCCCTACGGACGACATTTTTCTAATCATGATAACAAAGAATTTCAGTGGAAATTGTAATAAAAGACAACATGATACAAAGACAAGTAAGGTACAACTTTTTTGAATAAAAAGCTTTGTGTAAAGAAAGTTCGAAAGTTGTAGTGTTAGTGATTAATGAGATGAAGTAACATTGAAACAGCAAAAGCCAATAAGTTATGCGTTCAATAAATTTTTTTCAGTAATATGAGTTTATTTCGACCACATTCGAAGCATTGATTGGAGCTTGGAAGTGTGATCTAGCAAACAAGAGGAGTATCATGCACTGATGAGAGCTTCCTGCTTAGCCACTTCGTCTCTGTCCAGCACTTGATATCTATCTTCTTCGCATGCCGAGTAATCCGTCGTGTGTTGGTGCGCTTGTTGCTGTTGTTGTTGCAAGGTCATCATGGCGAGTTGTTGTTGGTGCTGGTAAATAGGCAGGTTGTTGTTGATGTTGTTCTTCAGCTCCTTCTTGCTGTAACTTCGAGGCCACAAAGAATGCATTGATTAAGGTGCATGATTGACACCAAGACACAGGTACCTTTTCAGGCAGATGGCTCCCGAGCACAAGATCAACACGCACACCACAACTCCAAAGCCACATATGCACATGATGATTAAAGCTGCAAGTTTATATGCAATGAGTTGGGTAAGAGTGTCTCGGAAGATCAATCTAACTTTGATGCTTCTTGCTCACACTCTCTGACTCTGCCAGCTCGGACCTTCCATTATGGAAGCGACCTTCTGAATGCGAATCTGCTGGCAAAATGAACGATAGAAGGGGCAATTGGGAAATATTAAGATGCGAAAAGACCTTTTGATTGAGAATGGATGGAACAGTTGCCAAGAGTTCCGATCCATCGTCGATTCTCGCATCTCAGATACCACGTTTGTGGCGACGAGAAACAGCCGACCATTAGATCATCATTGTTTCGCTTCAGCCAAGAGTCCTCGTGCGGAATGATGTCGGAACATCCGTCGGCTGGAAGAGGATGGCAAATGTAGGAGCTGATAAATGTCACAAACACCACGTACTTTCCACTCCAATGAGAAAGTCCCGTGTGCCTTGCAGCTCAGAAAAGTAAACCTCCACGCGGTTGTCATTGGTTTCGAAGACTGTGCTCATGGAGGCGTGAATGGTGCCAGTCTTGTTGAAGTGCACCTTGAAAGCACTGCGGCAAATAGTTGCATTAGAGAGCGATTCATGGCCACCAATTATATAGCCCAGTTGGTGCTTGCATGCTTCCTTCGAGAGAGAATCTGTGTCAGCTTGGGCACCGTCGAGTCTTTTCACACTCAACTTGATCCTCTGTCCCTTCAACGCCTCAAGCACCAGAGGCTTGTGATTGCTGAAGCACTCTTTCTTAGCCGACCAAGTCGCTTCGCTCTGCTCCACTGGCTGCAAATACAGTGCCTCGGCTGTCGCTATCAGCCGGCAGTCTCCGCTGTCCTTGAAAACTTCATGCCAACAATCAATCAATTCTCTCTACCGTCAACATTTCCAATGATATAATCAAAAAAGTTTGCGATAATATTTCGAAGTTAACATATCGAAAAAAGATTTTTTTAAAGTATTAATTTTAGTTTTGATAGAAGTTCCTACTTTTGATGCAGGAGTAATCGACACTGAGGTGTTTGTTGAGTCCCATGTAGCAAAAGGTTTCCTCCTTGTTCTCCAGGTCAGTGACCTTCATTTCACAAGAAGACTTAAGTTTACACTGCTCATTAACCTCTCTCATCACGTCTTTGGAGCAGCCCAGAAACTTGTGGTCCTTCCTCTGAGCTCCAAACGTCTCCAGTTCCCTCTCAGATATGCACCTTTGAAGGTCATTGTGCTTTCGAAACTTCACATTTCTCACATTTATTCTTCAACTAACGACCTTTCTATTACTAAATACTTCGCAAATGGGAATTTTCTGCCAGTTGATTGGAAAGTCACATGATACACTCACTTTCCGACGTTCATCCTGCCATACTTGGCAGCATTGATCACAACCACTTCGTTGCTCGAACAAATCGCCTTGAAAGTCTCAGAGATACAAAACTCCTTTGAAAGATCTTTCGAATCCTGTTTCACTATAATTCAATAACATTGATTTCAGTGTTATTATGATATTTCAACTTGTACATGAACTCAGACGAAAAATTGTTTTCAAAGTATAAAACATAATTTCTGAAATGAAACGACAAAAAAACGAATGAATTTAACAAATAAAACATATGGTTACCATTGTTGAGAGCGGTTGTCAAAAGAGCGACTGAAAGGACGAAGATGGGTTGAAGAGGAGTCATTGCAGGTCCTTGCTGGTGTTGAGAAGGTCCTTATATGCTGGAGGCTGAGGGGTCGTCTCAATGCTCACGAGCTCTCTTCCTCTATTTGCTCCAAGACTACGCGAAAATGTTTGAGAATGAAGTCAACTTTTCACTTCATTCAATACAACTTTGAATTCATCTTTCGATGTGGATGTCACAAACAAAGCAATGTCCGAAGAGCCATAAAAAGAATACAATACAATATAAATACGAATATTAATAGAGTGGCAATAACGCCGTAGAGTTTCGAGACCGCTCAAAACGTTTTAATATTATAATTATAATTATAATTAAAAAAAGTGAATAAATAAAAAAAATTGCAAAAATTGAAAATGGTAAGAAGTTGTTTCTAAAAAAGTACACTATTATTATAAGGAGGAGAAAGATTTATTTAATAGGTAAGTCTTCAGAAATCGACAGAATGATTTTGTTGAACTTGAAGATTTTAAGCTGTTAGGCAGGTTGTTCCACAACTTAGGTCAGCGGACGCTGAATCTTCTTAATCCTAATGATTTGTACTTGTGCTTGTTGGGAACAACATCCTTTGACTTAGACTATCTCAGTCTTTCTTTGTTTTTCCGGCAGTCTAGTAACTGGAACAAGGTCACGTGTCAGTTACAGAAGACCCTCAGTGGACAAACACTTGTAGATCTGCAGATAAATTTTGAATTCAATTTTTTCATCAATTTTTAGCCAGCGAAGCTCCTTGAGTACAGGTGTAATGTGATCATATTTCCTTACTTCTGAAATGAGCCTGGCTGTTGTATTGATTATGGATTGAATACTCTGCATTGCTACCTTGGGTAAACTGACTAAAACCATGTTCTCATCGTCACTACGACTTAACACTAAGGCTGATGCAAGTGTCTTCAAGGAGTCCAATGTCAAACATCCCTAGATGGATCTTACTTGAAGCAAAGCAGTAAAACACATCTGTATTGTTTTTGATATTTTCGTTCACATCGTGGGGATTCTATCCATAGAAATTCTCAAGTTCCTTGAGATGTTGATAGAATGATGTTGCTTTCTAATACACGGACAGATCCTTGTGGGACACCCGCTGATAATCAAATAAATCCGTTTTTGTCCCACAAAAGAAGTGAAGTTTATTTCGGTGAAAGAGGTTTGAAAAAAGGTGAAAATTGTATATTTTGTAACATTTCAATTGAAAGCATGTGATAATCTGACAAATACATACAATGCGCCACCTAGTGATTCGAAAGAGATAGCTATCAGAAACAACATTTAACGACTCAGTGAGAAGTTAAAGGTTTTTAAAATTTAATTTACTGACATTTAATAGTTTACACCAAAGAAGAAAATGAGAATTGGGGAGATTGTATGAGGAAGGAGGTCAGATGCTGGGTGCTTGTTTGTTGACCAGAGCCTGGTCCAACTCGAAGTAGTGGGCGTTGTCCTGCTGCAGGGGGGCTCCTTCGGGAGGGTAGTATGCTCCCTCGTCAAGCTGGCAACTCTTGCTGACGTCATAGTAGGTGACCTTGTTGTTGTTGGAATTTGGCATTGTGACGTTGTTGTACATGGGGTGGATGTTTTGGTTGAGATTCAGTTGTTTCAGCACCTTGCCTTTGCTCATGGCGTAGTACCTGCCAAGGTGGTGGTGGTGCGGTGTTGTTAGATTGCAAAAAAAAGATGAGTCTGAGGTGCTTGTGTGAAGAAAACAAAAACGAACCTGTTTAGAAAAACAATGCCCAAGCAGATGATGAGGAAGCAGATGACGAGTCCAGCCATTGCAATGGTCACGATCGGTACAACTGTGTGGTGTGGATGTGTGTATGGATGTTGGATGTGGAAAGCTGAGCTGGAGAGAAACAATGCATTAGTGCATAAACAAAAAAAAATGACACGAACTGATGTTCTGGTCTTCTGCAGCAGGAACCTTTTGAGTAGGCTTGTGCAGCTCGGCAGAGACCTGATGACCAGAACTGCAGTTACCAATGACCCCTTCCCAGCGACGACCCACACACTTCAAGTACCACCTCAGACGGGTGGAGTAGCAGCTGATGATGGTGTCTGTCTCGTTCCTCCGCATGCTTGCGTCATGAGGGGCGTTCAAGTCGGAACACCCGGTGGCTGTGTGAAGGGTGGTGATGGTGATGATGATGATGATAATGATGATGATGATGATGATGATGATGATGATGATGATGATGATGATGATGATGATGATGATGATGATGATGATGATGATGATGATGATGATGATGATGATGATGATGATGATGATTATGATGATGATGATGATGATGATGATGATGATGATGATGATGATGATGATGATGATGATGATGATGATGATGATGATGATGATGATGATAATGATGATGATGATGATGATGATGATGATGATGATGATGATGATGATGATGATGATGATGATGATGATGATGATGATGATGATGATGATGATGATGATGATGATGATGATGATGATGATTGGAAGTCGTTGAAAAGATAACCTTCAAAAGCAAAGAGGAACTGCAGGGCGTCAGCGGGTCTCTTGTCGTTGTAGATGATCTCGACATTGTTCGAGTTGGACAGGTAGCTTTGCATCTTGTGGCTAGAACCACCATCTCCCAAACAAACAGCTGCCACCTCACCCTTTTTCTCATCAACCACTTTTGCGTAAGCGGCACAATCGGCTTCATGGCCGATCATGCTGGTGCTGAAGTACAAGGAAGGCCGCTTGCTGCTTGTTTTGTTCGACGAGATGAGTTGTATGAGGCTGATGTTGATGCGTTGACCGACCATCGATTCCACATTCCAAGGGCGCTCTTTCTTGCCGCAGCTATCCGACTCGCTACGCATGCTGGAAATGTGCTGCTTCTCCGTCGCCACCGAGACCCCGCACTGGCCGCCGTCAGGAACAACTGGTGAAGTTGGAAGGAACATTGACTTGGTTGCTCTTACCGGTGAATGTTGATGATGAGTGAATATATGAAATGGAAGTGATTGAAAGGATTGGAGGCGATATGAAACGGCAGCATCATTGACCATCAGCGATGTTTACCATTGAAATTTTCCATAGATGGCGCTTGTGATATGAATAATTTCATCACGAGGACAGCTAGGTTTGAATACTTCTGAGATAAACAACTTTTCTGAACAAACAAATAACAACCTCCCAAAACAAAGAAAACTCAAGCAAACTAACGTTTTCATTTTTTAGTTTTCGTTTCATCTTACGAAAGCTTCTTTTATAAAGCATGATCTTTTAATACAAGGGGACCTTCTCAAATTCACAATCATTACACCTAGCTCTGATGCACATGTGGATGGCTTTCAAATATTTCAGTGAAAAAGGAGACAGCTGGTCTTGCTCTTAATGCGAGCCACAGAAACTTTACAGCGTTTTGTTTCAGCACGTTGAGGTTTAAAGATGTGCCTCACATCAGAGTATCAGCCAACAAAGCTTTCATCGTCTACTTATTTAGGTGTTGCCACTTTTTCACTCCTCGAACACCTGCCAAACTCCTTCTTTCCATAGATGGCCTTTTCTATGGAAATAACTGCATTTGTTGAGCACCGTGACTGGAATACTTCGGAGTTACTAAACTCAGCTGCAAATATCCCTCGTAACTTGCATGACAACAAGCAAATCAAAGCCACATAAATCGACAGTTCACAATTTTCAAAAGGTATGTTTCATCACAGATGCAAACAGCCTCTCTTTATAGAAACAAGAAGAAGGGACCGACTCAAATGAGAAGAGTGTTCCTCATATGGAGCGACATGCCTGAAATGAAAACAACAGTAACCTCTGAGACACTGGTATTCGGCGTCCAAGTAGAATCTGAAGATCTTGTTGCATTTGGTCTCAGCCTCTATCTTGCTCACATCCACTTCACAGCGTTGTTGTCCAGCACATTGAGGTTCAATGATGTGCCTCAAGTCAGTTGAACAGTTAATATAGCCTGGTGTTTTCATAAATTGTTCATTAAGCTCCCCTTCCTTCTTCAAACACCTGCCATATTGTTTTCTCCCGTAGAGAGCTCTTGTTATATAAATGACCTCATTGTGAAGACATTGAGGTTGAAATATTTCTGAGTTGCAGAATTCCTCGGCTGAAACAACTTGTGACACCGTCAAGCACAATAAACAATATAAAAAAGATTGGGCAGACATTATGACGTATCAAGAGAACCAAGCGAAGGCATATATACACAACTGCTTCAAGGGATCAACTCAACAGTGTGATATCTTTTCAAGTCTTCGAATAAATTTACTTCATTCTTTGGAACTCATTTCCATTTTTTTCTCATTCAAAATCAAATCAGTCACCTTTTTTACAGGAGTATTCAATGTCTAGATGATCTTTGAAAGCTTTGGAACATCCTGAATCTGCTTCTATTCTAACCACTGGAGCTTCACAGCGTTGTTGTCCTGCACATTTAGGTTCAATGATGTGCCTCACGTCAGTAGAACAGTTGATATAGCCTGTCGTCTTCATAAAATGCTTATTAAGATCCCCTTCCTTCTTCAAACACCTGCCATACTCTCTTCTTCCATAGAGGGCCTTTGTTATAAAAATGACCTCATCGCGAAGACATTCAGGCTGGAATATTTCTGAGATGCAAAATTCTTCCGCTGGAACAACTTGCATCACTTCAAAAAACAACAACCATAATAGTAGAGAGTTGGCGGCCATTTGGAGCTATGAGAGCCATGCAAAGGCATTTAAATACAGCAGCTATGAGGGGTCAACTCAACATTGAGATATATTCCTTATCCTCATAAATCGTTTTCAAATCCGGCTCAGATATTCAAAACCAAATTTTCACCTTTTTTGCAGAAATATTAAAACTTCAGGTGATCTTTAGATACTTTGGAACATCCTGAACCTGCTTCTAGTCTTGAAACGTGAACTTCACAGTGTTGTTGTCCAGCACAGTGAGGTTCAATTTTGTGCCTCACGTCAGAGTAGCAGCCATCAAAGCCTTCATCGTCCATATGTTTAGATGTTGCCACTCCTTCACTCCTCAAACACCGGCCAACTTTTTTTTTCATAGATGGCCTTCTTAATGGAAATAACATCATTCTCCAGAAACTTGGCTGGACTACTTCAGAGTTTAAAAAAACTCTGCTGCAAACATCTTTCGTAACTTGCATGACGAAAAACGAATAAAAAGTAAATAAATCAACATTTGACAACTTGTAAAGTAGAGAATGAATTTCGCGGAAGTAGGACTTTTCCCAGCTGCACTCAGGCTCTCTTCATAAAAACAAGGAGGAGGGACCGACTCAAATGAAAAGAGTGTTCTTCATGTGGAGTGGCACGCGTGCATTGAAAACAACATTAACCTCTGAGACACTGGTATTCGGCGTCCAAGTAGAATCTGAAGATCTTGTTGCACTTGGTCTCAGCCTCTATCTTGCCCACATACACTTCACAGCGTTGTTGTCCAGCACATTGAGGTTCAATGACGTGTCTTACGTCAGTAGAACAGTTGATATAACCTGACTTCTTCAGCAAATCTTCATCGAGATCTCCTTCATTCTTCAAACACCTCCCATACTCCTTTCGTCCATAATGAGCTCTTGTTATAGAGATAACCTCATTGTGAAGACATTGAGGTTGGAAAATTTCTGAGTTGCAGAATTCTTCGGCTGAAACAACTAGCAACACTTTCAAGCACAATAAACAATATAAAAGAAAGTGGGCAGACATTATGACGTATCAAGAGGACCAAGCAAAGGCATATATACACAACTGCTTCAAGGGATCAACTCAACAGTGTGATATATTTCTAATTCTTCAAATATATTTTTTCAATTTTTTTGGAAATCGTTTTCATCTTAATTTTCAAATTTTGAAAATTTTATTAGCCACCATTTTTACAGAAATATTCAATATCTAGATAATCTTTGAAAGCTTTGGAACATCCTGAATCTGTTTCTATCCTAGCCACTGTAACTTCACAGCGTTGTTGTCCAGCACATTGAGGTTCAATGATGTCTCTTAGGCCAGTAAGACAGTTGATATAGCCTGGTCTTTTCAAAAAAGATTCATCGAGATCTCCTTCCTTCTACAAACACCCGCCTTAGTCTCTTATTCACATGAATAATTTTAGTAATCAGGTGAGTGATTTTTTAAATATTTTGAACATGTGAGTGCAGAGTTCAAAAAATGATATCATAAAGGGACAACCAGCTTAAAGAGAAAAGAGTATGAATTCCACGCGAGAAATGTGAGTACCAGAAATTCAATGACCAACGCTGTTAAAAGCTATATAAGTGCTTCGATTAGGTTTGATAAGCTTGAAATTGGCAAAGACACATCACAGATCTGAGTTCAAAGTTCTAAGTATTGAGTTTGAGAAATAAAGATTCAGTCCAAGACATTATTTTCCCAAAACAAAGATAAATATTAGAGTTAGTTGCAGATAAATTATGTTCGGAATTGAAGTGGATATTTTGAAGTCAAAGTCATCAGCCTAAAGTTGACTTTGGAAAGAAAAGTATAAAATGATTTTTGAAAGTTCGAGAGTATGAAGAGTAAAGAAAAGAGCGCCAAAAACAGAACCCTGAGAAACACCAAATGGAAAAGCAGACGAGTAGAATAAAATTATTTATGGAAATTTTAGAAGTCCTGTTGCAAAGTAAAAATGAAATCTAATGAAGAAATGATCCGTGTGCCAAAAGAAGTTTCAAGTTGCTCAATTAATGAAGAATCAACATCAGTGTCAAAAGCAGAAAAGAAAACAAGAAAGAGAAGGAGGAAGATGTTTTCTTTGTCACAAAAGAATAAAAAATCCTTATAGAAGTTTAAAAATGTGATCTCAGTGCTATGATAAAAACGAATCCAGCTCGAGTATGATAAAGCAAACATTAAACAAACAAGTCCCAACGATGGCAAAAGTCCCTTGGAGTGGACTGTTACTCACATTCCACAGCTCAAACACAAGCCTGCTCTTATAAATTGATGAAAGATTTCCTGACAAATCATTTTTGAATGTATCTTGGATGTTCAAAACTCAACCAAGTCACCTTTCTTGCAGAAATATTCAATGTCGAGATAATCTTTGAAAGCTTTGGAACATCCTGAATCTGCTTCTATTCTAACCACTGGAACTTCACAGCGTTGTTGTCCAGCACATTGAGGTTCAATGATGTGCCTCACGTCAGAGTAGCAGCCAACAAAGCCTTCATCGTTCATATATTTAGATGTTGCCACTCCTTCACTCCTCAAACACCTGCCAAACTCCTTTCTCCCATAGATGGCGCTTGTGATATGAATAATTTCATCACGAGGACAGCTGGGCTGGAAAACTTCTGAGATACAAAACTCTTCTGAACAAACAAACGACAACCCCCAAAAACAACAAAAACTCAAACAAAATAACGATTTCATTTTTAGTTTTCATCTCATCGTCCGAGAGCTCCTTTTATAAAGCATGATCTCTCAATACAAGGGGACCATCTCAAATTCACGATTAATGCACCTACCTCTGATGCATTTGTGACTGGCTTCCAACTGTTTCAGTAAAAAAGCCAGACAACTGGTATTACTTTTGATGCTAGCCACAGGAATTCCACAGTGTTGTTGTCCAGCACATTGAGGTTCAATGATGTGCCTCACGTCAGAGTAGCAGCCAACAAAGCCTTCATCGTCCATATATTTAGATGTTGCCACTCCTTCACTCCTCAAACACCTGCCAAACTCTTTTCTTCCATAGATGGCCTTCTTTATGGAAATAACTTCATTCTTGAGACAACTCGGTTGGAATACTTCAGAGTTACAAAACTCCGCTGCAAACATTCCTCGTAACTTGCATGACGACAAGCAAAGCAATAGTACTTTAATCAACATTTATAACTTTCCATGTATAAATGAGATTTCAAGAGCTAAGATTCTTCACAGATGCACGCAGGCTCTCTTTATAGAAAGAAAGAGAAGGGACCGACTCAAATGAGAAGAGTGTTCCTAATATGGAGTGGCAAGCGTGCAATGAAAACAACAATAACCTCTGAGACACTGGTACTCTGCGTCCAAGTAGAATCTGAAGATCTTGTTGCACTTGGTCTCAGCCTCTATCTTGCTCACATCCACTCCACAGCGTTGTTGTCCAGCACATTGAGGTTCAATGATGTGCTTCACGTCAGTAGAACAATTGATAAAGCCTGGCAATCTCAGCAATTGTTCGTTAAGTTCTCCTTCACTCCTCAAGCACCTCCCAAACCCCTTCCTTCCAAAGATGGCGTTTGTGATATGAATAATTTCACCACGAAGACAGCTTGGCGGGAATACTTCTGAGATACAAAACTCTTCTGAACAAACAAACGACAACCCCCAAAAACAACTAAAACTCAAACAAAGAAACGATTTCATTTTTCACTTTTTATTTCATCGTTCGAGAGCTTTTGCCCTTATATAGCATGATCTCTCAATACAAAGGGACCATCTCAAATTCACAATCCATGCACCTACCTCTAATGCATTTGTGGCTGGCTTCCAGATGTTTCAGAAAAAATGCAAGACAGCTGGTGTTGCTTTTGATTTTAGCAACATCCACTTCACAGCGTTGTTGTCCACCACATTGAGGTTCAATGATGTGCCTCACGTCAGTAGAACAGTTGATATAACCTGGCTTCTTCAGCAAATCTTCATCGAGATCTCCTTCCTTCTTCAAACACCTGCCATACTCTCTTCTTCCATAAAGAGCTCTTGTTATATAAATGACCTCATTGTGAAGACATTGAGGTTGGAAAATTTCTGAGTTGCAGAATTCTTCGGCTGAAACGACTAGCAACACCTCCAAGCACAATAAACAATATAAAAAAAATTTAGCAGGCATTATGACTTATCAAGAGTATCAAGCAAAGGCATATAAACACAACTGCTTCAAGGGATCAACTCAACAATGTGATATCTTATCAATTCTTCAAATATATTTTTCTTTAACTTTTTGAAAATCCTTTTCATTTCAGTTTCAAATTTTCAAATTCAAATTAGTCACCATTTTATATGAAAATTTAATGTCTTAATGATCTTTGAAAGCTTTTAAACATTCTGAATCTGGTTCTACTGTAGCCACTTGGACTTCACAGCGTTGTTGTCCAGCACAATGGGGTTCGATGATGTGCTTCAAGTCAGTGGAACATTCGATATGGTTCGAGATCAGTTGCAGTTGCTTATTTATATTCATTTCTTACTTCAAACACCTGCCATACTCTCTTTTTACAAAGATGGCACTTTCACTTGAATAATTTCTTTTTTCGAACAACTCGGTTTGAATATTTTTGAAGCACAAAACTCTTAAGTGCACATAACTTCCCAATCCACCACTCCTACCAACAAAAGCAACAAAGACAACTGATTGCACCTCTTGCGACGACTCATGAAGCTGGCAGTATTTATGAACTGGCAGTGAATTTGTTGTTTTTTATAGGCCATGTGGAAAGACCCTTCCAAAGCCAGAAAAACTCAAACGCTCTCAACCGCCTCTTCAACTTTAACTATAACAAACACGACAATAACCCTATGTCGTGTTGACATTAATTAAAACAGCACACAAAAAGGCCACTCGTTACGAAGCAGCAACAAACACTCATCGAACGATCATCGCTTTCACACGCCTCATATGGCTTGTCTCATCTGGTTCTCGCCACTCTTCTGCATCTCGGCACTCTTTACATGCACTCCAAAGCTCTCTACAACTAATCTAATCTACTTTAGACATTTGTAAAGCGCTCTTTAGCCCTATGTTCAAAGAGACTCCCATACAAACAGCTGTTTGAACAATCAACCTCCCATCACCGATGCCACCTCCCACCTCTGAGACACTCGTACTCGGCTTCCAAGTAAAACTTGAAGAGGTCGTTGCAGTGGGTTTCTGCGTCTATTTTCGCCACTGGAACTTCACAGCGTTGTTGTCCAGCACATTGAGGTTCGATGAGGTGCCTCACGTCAGTGAAACAGTTGATGAATCCTGCGTCATGCATGTACTTCGAGTTCACTTTGTCGTCTCTTCTGATGCATTTTCCAAACTCCTTCCTTCCGTAGTCTGCACGAGAAATGGAAATGACTTTGTCGTGAGAGCACACTGGATGGAAGCTTTCTGAACTGCAAAATTGGTCTGGAAGAAGATGGATGATAAATTATGAGTTAGATTGCAAAGACTTAGAAAACGCACCTCCTAGCACTAGACCGGCAGGAAGAAAAGCAGATAAAAGACATAAAGAGGCAACCAGGGCAACAGCAAGCATGTTTGAAAGCGCGATTGCTCACGCATGCTGCTTGTTATAAGAGTTCTGTAGGGGATCGCTTCAAAGTAGTCAATGTACAACGTGGACCTCTGTTGAAACAAAACCAAATATGGAATAAGTTTGAAAGAAAACCGATTTTGGAAATGAATTTTTTTAACTTATTCGTAAACACTTTTTAATTATATTTAGAAATTCAAATTTAAAACAGTTTTTCAACCATTTATTCATTGGTGAACTGATGGCACGAAAGGTCGATTTCACAAAGCTTTGATCTGTAAAAGTTGGAAAAGATCCAAGAGTACAAAAGTTTCAATGCTTCTCAAGATCAGATTCGAAAGTTTTTTTTAGATTTCACGTTCGTAGCCTCTCTTGAGTTTATGGTCAATGACGATGATATCATGCACTGATGAGAGCTTCCTTCTTAGCCACTTCGTCTCTGTCCAGCACTTGATATCTATCTTCTTCGCATGCCGAGTAATCCGTCGTGTGTTGGTGCGCTTGTTGCTGTTGTTGTTGCAAGGTCATCATGGCGAGTTGTTGTTGGTGCTGGTAAATAGGCAGGTTGTTGTTGATGTTATTCTTCAGCTCCTTCTTGCTGTAACTTCAAGGCCACAAAGAATGCATTGATTAAGGTGCGTAATTGACACCAAGACACAAGTACCTTTTCAGGCAGATGGCTCCCGAGCACAAGATCAACACGCACACCACAACTCCAAAGCCACATATGCACATAATGATCAAAGCTGCAAGTTTATATGCAATGAGTTGGGTAAGAGTGTCTCGAAAGATCAATCTAACTTTGATGCTTCTTGCTCACGCTCTCTGACTCTGCCAGCTCGGACTTTCCATTGTGAAAGCGACCTTCTGAATGCAAATCTGCTGGCAGGTAAAACGATGAGAAAAGCATTTGAAAAAAATTAAGATGCGAAAAGACCTTTTGCGTGAGAATGAATGGAGCAGTTGCCAAGAGTTCCTATCCATCGTCGATTCTCGCACCTCAGATACCACGTTTGTGGCGACGAGAAACAGCCGACCATTAGGTCATCCTTGTTTCGCTTTAGCCACGAGTCCTCGTGCGGAATGATGTCCGAACATCCGTCGGCTGGAAGAGGATAGCAGATGTAGGAGTTGATAAATGTCACAAACACCACATACCTTCCACTCCGATGAGGAAGTCCCGTGTGCCTTGCAACTCAGAAAAGTAAACCTCAACGCGGTTGTCGTTGGTTTCAAAGACTGTGCTCATGGAGGCGTGAGTGGTGCCAATCTTGTTGAAGTGCACCTTGAAAGCACTGCGGCAAATAGTGGCGTTAGAGAGCGATTCATGGCCACCAATTATATAGCCCAGTTGGTGCTTGCATGCTTCCTTCGAGAGAGAATCTGTGTCAGCTTGGGCACCGTCGAGTCTCTTCACATTCAACTTGATCCTTTGTCCCTTCAGCGCCTCAAGCACCAGAGGCTTGTGCTTGCTGAAGCACTCTTTCTTTGCCGACCAAGTCGCTTCGCTCTGCTCCACTGGCTGCAAATACAATGCCTCGGCTGTCGCTATCAGCCGGCAGTCTCCGCTGTCCTTGAAAACTTCATGCCAACAATCAATCAACTTTTTCTCTCTTCAACATTTCCATTAAAAACTCAACATTTATCGAATTTAAATTGTTTGCGTTCATCGAATCATTCATACTTTCCTACTTGTGAGACAGGAATAGTTCACTTGGAAATAACTCTTCAGACCAGGCAGACAAAATGTATCATCTTCTTTATCTAAGTCACTGACCTTCATTTCACACGTAGACCTGAGCTTGCATAGCTCATTAACCTCTTTCATCACATCTTTGAAACAGCCTAAAATTTTGAGGTCCTTCCTCTGAGCTCCTAAGGTCTCCAATTCCCTCTCAGATATGCACCTTCAAAGGTCGTTGTGCCTTCAAACCTCTCATTTCTAATTTTCATTTATTCGCTTTGCTACGAACTGTTCTAACAACTGAGTTTTATAAGCTTCATGGCAACGAAGAAAGTAATAGAGGTCATATTGGGGGGAAGAGAGTTCCATAAATAAGGGCCACAAGTTCAGGATGGAAGTTTAGCATATGTATTGTTAGAATGTGTTTTATAAAAATGAGAATAAGTAGATCTCACTCCTTTATGAGAAGCCAACTTATAAAAATCAGATAGGTAGGTAGGTTAGGAATTTTTTCTAAACATGAAAGTACAGTTGAAAATTATTTTTTTCAAAGGGCAGCTTGTGTGAAATGATAAAAAGAGATTTTTCGAGTAATAGAATCTGAGCGGGCAAAGCAATAAAAAGCTTTGTTGAGTGGGTGGGCACCGTGATAAACGGCCGTCTTTGAATTTGCAAAGTGGAAAAAACTGATACTATCTTTCTTAGAAGCAAATTCTGCCATTGAATCTATTTTTTCAAACAAAATTATTATCTAATTATTCTTCCGACTTTCTTCAGAATCTTCCTTCTTCGCTTTTTCGCCCACTTCGCTTTGTTAGACGTAGACTTTTTATCAAAATTAAATAAGTTCTAATCAAAGGCCTTTCACATTTTTTGTCTATAAACAAATTTGCTACTGCTAAACACATTGCAAGTGAAAATATTCCGCATGTTGACAGGAAAGTCACAATGTGTTCTGCATGTTGATTGTATATTAACAAGATGCACTCACTTTCCGACGTTCATCCTGCCATACTTGGCAGCATTGATCACAACCACTTCGTTGCTCGAACAACTCGCCTTGAAAGTCTCAGAGTTGCAAAATTCTTCTGTAAAATCTTTCAAACGATCAAGTTAATGATTTTTTCTGAAGGAAAGAAAGAAGATTTTACAATTCTCCATTTGTAACTCACCACTCCTGGCATGCTGCAATGGAAACAAACTTGCCAAATAAAACGCAACAAAAATAAATTTTAAAAGCATTTTATTAGAGTTTATTGCCTGCAAAGACCACCGAATTATACAAAATTGACAACAGACACAAATGAAGAGGTCTTAAATATTTCAAAGTTGGGGGTTGTCTCAAAAGAATGAATGCAAGAATTTGGAATGATGTCATGTAGATAAGAATGGAGTTTCAGAGACCGGAATAAAGAGTGAATCAGTTAGAAGACATCGAATGTTCTGGGGGCGTGTTTCTGCTTCATTTGCCAATTTCGAGAACAAAGTATTTGTTGTCGTCTTCCTTCTTGAGATCATCATCAGGAGGCGTGTTGTTGTTGATGGTGGGGTTGGTGTTGCTTGGGTGGTTGTTGAAGAGTGGTTGGTTCAACTGTACACTGGAGTAGTATGAGGGAGGTTGTTTGTTGGAGGAGCTGTCAACAGAGCTGCATATAAATAGATTGCAGTTGATGGAATGTACTATTGAAGGTTCATGGGTTTATGACACTTGAAAACAATAAGCAAGCAACTTTCTGAAGCAGATGCATCCGAAGCAGATGATGACTCCGAGAGCATACCA
>OX387255.1:5083797-5138797 GCA_947562095.1 Branchellion lobata | reverse complement strand
TTTTCACAGATGCACGCAGGCTTATTTTATAGAAACAAGGAGAAGGGACCGACTCAAATGAGAAGAGTGTTTCTCATATGAAGTGGCATGCGTGCAATGAAAACAACATTAACCTCTGAGACACTGGTACTCGGCGTCCAAGTAGAATCTGAAGATCTTGTTGCACTTGGTCTCAGCCTCTATCTTGCTCACATCCACTTCACAGCGTTGTTGTCCAGCACATTGAGGTTCAATGATGTGTCTCACGTCAGAGTAGCAGCCAACAAAGCCTTCATCGTCCATATATTTAGATGTTGCCACTCCTTCACTCTTCAAACACCTGCCAAACTCTTTTCTTCCATAGATGGCCTTCTCAATAGAAATAACCTCATTCTTCAGACAACTCGGTTGGAATACTTCAGAGCTACAAAATTCTGCAGCAAACATCCCTCGTAACTTGCATGACAACAAGCAAATCAAAAGTACATAAATCAACATTTCACAACTTCCAATGTAGGAAATGAACAATCACAAGGTAGTTATCTTCCCAGATGCAAACAAACTTTCTTTATACAAACAGGGTAGAGGGACCGACTCAAATAAGAAGAGTGTTCCTCATATGGAGTGGCAAGCGTGCAATGAAAACAACATTAACCTCTGAGACACTGGTACTCGCCGTCCAAGTAGAATCTGAAGATCTTGTTGCACTTGGTCTCAGCCTCTATCTTGCCCACATACACTTCACAGCGTTGTTGTCCAGCACATTGAGGTTCAATGATGTGCCTCACGTCAGTAGAACAATTGATAAAGCCTGGCAATCTCAGCAATTGTTCGTTAAGTTTTCCTTCACTCTTCAAGCACCTGCCAAACTCCTTCCTTCCAAAGATGGCGCTTGTGATATGAATAACTTCACCACGAGGACAGCTTGGCGGGATACTTCTGAGTTACAAAACTCTTTTGAACAAACAAACGACAACCCCCAAAAACAACAAAAACTCAAACAAATGAACGGTTTCATTTCTTAGTTTTCATCTCATCGTTCGAAAGCTCTTCTTTTTAGATAGCACGATCTCTTAATACAAAGGGACCATCTCAAATTCACAATCAATGCACCTACCTCTAATGCATTTGTGGCTGGCTTCCAGATGTTTCAGAAAGAATGCCAGACAGCTGGTGTTGCTTTTGATTTTAGCAACATACACTTCACAGCGTTGTTGTCCAGCACAATGAGGTTCAATGACGTTTCTTACGTCAGTAGAACAGTTGATATAGCCTGGCTTCTTCAGCAAATCTTCATCGAGATCTCCTTCCTTCTTCAAACACCTGCCATACTCTCTTCTTCCATAAAAAGCTCTTGTTATATAGATGACCTCATTGTGAAGACATTGAGGTTGGAATATTTCTGAGTTGCAGAACTCCTCGGCTGAAACAACTGGCAACACTTTCAAGCACAATAAACAATATAAAAGAAATTTTGCAGACATTATGACTTGTCAAGAGAACCAAGCAAAGGCATATATACACAACTGCTTCAAGGGATCAACTCAACAGTGTGATATCTTGTCAATACTTCAAATATATTTTCAAATTTTTCCGGAAATCATTTCCATTTCAAATTTTAAAAATGAACTAAATACCATTCTTACAGGACTATTCAATGTCTAGATGATCTTTGAAAGCTTTGGAACATCCTGAATCTGCTTCTATTCTAACCACTGGAACTTCACAGCGTTGTTGTCCAGCACATTGAGGTTCAATGATGTGCCTCAAATTAATATAACAGTTGATATATCCCGGCTTACTCAGTAAATATTCATCGAGTGTTCCTTCAATCTTCAAAAACCTCCCAACTTTTTTTTCTTCCATTGGTGGCGCCAGTGATACGAAAAATTTCATCACGAAAACAGCTGGACTGGAATACCTCTGAGATACAAGACTTTCTCGAATAAACAAAAAAGAAATCGAACAAAGAAACGATTTCATATCTAAGTTTCCATCTCATCGTTCGAGAGCTCCTCCTTTTATAAAGTCCGATCTCTCAATACAAGGGAACCATTCAAATTCACTATAAATTCAATTACCTATGATATATTTGTTATTGGTTTCCAGATGTTTCAAAACAGAGGTAAGAAAGCTGGTATTGCTTTTGATATTTTAAACTATAACTTCACAGCGTTGTTGTCCAGCCCATAGAGCTTCAATGATGGGCCTCACGTCAAAAGAACAGTTGATATAGCCTGGCTTTTTCATAAATTCTACATCAAAATCTCAGCAATCCTTCGGTAACATTCTTCTTTAAACACTTGCCATACTCTCTTCTTCCATAGATAGCGCTTTCTATTTGAGTAATCTTTTTTTTCAAACAATCCGGCTTGAATTTTTTTGAAGCACAAAGCTTTTAGGCACATCAAACTTCCTTATCCACCACTACTACCACCAACAACAACAACGACAACAAATTGCACTTTTTGCGACGACCCATGCTTCTGGCATTATTTTATGAATCTGTTGTTTTATATAGGCATGTGAAAAGACCCTTCAAAAACAATAAAAACTCAAACGCTCTCAACAACCTCTACAACCTTCATTCTAACAGGTTCGACAATGATCGTTCCATAGCTCTTCACAGCTAATCTAATCAACTTAAGACATTTGTAACGCTCTCTTTAGCCCTATGTTCAAAGAGACTCCCATACAAACAGCTGTTTGAACAATCAACCTCCCACAACCGATGCCACCTCCCACCTCTGAGACACTCGTACTCGGCCTCCAAGTAAAACTTGAAAACATCGTTGCAGTGGGTTTCTGCGTCTATTTTCGCCACTGTAACTTCACAGCGATGTTGTCCAGCACATTGAGGTTCGATGAGGTGCCTCACGTCAGTGAAACAGTTGATGAATCCTGCGTCATGCATGTACTTCGAGTTCACTTTGTCGTCTCTTCTGATGCATTTTCCAAACTCCTTCCTCCCGTAGTCTGCACGAGAAATAGAAATGACTTTGTCGTGAGAGCACACTGGATGAAAGCTTTCTGAATTGCAAAATTGGTCTGGAAGAGGATGGATGATAGATTATGAATTAGATTGCAAAGACTTAAGAAACGCACCTCCTAGCACTAGACCGGCAGGAAGAAAAGCAAATAAAAGACATGAAGAGGCAACCAGGGCAACAGCAAGCATGTTTGAAAGCACGATTGCTCCCGCTTGCTGCTTGATATGAGAGTTTTGTGGGGGGTCGCTTCAAAGTAGTCAATGTACAATGTGGACCTGTTTTGAAATAAAACTGATTTTGGAAAAGAATTTTACAACTTATTCGTAAACAATTTTCGATTAAATCGAGAAATTCAAATTTGAAACAAATTTTCAATCATTTATTCATTAGTGAACTGATCGCACGAAAGGTCGATTTCACAAATCATAGATCTATGAAGGTTTGAAAAGTTACGAAAGTATAGAAGTCTTGAACCTTCTCATTCTCAAATTCAAAAGTTATTTTTAGATTCCACGTTCGAAGCCTCTCTTGAGTTTATGGTCAATGATGATGATATCATGCACTGATGAGAGCTTCCTGCTTAGTCACTTCGTCTCTGTCCAGCACTTGATATCTTTCATCTTCGCATGCCGAGCAATCCGTCGTGTGTTGGTGCGCTTGTTGCTGTTGTTGTTGCAAGGTCATCATGGCGAGTTGTTGTTGGTGCTGGTAAATAGGCAGGTTGTTGTTGATGTTGTTCTTCAGCTCCTTCTTGCTGTAACTTCAAGGCCACAACGATTGCATTGATTAAAGTGAATGATTGACACCAAGACACAGGTACCTTTTCAGGCAGATGGCTCCCGAGCACAAGATCAACACGCACACCACAACTCCAAAGCCACATATGCACATGATGATCAAAGCTGCAAGTTTATATGCAATGAGTTGGGTGAGAGTGTCTTGAAAACTCAAACTAACTCTGATGCTTCTTGCTCACACTCTCTGACTCTGCCAGCTCGGACCTTCCATTGTCGTTGCGACCTTCTGGATGCGAATCTGCTGGCACGTAAAATGATGGGAAAAACATTTGAAAAAAAATAAGATTCGAAAAGACCTTTTGCGTGAGAATGAATGGAGCAGTTGCCAAGAGTTCCTATCCATCGTCGATTCTCGCATCTCAGATACCACGTTTGTGGCGACGAGAAACAGCCGACCATTAGGTCATCATTGTTTCGCTTTAGCCACGAGTCCTCGTGCGGAATGATGTCCGAACATCCGTCGGCTGAAAGAGGATAGCAGATGTAGAAGCTGATAAATGTCACAAACATTACGTACCTTCCACTCCGATGAGGAAGTCCCGTGTGCCTTGCAACTCAGAAAAGTAAACCTCCACGCGGTTGTCGTTGGTTTCAAAGACTGTGTTCATGGAGGTGTGAATGGTGCCAGTCTTGCTGAAGTGCACCTTGAAAGCACTGCGGCAAATAGTGGCGTTAGAGAGCGATTCATGGCCACCAATTATATAGCCCAGTTGGTGCTTGCATGCTTCCTTCGAGAGAGAATCTGTGTCAGCTTGGGCACCGTCGAGTCTCTTCACACTCAACTTGATCCTTTGTCCCTTCAGCGCCTCAAGCACCAGAGGCTTGTGCTTGCCGAAGCACTCTTTCTTTGCCGACCAAGTCGCTTCGCTCTGCTCCACTGGCTGCAAATACAATGCCTCGGCTGTCGCTATCAGCCGGCAGTCTCCGCTGTCCTTGAAAACTTCAGGCCAACAATCAATCATTTCTCTCTTTCGTGAACATCTCCAATGATATAATCAAAAAAGTTTGCAATACTATTTCGAGATCATCAAATCAAAAAAGAAAAAAAATTATATAATTGTAAATTCAGTTTTCATAGAAGTTCCTACTTTTGATGCAGGAGTAATCGACACTGAGGTGTTTTTTGAGTCCCAGGTTGCAAAATGTTTCCTCCTTGTTCTCCAGGTCAGTGACCTTCATTTCACAAGAAGACTTGAGTTTACACTGCTCATTAACCTCCTTCAACACGTCTTTGGAGCAGCCCAGGAACTTGAGGTCCTTCCTCTGAGCTCCAAACGTCTCCAGTTCCCTCTCAGATATGCACCTTTGAAGGTCATTGTGCCTTCGAAACCTTACATTCCTCACATCTTTTCTTCAACTAAAGATTTTCCTTTTTCTAGACAATTCGAAAATGGAAATATTCCGCATGTTCGATAGAAAGTCACATGATGCACTCACTTTCCGACGTTCATCCTGCCATACTTGGCAGCATTGATCACAACCACTTCGTTGCTCGAACAACTCGCCTTGAAAGTCTCAGAGATACAAAACTCCTCTGTGAAATCTTTCAAACGATCAATCAAATAATTTTATTCTGAAGAAAGAATGACTGAAAATTGAAGAAAAATCTAGAAAGATTTCAGAATTCTCCATTTGTAACTCACCACTTCTTGCATGCTGCAATAGAAACAAACTTGCCCAACTAAACGCAACAAAAACAATTTTTAAAATCATTTCCTCAGGGTTTATTGTCTGCAAAAAAAACCGATTCATTTGAAATTGACAACAGACACAAATGAACAGATCTTAAATATTTCAAAGTTGGGGGTTGTCTCAAAAGACTGAATGCAAGAACGTGGAATAATGTCATGAATATGAAATTGAAATTTCACATACGAGATTGAAAGGTGAATCTGTTGGAAAACAATGAATGTCTCAGAGTGAGAAGCGAGTGATGACAGTCAATGAATTACTATTAAAAACGACAGGAAAATGTATGCGTGAAGTTTCAACGAAGAAATGCCAGGCGTTCTTAAAGCTGCAACAATTGCAGCGAAGACGTGGGGGTTGGCTTCGTCTGAGAGCTTGTTTCTGCTTCATTTGTCAGTCTCGAGAACAAAGTATTTGTTGTCGTCTTCCTTCTTGAGATTTTCATCAGGAGGCATGTTGTTGTTGATGGTGGGGTAGTTGTTGCTTGGGTGGTTGTTGAAAAGTGTTTGGTTGAACTGTGCACTGGAGTAGTATGAGGGAGGTTGTTTGTTGGAGGAGCTGTCAAAAGAGCTGCACCTGAATCGATTGCAGTTGATGAAATGGACTATTTAATGCTCATGGGTTTGTGACACTTGAAAACAAGAAACAAGCAACTTTTTGAAGCAGACGCATCCGAAGCAGATGATGGCGAGGCATATGATGATTCCGAGAGCACACAAGGCTGCCAACACGACCGCTTTGAAGGCAAGTCAATGCACGTGATTAGTAACAAGTGGTTACTTTAAATGCAAATGAAGCAACCTTGCTCTTGCTCCTTCAACACAAGCGCCTTCTGCACCACTCCTTCACTTTTTGGCTCTTCTATGCGCCCTTCTTCAGCCGAAACAGCTGCATGTGAAGTTGCATGCAAACGATCACAAATTTCTATCAATGATATAACTAATCATTCAATCGAGTAGTAACCTATCCTGCCTCTGAGGCTGGAGCAGTTGCCAAGAGTTCCTATCCATCTTCGATTCTCGCATCTCAGATACCACGTTTGTGGCGACGAGAAACAGCCGACCATTAGGTCATCATTGTTTCGTTTCAGCCACGAGTCCTCGTGCGGAATGATGTCTGAACATCCGTCGGCTGACAAAGAGAGTTCGAAGCATTAATATCCTCCGATGCGGCACAAAGGCAATCGTATGCAAACCTTCAAAAGAGATGGAAAACTTCTCTCCACGCCACTGCTTCTCGTTCCACCCGTGCAAGTACACCTCCAAACGATTGCTTGTCGACACGTACTCACCCTCCTCTTTCACACCCTCTTTCTTGTCTTTCCCTCCATCACCACCCTCATTCACCCTCAAGCCTCCTTTGCGACACACACTCACATTCCTCCCTGCCACTCCACCCTGCACCACGTCAGCAACCACTTCCCTGCATCGCATGTCTTCATTTGTGTTATCTTTTGTCAAAAAAATCACCTTGACCTTGATTCTTTGACCTCTGTCCGCCTCGATGAGCCAGGGCTGTCTGCTCTGCCCGCAGGGACCTTTGTACAGCGAGGTCAGGTGTTTGCCTTGATGGCTGGTTCTCACTCTGCAAGCGCTTTCTGCTTCCACCACTAAGACATGTTGAAATTAGTTGAGAGCGTGTAAGAGGCAGCACACAACACTCACCTTGCAAGCATTCGTACTCGGCTTCCAGGTACAGGTTCAGTCCAGGAAAGCAGTTCCGAGTCTTGTCAAGCTCCTTGTTTGGAATTCCCATCCTGCACTCCTTCTCCAACGAACATCGTTCATGCATCTGCTTCAAAACATCTCTATGACAACCGATGTACTTTTCATCTTTTCCCAGGCTGGCCTCCTCCTCCGAAATGCACTTGCCAACACGCATGCGTCCATACTTGGCCATCGTCATCATAACCACTTCAGACTTCAAACACTGCGCCTCGAAGGACTCAAGTTGACAATACTCCAGTCCTGAATTGAAGTTAATCATGCACCAAGTTTTTGTTTTAGAGGTCCGAAAATGGTTTTTAAGGTTGAACTACGCATTAACAAGAAGAAAGTATTTGTTAGAAATCCTTTGAACAACATGATAAAAGCGATTTACAAATGTTTTGATTTGATTAGATTAGATGAGATCCTCACCACTCGTCAGTTGAAACATTTGCACCAAACAACTCAACAACACAAAGCACTTCAGCATCATGGAAACTGCACAGTCAACCCTCCAGACAGCTTCCTTCCACAGCTCTGCCACCTTTATAGCCACAAAACGGGGATCATCTCAAAAGTCTCAAAATCACTTCCAGGCTTTCAACTAACTCACAATCATCACCAGGTCACTCTTATCACCAGGCACTCTTCATAATAAAGTTATTTTTTTCTGTTTCTTGCCGATTTTTTGCTTTATACGATGATCTCGCATCGTTTCAACTGACTCTTCGATGTTTCATGTTTCCTGAGTCTTTATGTCGTTTGAATAATGCTTCTTTGTTGCAGTCTCGTTTTTAGTGTACTTCAAAAACCAACCTTTGGCCTAAATTTTATTAAGAATATAATAATTCTTCAGAGATTTAAAATGAGCTATCAACATAAAAATGTGTGTGCGTTTTGGTAATGAAAAAAAATTTCCACGGTAAACAGTGAGTGTGGAGTATGTTGCAAGGGGGTCGGAGTGCTGGGCTGTAGTGTGGTTCGAAAGTGGCAGAACTTCAAAGGGGTGCTTGAAGCGGAGGCTGAACTGCCTGTTGCACAAATAAAAAGAAGAAGACTCTGGAATCTGTAGAGTGGTGCACGCAGTGGCGTTAAAAAGGTGCATGTTGGAGGGGGGAAAGTCCAACAATGAAAAGGTGCAAAAGGGCGGAGTTTTTGGAATGGTATATAAAGAGTGAAGCCGTTTTAAGTGGCTTGGTTAATGAGGCACTGTAGAGAAGTGAGCGTGATAGTTGACAGATGACAGTTCACAGTTGACAGGTGACAGTTGACAGTTGAAGGGCATATTGATAGTCACACGAAACTACGTTGCAATTGATTTGATTTGATGGAGTTAAAAAATAAAAAAAAGGGAAAAAGTTTTTCCAGCAAAAGGAGCGGAGTGTTGTTGTTGTTTGCCTTGGTGCTTCTGTCGGCCCGCACTTCAGCATATTCTTTCGGCTGCTACACCAGGGCGTGCGAAGGTTGTTTCTCACTCCTTCGACACCCTAATTTCACTTTTTCAAACGATACTACGTTGAAGTTGGAAGACTCACCAGCGCCACTCCATCTTCACAGACATGGTTCCAGGCCACTCCAGCGGGGGCGACAGTGACGAAGAGTTCACAGCTTCCATCAACACCACCTCCAACTGCTACACGCCCAACATCCCCTTTGAAAGTTCGTTTCAGGTTTTCATTTTTTAAATCAAAACTTCACAAATTGATTTATAAACTTTTCACTTGTACTTTCAACAACACGTGTTTCTTGCGCAGAACTGCATTTCACGTCACGTACTCACACTGATAACTCTGTTACTTGCAGTAGTGGTACGTGACAGCAAAGGGTTTCTGGGGGTGAGTCTGCAAGTAAGAAAAGCAGAGACTCAGCAAAGAGCCGAGGGAGAGTTCAGCAACTTTGACCAAGAACTCTTCAAACTCATCGATTGTCCTCCTGGCCGCCAGGTCTGTCTGCTTCACAAAAAGCCATCTCTTCCTTCTTTTTTTGTTCTTTTTCTTTCTTTTTTTTTCTCTCTTTTTCTTCCGCTCTTTCCTCAGTTTTTCATATAAAAACTGGAAGCATGACAAGAGTGCAAGAGAGCGCCACTGCTCGCAGAACTACTGGACCTCCAAGGTGGCCAGAAACAAGACCCAGGCGAGCCTGACTTGGACGTCCCCTTCTCAGCAAGGAGACCTTCTGCTCGTGTGAGTCCTCACGCCTGAACCCATTCAATCTTTTCTCCCTTCTTTCAATCCATCTCATCTCATTTAAGCTAATGTAAGTTCATACACATTCATCTCCTCTCATCTCACCTAATTCAACTCAATTAAATAAAATTCTAGACCGCAATGATTTTTCTACATTGAACATATGTCGGTGTTCGCATTGAACATCACTATGTTGCAAAAACCTTTGAAGAGCATATGAAAGAGTTCACATTAAATTGGAACCTTTGAACTTTAGAAATGTGAAAAGATTGTTTGCCTGACTGAAATGGTGATAAAAGAGGATTGAAGGTGGTGGAAGAGTGAAAAGTTATGGAGGGTGGTGGTGAGTGATGAAAAGTGGAGGAGGGTGAAGGAGGATGGTGAAAGGTGATGGTTGTTGATGGTGGGTGATGTGTCTACAGATACACGCTGGTGCGGAACTTCGGCACGTACTGGAGCAGGAAGAACATGACGCTGAACGCATGTTAACCTCTTTCTTTACCACTCTGAAGTCACTGTCGTGAGTGACCTACTTATTTTGAGCTTTGTTCAAAGAGCACTTTGAATTTGCCACACTTTATTACATGCCAGTTTCATCGTAGCATATAGCCTTTGGAAATTAAACGAATATATAAAAAAATGGTATTAATAGCATGATTAAAACTGAAAATTATAAATCAATGTTGCGTCTGTTTCGCATGTATCTCAATTTCTCCATTCAGGCTTCCTGCTCAGAGGGCAGAGAAGATCGATCCTTCATGAGCTTTGAAGCGGTTGTGTGTGTAAATAAACATGCAGGCTCGAGTTGTTGGTGTTTATTTGGACAACGACTGCACACGAAATGCACAGTAACGCATTGATTGGAGCTTGAAAGGGGATCGAGCAACCAAGAGGTACTCGGAGAACCTTTCCGTTAAACGTTGTTTCTGATAGCTGTCTCTTTCGAGTCCCTACGGACAACATTTCTCTAATCATGCTATCGAAGGATATCGAAGGACAGGGTTGAAAATAGAAATAGGTAACTTATAAAACTTACAATAAAAGAAGGTTAAAAACATTTAAATAAATTTAAACGTTTTTGTTTAAACAGCTCGTAGCTGAGCTCTCCTTAACAGTGTTGAATCAACGCTCTACAATTGAATTGATTGGACTAGATTAAATGAGAAGTTATTTGAAATTAAAAAATATTCGTACATTTTCATTTTCGGATACTTTCTACTAGACCCACATCAATGGCTTTGAAATCCAATGATAATTTGTGTAACTTGTCCACCAATAACTTGTTCGAAAAGTGTTTGGTAAACAATAAAAAAGAATTTAGTTTTTAAAAATAAGAAATATAAAATTAGAAAGATAGCGTAGGTGCAGTGTCAGGCCTGTTAGACCGATAGTTGAGAAGGCGCTTATAAGCGTTTGAATGTTTCTTTTTTTTGAAAGGGTCCCTTCGCAAGGCCGATAAAAGACAACTGATTCATTGCGAGTTCGTAAAACACCGTCATCATCATGGATTTTTTTTTGAGTTGCAAACTCTCGTCTTTGTTCATGTTGCTGTTGTTGGTGGTGGTGGTGGTAGATTGGAGAGTTGTTTGTGCCGAAGAGTATTGTGCTTCGGAAATATTTGAACCGGCTTGTCCGAAAAATGAAATTATTAACGTGAAAAGCGCCATCTATGGGAGAAGAGAATATGGCAGATGTTTGAAAAAAGAAGGAGAACTTGATGTAGATTTACTGAAAAAGCCAGGCTATATCAACTGTTCTACTGACGTGAGGCACATCATTGAACCTCAATGTGCTGGACAACAACGCTGTGAAGTTTCTGTTGTAAAAATCAAAAGCAATTCCAGTTGTCTTAGTTTTGTGTTGAAACATCTGGAAGTCAGCTACAAATGCATCAGAGGTAGGTGTATTGCTTGTGAATTTGAGATGGTCAATTTGTATTGAGAAATTATGCTTTATACAAGGAGGAGCTCTCGAATGATGAGATAAAAACTTGGGTATGAGACAGTTTCAATTTTTGAGTTTTTGATGTTTTGGGGTTTGCAACTTGTTTTTCCAGAAAAGTTTTGTAACTCAAAAGTATTCCAACCCATCTGTTCTGGTGAAGAAATTATTCATATCACAAGCGCAAGTTATAGAAGACAAAAGTTTGGCAGGTCTTTGAAAAAGGGAAGAAAGCTTAATGTAAAATTCATGAAAATGCCGAATGATATCAATTTTTCTAATGACCCGAGGCACATCATTGAACCTCAATGTGCTGGACAACAACACTGTGAAGTTTATGGTTCATGAATAGAAGCAGATTCAGGATGTTCCAAAGTATTCAAAGATAATCTGAACATAGACTATTTCTGCAAAAAAGGTGAAAACTGAGTTTTGAACATTTGAGACGGAATTGAAAGGGATTTCCAAAAATAATTTTCGAAGAATGAGGAGTATATCACAGTGTTGAGTTGATCCCTCATAGCTGCTGGGTATAAATGCCTTTGCTTGGCGCTCATGAGTCCAAATGGCTGCCGGAGCTTTGTTATTTTGGTTGTTGTGCTTTGAAGTGATGCAAGTTGTTTCAGCGGAGGAATTCTGCAACTCAGAAATTTTCCAACCTAATTGTTTTCGCAATGAAGTCATCTATATAACAAAGGCCTTCTATGGGAGAAGAGAATATGGCAGGTGTTTGAAGGAGGAAGGGGATCTTAATGAACAGTTTATGAAGACGCCAGGTTATATCAGCTGTTCTACTGACGTGAGGCACATCATTGAACCTCAATGTGCTGGACAACAACGCTGTGAAGTGTATGTGGGCAAGATAGAGGCTGAGACCAAGTGCAACAAGATCTTCAGATTCTACTTGGACGCCCATTACCAGTGTCTCAAAGGTTAAAGTTGTTTTCATTGCACGCATGCAACTCCATTACAGAAACACTTTTTTCATTTGAGTCGGTCCCTCTACCTTGTTCGTATAAAGCTTTTTTGCAGCTGTGAAGCATCCTACCTTTTGAATGTTCATTTTCTACTTTGAGAGTTGTGAAATGTTGATTTATGTACTTTTGATTTGCTTGTCGTCATGCAAGTTACGAAGAATGTTTGCAGAAGAGTTTTGCAACTCAGAAGTATTCCAGCCAAGTTGTCTGAAGAATGAGGTTATTTTCATTGAGAAGGCCATCTATGGAAGAAAGGAAATAGGCAGGTGTTTGAGGAGTGAAGGAGTGGCAACATCTAAATATATTGACGATGAAGGCTTTGTTGGCTGCTACTCTGACGTGAGGCACATCATTGAACCTCAATGTGCTGGACAGCAACGCTGTGAAGTTTATGTATCAAGTATCAAAAGCAACACCAGCTGTCTGGCTTTTTCACTAAAATATTTGGAAGCCAGTCACAAATGCATCAGAAGTAGGTGCCTTGATTGTGAGTTTGAAATTATCCTTCTGTATTGAAAAATCATGCTTTATAGAAGAAGAAGCTCTCGAACGATGAGATGAAAACTATGAGATTATATTTTTTCTTTGTTTGAGTTGTTGTTGTTTTTGGGGGTTGTCATTTGTTTGTTCAAAATAAATATGAATCTCAGAAGTATTCCAGCCCAGCTGTCCTCTTAATGAAATTATTCATATCACTACCGCCATCTATGGGAGGAGGGAGTTTGACAGATGTTTAAGGAGCTAAGGAGTGGCAACATCTAAATTGATGGACGATGTTTTTTGAGGCTTTGTTGGCTGCTACTCTGACGTGAGGCACATCATTGAAACTCAATGTGCTGGACAACAACACTGTGAAGTTCCAGTGGCTAGACTAGAAGCAGATTCAGGAAGTTCCAAAGTTTTCAAAGATTATCTGGACCTTGAATATTCCTGCAAGAAAGGTGGCTTGGTTGAGTTTTGAACATTTGAGATTGATTCGCAGTCAGCACTATAATCGTTTCTAAAAACTCGTTTGAAGATGTTGGTAGTAGTAGAATGGTGCGTGAAGAATGAAGCAGATGAAAAAGCGAATATACTGGTATTTTTCTTTGTGAGATGGGTTGGTGTTGAAACTGAAAAAGATTTAAATGGTAACAATGCATAGGTGTAGAGACTTTCAGTTGCACTTCTAGCAAATGAATTCGAACATGAGGTTGATTGTTCAAACAGTTTTTAAAAGCTTGGAGTGCATGCAGAAGAAATTTCGAGAACAGAGAAGTGGCGAGTGCAGATAAGTGGCAGAAAAGTGGCAAAAAATAGATGAGCAAACCATGCGAGGCAAATGAAAGCAATGAGTCTTCGACGAGTGTTTTTTTCCGTTTCAAAATAAATATTCCTTTTTTGTGCGTTAGAAGTTATAGTAACAGAATGTAGATGCAGTGTCAAAACAGTTGGATTGGAAGTTGAAGATGCGGTTGAGAGAGTAAGAGAATTTCTTGGTTTTGAAAGGATCCCTTTGCATGGCCGTTAAAAAACATAAGATTCAATGCGAGATCATGACATACAGCTTGCATCATGAGTCATCGCATGAGTTTCAATCTGTTGTCGTTGTTGTTGTTGTTGGTATTGGTGGTGGACTTGAAAGTTATTTGTGCCAAAGAGTTTTGTGCTTCAGAAATCTTCAAACCGGATTGCTCGAAAAATGAAATTATTCATGTGAAAAGCGCCATCTATGGAAGAAGAGAGTATGGCAGGTGTTTGAAGAAGGAAGGAGATCCTATTAAACAATTGCTGAAAGTTCCTGACTATATCAACTGTTCTACTGATGTGAGGCACATCATTGAACCTCAATGTGCTGGACAACAACGCTGTGAAGTTACAGTGGCTAGAATAGAAGCAGATTCAGGATGTTCCAAAGCTTTCAAAGATCATCTAGACGTTGAATATTCCTGTAAAAATGGTGAATAATTTGATTTTGAAAATTCGAAATTGAAATGAAAATGATTTCCAAAAAACAAAAAAAAATATATTTGAAAATTTAGGAATATATCAGACTGTTGAGTTGATCCCTTGAAGCAGTTGTGTATATATGCCTTTGCTTGGTTCTCTTGATAAGTCATAATGTCTGCCCAATCTTTTTTATATTGGTTATTGTGCTTGAAGGTGTTGCAAGTTGTTTCAGCCGAGGAATTCTGCAACTCAGAAATATTCCAACCTCAATGTCTTCACAATGAGGTCATTTATATAACAAGATCTCTTTATGGAAGAAGAGAGTATGGCAGGTGTTTGAAGAAGGAAGGAGATCTCGATGAAGATTTGCTGAAGAAGCCAGGCTATATCAACTGTTCTACTGATGTAAGACACGTCATTGAACCTCAATGTGCTGGACGACAACACTGTGAAGTCATTGTTTCTAGTATCAAAGGCAATACCAGCTGCCTCAATTTTTTTCTGAAACATTTGGAAGCCAGCCACAAATGCATTCGAGGTGAGACCAGTGATTGTGAATTTGAGATAGTCTCTTGTTTTTGAGATTATGCTTCATGAGATGAAGAGCTTTCGAACGATGAGAGGAACTAAAAAATGTAATCATTTTTTTTTTTTGAGTTTCTGTTGTTGTCGGTGATTACAACGTGTACCTCAATAGTATTCCAGCCTACTTGTCCTCGTAATGAGATTCTACATATCACAAGCACCATCTAAGAAAGAAAAAAAAATTGAAAACGTTGAGAAGTTAGGGAGTGGCAACATCTGAATATATGGACGATGAAGGCTTTGTTGGCTGCTACTCTGACTTGAGGCACATCATTGAACCTCAATGTGTTGGACAACAACGCTGTGAAGTGGATGTGAGCAAAATAGATGGCGATACAAAGTGTCTTGACTTCTTGAAGGAGTATTTGGATGTTGAGTTCACATGTTTCAATGGTAAACATCGCTGATGGTCAATGATGCTGCTGTTTCATATCACTTCCAAACCGTTCAATCACCTCCGTTTCATATATTCACTCATCATCAACATTCAACGGAGACAGCAACCAAGTCAATGTTTCTCCCAACTTCACCAGTTGTTCCTGACGGCGGCCAGTGCGGGGTCTCGGTGGCGACGGAGAAGCGGCACGTTTCCAGCATGCGTAGCGAGTCGGATAGCTGCGGCAAGAAGGAGCGCCCTTGGAATGTGGAATCGATGGTTGGTCAACGCATCAACATCAGCCTCATACAACTCATCTCGTCGAACAAAACAAGCAGCAAGCGGCCTTCTTTGTACTTCAGCACCAGCATGATCGGCCATGAAGCCGATTGTGCCGCTTACGCAAAAGTGGTTGATGAGAAAAAGGGTGAGGTGGCAGCTGTTTGTTTGGGAGATGGTGGTTCGAGCCACAAGATGCAAAGCTACCTGTCCAACTCGAACAATGTCGAGATCATCTACAACGACAGGAGACCCGCTGACGCCCTGCAGTTCCTCTTTGCAATTGAAGGTAATTTTCTCAACGAGTTTCAATCCTCAGTCATCATCATCATCATCATCATCATCATCATCATCATCATCATCATCATCATCATCACATCATCATCATCATCATCATCATCATCATCATCATCATAATCATCATCATCATCATCATCATCATCATCATTATCATCATCATTCATCATCATCATCATCATTCATCATCATCATCATCATCCTCATCATCCATCATCATCATCATCATCATCATCATCATCATCATCATCATCATCCATCATCATCCATCATCATCATCATCACCACTACCATTACCACCACAACCACCACCACCACCACCACCACCACCACCACCACCACTCTTCACACAGCCACCGGGTGTTCCGACTTGAACGCCCCTCATGACGCAAGCATGCGGAGGAACGAGACAGACACCATCATCAGCTGCTACTCTACCCGCCTAAGGTGGTACTTGAAGTGCGTGGGTCGTCGCTGGGAAGGGGTCATTGGTAACTGCAGTTCTGGTCACCAGGTCTCTGCCGAGCTGCACAAGCCGACCCAGAAGGTTCCTGCTGCTGAAGACAAGAACATCAGTTTGTGCCTTCTTATCTTGTTTATTCACTAATGCTTATATTCTCTCCAGCTCAACTTTCAACATGCAACATCCATACACACATCCACACCATGCAGTTGTCCCGATTGTGACCATTGCAATGGCTGGCGTTGTCATCTGCTTCCTCATCATCTGCTTGGGCATTGTTTTCCTCAACAGGTATGTTTCAACTCACCTCACATCCATTTCTTCTTTCACCACCTAACAACACCGCACCACCACCTTGGCAGGTACTACGCCATGAGCAAAGGCAAAGTACTGAAACAACTGAATCTCAACCCAAACATCCACCCCATGTACAACAACGTCACTATGCCAAACCAAAACAACAATAAGGCCACTTACTATGACGTCAGCAAGAGTTGCCAGCTTGACGAGGGAGCATACTACCCTCCCGAGGGAGCCCCCCTGCAGCAGGACAACGCCCACTACTTCGAGTTGGACCAGGCTCTGGTCAACAAACAAGCTCCCAACGGCAGCCAAGCTTAACTTACATTTACAATTTCGAGGATTGAAATGAATTTATGTGTTGTTCAACTTTTCTTCATTGCTTCTTGTAACAAACCCACGTTGCTGCTCCTAAGTCGATTGTAACCGACTTCTTTTATCAAAAAAAAAGTTTCGAAGAGTGAGGCAAAATGTTATTGAATGTTGCAAAAAGCTGCAAAATTAAGCTGATTTCAACGGCTTCAACTTCAGCCTTCCGAGAAGGTCTTTCGGGGGTGTGCTTTCTAAGTAGCATGCACTGAAACGATGCGAGTTCCTAGGGGGTGTCTCCGAGACATCTCATGTTGTTCGCATTCTTTCTGCTTTGTGGTACTCCCAAAGGGAGTGGTTCGGGCGTTTACCATCGGCGTGTTTTTCAGCCGATGCGTCCCTCCGATCTGTGTAAAACGTTGTCGCTGAATGAAATGCTTTCAAATATCCACTCGTTTATACCTCCTGTGCAGATAAAATTGGAAAACTACAAGGTTATTGGAATGTTGAGTTGAAATTGTAAATAGAGAATGTTATTTCTTGCAGAGACGAACGAGGAAGGACTGGAGTATTGTCAACTTGAGTCCATCAAGGCGCAGTGTTCGAAGTCTGAGGTGGTGATGATGACGATGGCCAAGTATAGACGCATGCGTGTTGGCAAATGCATTACGGAGGAGGAGGCCAGCCTGGGAATAGATAAAAAGTACAGCGGTTGTTATAGAGATGTGTTGGAAACAATGCACAGCAAGTGTTTTAAATATTTCAAAGTTGGGGGTTGTCTCAAAAGACTGAAGGCAAGAACGGGGAATAGTTTCATGTGTGTACAAATGAAGTATTGCAAACGAGATTGAAAGGTGAATCTGTTGGAAAACCTTAAATGTTTCAGAGTGAGAAGCGAGGGATGACATTTGATGAAGTTTCATTAAAAACAGCATGAAAATGCATGCGTGAAGTTTTAACGAAGAAATGACAGTCGTTCTTAAAGCTGCAACAATAGCAGCGAAGACGTGAGGGTTGGCTTGGTCTGAGAGCTTGTTTCTGCTTCATTTGTCAGTCTCGAGAACAAAGTATTTGTTGTCGTTTTCCTTCTCGAGATCTTCATCAGGACGCATGTTGTTGTTGATGGTGGGGTAGTTGTTGCTTGGGTGGTTGTTGAAGAGTGGTTGGTTGAACTGTGCACTTGAGTTGTATGAGGGAAGTTGTTTGTTTGAAAGAGCTTTTACAAAAACTGCACTTGAATGAACTGCAGTTGTCAATGATACTTCAATTGAGAGTTCAAAGCATTGATATCCTTTGATGCCGCACAAAGGCAATCCTATGCAAACCTCCGAAAGAAATGGAAAACTTCTCTCCACGCCACTGCCTCTCCTTAGTTATCGTGTATGGATCCAAAATTCGTTGCAAACCTTGTAGGCACGAGAAGGGCACCTCCAGATACAATTTGAGTGCCGAGAAGCACACGTTGGTGCTGTCCAGCTGCTTGTTCGAAACCGACACCTGACGCTACCTCTTCAAAGAACACTTGCTGTGCATTGTGCCCAACACGTTTTAATGACAACCGATGTGCTTGGAAAAATGATGCCTCTTTTATTTCTCTATTGCACTGTCGCCCGGACCTTTCAAAGACGAAATCAAAATTTTTCAACTTAATTTTTGAAATTGGAATTTGTTTTACTTAAAAACCCTCATCAGTTTTTTAATGAAAAGAAGAGTGTGAAACACGTGAGAGTTTGAATACATAGAAAAAAAGCTAAAAAGGAGAAGGAGCAAAGAAAAGTTTGTTGAAATGCCTTTCACTGCTTTCTTTCGCGTTTTGTCAGTTCTCTGCGTCATGGCCTCCTTGCGTTGCGGTTGGTTGCTTTCAACTCGAACGTTTTCCATAAAACACATTAAGTTTTGCGTTTTTTTTTGAAAATTAAAAATTTATTACCCATTCTTGTGAGCAACCTTCCTGCAGAAGAGTACTGCAACCATGAGGTTTTCAGGCCCGAATGCGGAAGAAATGAGGTGATAAAAATGCACAGGGCAGAGTTTGGCAGAGGGCGCATGGGGAGGTGCATTCGAGAAGAGGAGGCCACGTTTGACGAAAAGTTCATGCAGCTGCCAGGCTTCCACAACTGCTCAGCTGATGTGAGGTTTCTGCTGGAGCCACGCTGTGCAGGCAGGCAGCAGTGCATTGTGGCGGTGGCGAAAATAAAGGTGCACACAGGCTGCCACAAGTCATTCCGCTACTACCTCGAAGCCTCACACTCGTGCGTCAAAGGTTCGTCTTTTTGAGACGTTCCCTCAGCATTTTTGAAGCTAAATAAGCAGCCCTTTCACGCTAAGGAGGTGAATTTCACAAAAGAAAAGTTGAATGGAGTTGTTGATGATTTTGATTTGCTTGTCGTCATGCAAGTTACGAGGAATGTTTGCAGCAGAGTTTTGTAACTCTGAAGTATTCCAGCCAAGTTGTCTGAAGAATGAAGTTATTTTCATTGGGAAGGCCATCTATGGGAGAAAGGAGTTTGGCAGGTGTTTGAAGAGTGAAGGAGTGGCAACATCTAAATATATGGACGATGAAGGCTTTGTTGGCTGCTACTCTGACGTGAGGCACATCATTGAACCTCAATGTGCTGGACAACAACGCTGTGAAGTGGATGTGAGCAAGATAGAAGCTGAGACCAAGTGCAACAAAATCTTCAGATTCTATTTGGAAGCCGAGTACCAGTGTCTCAGAGGTTAATGTTGTTTTCATTGCACGCTTGCCACTCCATATGAGGAACACTCTTCTCATTTGAGTCGGTCCCTCTACCCTGTTTGTATAAAGAAAGCTTGTTTGCATCTGGGAAGATAACTACCTTGTGATTGTTCATTTCCTACATTGGAAGTTGTGAAATGTTGATTTATGTACTTTTGATTTGCTTGTTGTCATGCAAGTTACGAGGGATGTTTGCTGCAGAGTTTTGTAGCTCTGAAGTATTCCAGCCAGGTTGTCTGAAGAATGAAGTTATTTCTATTGAGAAGGCCATCTATGGAAGAAAAGAGTTTGGCAGGTGTTTGAGGAGTGAAGGAGTGGCAACATCTAAATATATGGACGATGAAGGCTTTGTCGGCTGCTACTCTGACGTGAGACACATCATTGAACCTCAATGTGCTGGACAACAACGCTGTGAAGTGTATGTGAGCAAGATAGAGGCTGAGACCAAGTGCAACAAGATCTTCAGATTCTACTTGGACGCCGAGTACCAGTGTCTCAGAGGTTAATGTTGTTTTCATTGCACGCTTGCCACTCCATATGAGGAACACTTTTCCATTTGAGTCGGTCCCTCCACCCTGTTTGCTGTAAACTTTATGTTTCGAAAATAGAAGCAGATTCAGGATGTTCTAAAGCTTTCAAAAATTATTTGGACCTTGAATATTTCTGAAAAAAACTGAGAACTGAGTTTCGAGCATTTAAAATTGATTTGAAAAAGATTTCCGAAAATAATTTTCGAAGAATGAGGAATATATCAGTTTTGAGTTGTTCCCTCATAGCTGCTGTGTATAAATGCACTCACTTGGCCTCATGAGAAGTTCAAATGGCTACCAAAGCTTTGTTGTATTGTTTGATTTGCTTTGAAGTGTTGTATGTTGTTTCAGCGGAGGAATTCTGCAACTCAGAAATTTTCAAGCCTAATTGTCTTCACGATGAGGTCATCTATATAACAAAAGCTATCTATGGAAGAAAAGAGTATGGCAGGTGTTTGAAGAAGGAAGGAGATCTCGATGAAGCTTTATTGAAGAAGCCAGGCTATATCAACTGTTTCAATGACGTGAGGCACATCGTTGAACCCCATTGTGCTGGACAATAACGCTGTGAAGTTCCAGTATCAAGTATCAAAAGCAACACCAGTTGCCTCACTTTTGTGCTGAAATATCTGGAAACCAGCCACGAATGCATCAGAGGTAGGTGCATTGATCGTAAATTTGAGAGGGTCCCTTTGTATTGAGAGATCATGCTTCATAAGAGAAGGAGCTCTCGAACGATAAGATGGAAACTTAGATATGAAACTGCTCCTTTGTTTGAGTTTTTTTTGTTTTTGGTGGTTTCAACTTGTTTTTTCAAAAGAGTTTTGTAACTCAGAAGTATTCCAACCCATCTGTGCTGGTGAAAAGATTATTCATGTCACAAACGCCATCTATGGAAGAAGAAAGTATGGTATGTGTTTGGAAAAAGAAGGAGAACTTAACAAACAATTGCTAAGAATTTCAGGCTATATGAACTGCTCTACTGACGTGAGGCACATCATTGAACCTCAATGTGCTGGACAACAACGCTGTGAAGTTCCAGTGGCTAGAATAGAAGCAGAGTCAGGATGTTCCAAAGCTTTCAAAGATCATCTAGACATTGAATATTCCTGCAAGAAAGGTGACATGGTTTAGTTCTAAACATTCACAGGTGATGTGTATGTATGCCTTTTTCTGGCTCCCTTGATAAGTCATTATGGCTACCAAAGCTTTTCTTTATTGGTTGTTGTGCTTTAAAATAATGCAAGTTGTTTCAGTGGAGGAATTCTTCAACTCACAAATATTTCAGCCTAGTTGTTTTCGTAATGATGTCATCTAAATAACAAAGGCCCTCGAAGAAATTTGTATTTTAGGTGTTTGAAGAAGGAAAGACATCTGAATGAAGATTTATAGAGGAAGCCAGGCTATATCAACTGTTCCACCGACGTGAGGCACATCATTGAACCTCAATGTGCTAGAGAACAATGCTGAGAAGTTCCAGTATCTAGTATCAAAAATAACACCAGTTGTCTCCTTTTTGTGCTGAAATATCTGGAAGTTACAAATGCATCAGAGGCAGGTGCATTGATTGTAAGCTTGAGAGGGTCCCCTTGTATTGAGTAATCATGCTTGATGCAAAGAGAAGCTTCAGAACGATGAGACGAAAAGTTGAATATGAAATTGTTTCTATGTTTGAGTTTTTGTTGTTTTTGGGGGTTGCAAAATGCTTTTCCAGAAAAGTTTCGTAACTCAGGAATAATCCAACTCATCTGTCCTGGTGTCACAACCGCTAGTTATTGAAAGAGGAAGTGAAGTATGTGTTTGAAAAAAGAAGAAAAACTCAACGAACAATTGCTGAGAATGCCAGGCTATTTCACTTTTTCAACTGACTTGAAGAACGTTATTGAACCTCAATGTACTGGACAACAATGCTGTGAAGTGGATGTTGCTAAAATCAAAAGCAATACCAGTTGTCTTACTTTTGCGCTCAAACATTTGGAAGTCAGCCACGAATGCATCAGAGGTAGGTGCATTGATTGTGAATTTGAGATGGTCCCTTTGTATTGAGAGAGCATGCTTTATAAAAGGAGGAGCTCTCGAACGATGAGATGAAAATTAAAAATGAAATCGTTTCTTTGTTTGAGTTTTTGTTGTTTTTGGGGGTTGTCATTTGTTTGTTCCGAAGAATTTTGTATCTCAGAAGTGTTCCAGCCCAGCTGTCCTCGTGATGAACATATTCATATTACAAGTGCCATCTATGGAAGGAAGGAGTTTGGCAGGTGTTTGAGAGACGAAGGAGACTTCGATGAGTATTTGTCAAGGAAGAAGGGATATATCAACTGTTTTGCTGACGTGAGGCACATCATTGAACCTCAATGTGCTGGACAACAACGCTGTGAAGTGGATGTGAGTAAGATAGAGGCTGAGACCAAGTGCAACAAGATCTTCAAACTCTACTTGGACGCCGAGTACCAGTGTCTCAGAGGTTAATGTTGTTTTCATTGCACGCATGCCACTTCATATGAGGAACACTCTTCTCATTTGAGTCGGTCCCTCCACCCTGTTTCTATAAAAGGAGCTTTATCAAGAGAACTCGTTTGTGTGCACCTGTGAAGAATTCTGTCTTATAAAATTTCATTTTCTATCTCAAAAAATTTTAAATGTTGCTTTATGTGGTTTTGATTTGCTTGTCGTCATGCAAGTTGCAAGGGATCTTTGCAGCAGAGTTTTGTAACTCTGAAGTATTCCAGCCAAGTTGTCTGAAGAATCAAGTTATTTCTATTGAGAAGGCCATCTATGGGAGAAAGGAGTTTGGCAGGTGTTTGAGAAGTGAAGGAGTGGCAACATCTAAATATATGGACGATGAAGGCTTTGTTGGATGCTACTCTGACGTGAGGCACATCATTGAACCTCAATGTGCTGGACAACAAAGCTGTGAAGTTCCAGTGGCTAGAATAGAAGCAGATTCAGGATGTTCCAAAGCTTTCAAAGATTATCTGGATCTTGAATACTCTTGCAAAAAAGGTGAATTGGTTGAGTTTTGAACATTCGAGATAGACTTGAGATAAATCCTAGTTTTGAGTTGACCCCTCATAGGTGCTGTGTATATGTGCCTTTTTTTGGCTTTCTCGATGAGTCATTATGACTATAAAAAACTTTTCTTTATTGGTTGTTGTGCTTCAAAATGATGCGAGTTGTTTCAGCGGAGGAATTCTGCAACTCGGAAACATTCCAGCCTAATTGTCTTCGCAATGAGGTCATTTATATAACAAAGGCCTTCTATGGAAGAAGAGAATATGGCAGGTGTTTGAAAATTGAAGGGGATCTTAATGAACAGTTTATGAAGACGACAGGTTATATCAACTGTTTTACTGACGTGAGGCACATCATTGAACCTCAATGTGCTGGACAACAACGTTGTGAAGTTCCAGTATCAAGTATCAAAAGCAACACCAGTTGCCTCACTTTTGTGCTGAAATATCTGGAAACCAGCTACAATTGCATCAGAGATAGGTGCATTGATTGTGAACTTGAGAAAATTCCTCTGTATCGAAAGATCATGGTTCACAAATGGAGGATCTCTTGAACGATGAGATGGAAACTTAGAAATGACATTTTTTTATTGTTTGAATTTTTGTAGTTTTTGGTGGTTTCAACTAGCTTTTTAAAAAGAGTTTTGTAACTCAGAAGTTTTCCAACCTATCTGTCATGGTGAAAAAAATATTCATGTCACAAATGCCATCTATGGAAAAAGAAAGTATGGTTTGTGTTTGGAAAAAGAAGGAGAACTTAACACACAATTGCTGAAAATGCCAGGCTGTATCAACTGTTCTACTGACGTGAGGCACATCATTGAACCTCAATGTGCTGGACAACAACGATGTGAAGTGTATGGTTCAAGAATAGAAGCTGATTCAGGATGTTCCAAAGTATTCAAAGATTATCTGAAAAATTAAAAATTTTGCAAAAAAAGGTGAGAATTGAGTTTTGAACATTTGAAAGTGGTTTCCGAAATTAATTTTCTAAGAATGAGGAATTTATCAGTTTCGGGTTGATCCCTCATAGCTGATGTGTATAAATGCCTTTGCTTGGCGCTCATGAGTCCAAATGGCTGCCAGAACTTTTTCATTTTGGTTGTTGTGCTTTGAAGTGATGCAAGTTGTTTCAGCGGAGGAATTCTGCAACTCAGAAATTTTCCAACCTAATTGTCTTCACGATGAGGTCATATACATAAAAAAAGGCTCTCTATGGAAGGAAAGAGTATGGTAGGTGTTTGAAGAAAGAAGGGGATCTCGATGAAGATTTATTGAAGAAGCCAGGCTATATCAACTGTTCTACTGAAGTGAAGCGCTTCATTGAACGTCAATGTTCTGGACAACAACGCTGTGAAGTTCCAGTGGCAAGAATAGAAGCAGATTCAGGATGTTCCAAAGCTTTCAAAGATTATCTGGACCTTGAATATTCCTGCAAGGAAGGTGAATTGGTTGAGTTTTGAACATTCGAGATAGACTTGAGGTAAATCGTAGTTTTGAGTTGACCCTTATAGGTGCTGTGTACATATGCCTTTTTTTGGCTCTTTTGCGGAGTCATTATGTCTAACAAAGCTTTTCTTTATTGGCATTTGTGTTCTAAAATGATGCAAGTTGTTTCAGCGGAGGAATTCTGCAACTCAGAAATTTCCCAGCCTTATTGTCATATCAATGAAGTCATATATATAACATGGGCTCCCTATGGAAGGAGAGAGTATGGCAGGTGTTTGAAAAAGGAAGTTCTCGATGAAAATTTGCTGAAAAAGCCAGGCTACACCAACTGTTCTTCTGACGTAAGAGAGGTGATTGAAACTCAATGTGCCGGAGAAAAACACTGTAAATTTCATGTTGCTAAAATCAAAAGCAACACCAGTTGTCTTACTTTTGCGCTTAAACATCTGGAAGTCAGCCACAAATGCACCAAAAGTAGGTGCATTAATTATGAATTTGAGATGGTCCCCTTGTATTGAGAAATCATGCTTTATAAAAGAAAGAGCTCTCGGACGATGAGATGAAAACTATGAAATGAAATCGTTTCTTTGTTTGAGTTTTTGTTGTTTTTGGGGGTTGTCATTTGTTTGTTCCAAAGAATTTTGTATCTCAGAAGTATTCAAGCCTAGCTGTCCTCATGATGAAAATATTCATATCACAAGCGCCATCTATGGAAGGAAGGAGTTTGGCAGGTGTTTGAGTGACGAAGGAGACTTCGATGAGTATTTGTCAAGGAAGAAGGGATATATCAACTGTTTTACTGACGTGAGGCACATCATTGAACCTCAATGTGCTGGACAACAACGCTGTGAAGTGGATGTGAGCAAGATAGAGGCTGAGACCAAGTGCAACAAGATCTTCAAACTCTACTTGGACGCCGAGTACCAGTGTCTCAGAGGTTAATGTTGTTTTCATTGCACGCATGCCACTTCATATGAGGAACACTCTTCTCATTTGAGTCGGTCCCTCCACCCTGTTTCTATAAAAGGAGCTTTATCAAGAGAACTCGTTTGTGTGCACCTGTGAAGAATTCTGTCTTATAAAATTTCATTTTCTATCTCAAAAAATTTTTAATGTTGCTTTATGTGGTTTTGATTTGCTTGTCGTCATGCAAGTTGCAAGGGATCTTTGCAGCAGAGTTTTGTAACTCTGAAGTATTCCAGCCAAGTTGTCTGAAGAATGAAGTTATTTCTATTGAGAAGGCCATCTATGGGAGAAAGGAGTTTGGCAGGTGTTTGAGAAGTGAAGGAGTGGCAACATCTAAATATATGGACGATGAAGGCTTTGTTGGATGCTACTCTGACGTGAGGCACATCATTGGACCTCAATGTGTTGGACAGCAACGCTGTGAAGTTCCAGTGGCTAGAATAGAAGCAGATTCAGGATGTTCCAAAGCTTTCAAAGATTATCTGGATCTTGAATACTCTTGCAAAAAAGGTGAATTGGTTGAGTTTTGAACATTCGAGATAGACTTGAGATAAATTCTAGTTTTGAGTTGACCCCTCATAGGTGCTGTGTATATGTGCCTTTTTTTGGCTTTCTCGATGAGTCATTATGGCTAAAAAAACTTTTCTTTATTGGTTGTTGTGCTTCAAAATGATGCGAGTTGTTTCAGCGGAGGAATTCTGCAACTCAGAAACATTCCAGCCTAATTGTCTTCGCAATGAGGTCATCTATATAACAAAGGCCTTCTATGGAAGAAGAGAATATGGCAGGTGTTTGAAGAAGGAAGGGGATCTTAATAAGCAGTTTATGAAAACGACGGGCTATATCAACTGTTCTACTGACGTGAGGCACATCATTGAACCTCAATGTGCTGGACAACAACGTTGTGAAGTTCCAGTATCAAGTATCAAAAGCAACACCAGTTGCCTCACTTTTGTGCTGAAATATCTGGAAACCAGCTACAATTGCATCAGAAGTAGGTGCATTGATTGTGAACTTGAGAAGCTTCCTCTGTATCGAAAGATCATGGTTCATAAAAGGAGGATCTCTTGAACGATGAGATGGAAACTTAGAAATGACATTTTTTTTATTGTTTGAATTTTTGTAGTTTTTGGTGGTTTCAACTAGCTTTTTAAAAAGAGTTTTGTAACTCAGAAGTTTTCCAACCTATCTGTCATGATGAAAACAATATTCATGTCACAAATGCCATCTATGGAAAAAGAAAGTATGGTTTGTGTTTGGAAAAAAAAGGAGAACTTAACACACAATTGCTGAAAATGCCAGGCTATATCAACTGTTCTACTGACGTGAGGCACATCATTGAACCTCAATGTGCTGGACAACAACGATGTGAAGTGTATGGTTCAAGAATAGAAGCAGATTCAGGATGTTCCAAAGTATTCAAAGATTATCAGAAAAATTAAAAATTTTGCAAAAAAAGGTGAGAATTGAGTTTTGAACATTTGAAAGTGGTTCCCGAAATTAATTTTCTAAGAATGAGGAATTTATCAGTTTCGGGTTGATCCCTCATAGCTGATGTGTATAAATGCCTTTGCTTGGCGCTTATGAGTCCAAATGGCTGCCAGAACTTTGTCATTTTGGTTGTTGTGCTTTGAAGTGATGCAAGTTGTTTCAGCGGAGGAATTCTGCAACTCAGAAATTTTCCAACCTAATTGTCTTCACGATGAGGTCATATATATAAAAAAGGCTCTCTATGGAAGGAAAGAGTATGGTAGGTGTTTGAAGAAAGAAGGGGATCTCGATGAAGATTTATTGAAGAAGCCAGGCTATATCAACTGTTCTACTGAAGTGAAGCGCTTCATTGAACGTCAATGTTCTGGACAACAACGCTGTGAAGTTCCAGTGGCAAGAATAGAAGCAGATTCAGGATGTTCCAAAGCTTTCAAAGATTATCTGGACCTTAAATATTCCTGCAAGGAAGGTGAATTGGTTGAGTTTTGAACATTCGAGATAGACTTGAGGTAAATCGTAGTTTTGAGTTGACCCTCATAGGTGCTGTGTACATATGCCTTTTTTTGGCTCTTTTGAGGAGTCATTATGTCTAACAAAGCTTTTCTTTATTGGCATTTGTGTTCTAAAATGATGCAAGTTGTTTCAGCGGAGGAATTCTGCAACTCAGAAATTTCCCAGCCTTATTGTCATATCAATAAAGTCATATACATAACAACGGCTCTCTATGGAAAGAGAGAGTATGGCAGGTGTTTGAAAAAGGAAGTTCTCGATGAAAATTTGCTGAAAAAGCCAGGCTACACCAATTGTTCTTCTGACGTAAGAGAGGTGATTGAAACTCAATGTGCCGGAGAAAAACACTGTAAATTGTATGTTGCTAAAATCAAAAGCAACACCAGTTGTCTTACTTTTGCGCTTAAACATCTGGAAGTCAGCCACAAATGCATCAAAAGTAGGTGCATTAATTATGAATTTGAGATGGTCCCCTTGTATTGAGAAATCATGCTTTATAAAAGAAAGAGCTCTCGGACGATGAGATGAAAACTATGAAATAAAATCGTTTTTTTGTTTGAGTTTTTGTTGTTTTTGGGGGTTGTCATTTGTTTGTTCCAAAGAATTTTGTATCTCAGAAGTATTCAAGCCTAGCTGTCCTCATGATGAAAAGATTCATATCACAAGCGCCATCTATGGAAGGAAGGAGTTTGGCAGGTGTTTGAGTGACGAAGGAGACTTCGATGAGTATTTGTCAAGGAAGAAGGGATATATCAACTGTTTCACTGACGTGAGGCACATCATTGAACCTCAATGTGCTGGACAACAACGCTGTGAAGTGGATGTGAGCAAGATAGAGGCTGAGACCAAGTGCAACAAGATCTTCAGATTCTACTTGGACGCCGAGTACCAGTGTCTCAGAGGTTACTGTTGTTTTCATTGCACGCATGCCGCTTCATATGAGGAACACTCTTCTCATTTGAGTCGGTCCCTCCACCCTGTTTGTATAAAAGGAGCCTTATAAAGAAAACTCGTTTGTGTGCACCTGTGAAGGATTCTGTCTTATGAGATTTCAATTTCTATCTCAAAAATTTTTAAATGTTGATTTATGTGGTTTTGATTTGCTTGTCGTCATGCAAGTTACGAGGGATCTTTGCAGCAGAGTTTTGTAACTCTGAAGTATTCCAGCCAAGTTGTCTGAAGAATGAAGTTATTTCCATTGAGAAGGCCATCTATGGGAGGAAAGAGTTTGGCAGGTGTTTGAGGAGTGAAGGAGTGGCAACATCTAAATTTATGGACCATAAAGGCTTTGTTGGCTGCTACTCTGACGTGAGGCACATCATTGAACCTCAATGTGCTGGACATCAACGCTGTGAAGTGTATGTGGGCAAAATAGATGGCGATACAAAGTGTCTTGACTTCTTGAAAGAGTACTTGGATGTTGAGTTCACATGTTTCAATGGTAAACATCGCTGATGGTCAATGATGCTGCCGTTTCATATCACTTCCAAACATTTCAATCACTTCCGTTTCATATATTCAATCATCATCAACTTTCAACGGAGACAGCAACCGAGTCAATGTTTCTCCCAACTTCACCAGTTGTTCCAGACGGCGGCCAGTGCGGGGTCTCGGTGGCGACGGAGAAGCAGCACATTTCCAGCATGCGTAGCGAGTCGGATAGCTGCGGCAAGAAGGAGCGCCCTTGGAATGTGGAATCGATGGTTGGTCAACGCATCAACATCAGCCTCATACAACTCATCTCGTCGAACAAAACAAGCAGCAAACGGCCTTTCTTGTACTTCAGCACCAGTATGATCGGCCATGAAGCCGATTGTGCCGCTTACGCAAAAGTGGTTGATGAGAAAAAGGGCGAGGTGGCAGCTGTTTGTTTGGGGGATGGTGGTTCGAACCACAAGATGCAAAGCTACCTGTCCAACTCGAACAATGTCGAGATCATCTACAACGACAGGAGACCCGCTGACGCCCTGCAGTTCCTCTTTGCTTTCGAAGGTGACTTTGGTGACCTTTTCACTTGAATATTTTTTTTGAAACGTGCTTGACTGAGTATAAACCACGCCATTTGCAGCGACCGGTTGCTCCGACCTGATTGCTCCAGCAGACGCCTGGCTCAAAAGGGACGACAACAAGGCCACTGTCGGCTGCTCCGCTACTAGAATCCGCTGGCATCTGGAGTGCCAAGGCAACAGATGGATCGGAGTCATCGGCAACTGTAGCTATGGTACTGAGTCACCGTTATTTATTTCCAAGTATTTGTCATGAAATAATTCAATCACGAAACGTGCACAGCTCACAAAGAAGAGGTGTTCTTTTCCGAGGTCAAAGCGAAGCCGAAAGCTAAAATGAACAACCACGACCAGAGTGAGTGAGCAATTGTAGCATTCTTGCCCTCATGAAGACATCAACCTCATTGCATCCTCCCTGCAGTGGTGACTGTGTTCGCCATAGTGGTGGTTGGTCTGGTGCTCTGTCTGCTGATTGCTTGCCTGGGAATTGTTCTTCTCCGGAGGTTGCTTTTTTTTAGATTAAAAAAAAATAAATGAAAATGAAACAATTACAAAAAAAACACACACACAAACCAACACACACAGGTACTATGCTCTGAGCAAGCTGCGTTCGTTGAAGAACCTACCCACCACCATCAACAACACCCATCCAATGTATAATAACTTCAACAACAACAAGGCCACCTACTATGACGTCAGCAAGAGTTGCCAGCTTGACGAGGGAGCATACTACCCTCCCGAGGGAGCCCCCCTGCAGCAAGACAACGCCCACTACTTCGAGTTGGACCAGGCTCTGGTCAACAAACAAGCTCCCAACAACTGACCTCCTTTCTCAACTCTTTCTCTTGTCTTTTGTGTACGATGCGAACAATTGAATGTGTGTAGCCTCTTTTCTTGAAGGCTTTTCACTTTACTCTAAGTCCTTTGTCGTTTAGCATTTTGCCTGTTAGCTGGGTTTTCCGAATCTCTACAGACGACATTTTTCTAATCATGATAACAAAGAATTTCAGTGGAAATTTCAATAAAAGACAACATTATACAAACAAAATAAGGCTTTTTGTAAAAAAAAGTTCGAAAGTTGTAGTGTAAGTGACTAATGAAATGAAGTTACATTGAAACAGCAACAGCCAAAAAGTTATATGTTCATTATATTTTGTTCAAAAATGTGAGTTTATTTTGACCACATTGGAAGCATTGATTGGAGCTTGGAAGTGTGATCGAGCAAACAAGAGGAGTATCATGCACTGATGAGAGCTTCCTGCTTAGCCACTTCGTCTCTGTCCAGCACTTGATATCTATCTTCTTCGCATGCCGAGTAATCCGTCGTGTGTTGGTGCGCTTGTTGCTGTTGTTGTTGCAAGGTCATCATGGCGAGTTGTTGTTGGTGCTGGTAAATAGGCAGGTTGTTGTTGATGTTATTCTTCAGCTCCTTCTTGCTGTAACTTCAAGGCTACAAAGAATGCATTGATTAAAGTGAATGATTGACACCAAGAAACAAGTACCTTTTCTGGCAGATGGCTCCCGAGCACAAGATCAACACGCACACCACAACTCCAAAACCACATATGCACATGATGATCAGAGCTGCAGTTTTATATGCAAGGATTTTGGGAAAAGTGTCTCGAAAGATCAATCTAACCCTGATGCTTCTATTTCTGAAGTATCTGATAATTATACAGTTATGCGGTATATATAATATGATAGAACCTTTGTCCTAATATTCATAATTATGATACGAGTTGATAATGTGCATTGTTTCTAACACATCTCTATAACAACCGATGTACTTTTCATCTATTCCCAGACTGGCCTCTTCCTCCGTAATGCACTTGCCAACACGCATGCGTCCATACTTGGCCATCGTCATCATCCCCACCTCAGACTTCGAACACTGCGCCTTGAAGGACTCAAGTTGACAATACTCCAGTCCTTCCTCGTTCGTCTCTGCAAGAAATAACATTTTCTATTTACAATCTCAACTCAACATTCCAATAACTTCGTAGTTTTCCAATTTTATCTGCACAGGAGGTATAAACGAGTGGATATTTGAAAGCATTTCATTCAGCGACAACGTTTGACACAGATCGGAGGGACGCATCGGCTGAGAAACACGCTGTTGGTAAACGCCCGAACTACTCTTTTTGGGATTACCACAACGCAGAGAATGCAAACACGAAGAGTTGTCTTGGAAACACCCCAGCTCTTTGCAGCATTCAATAACATTTCGCCTTACTCTTCGAAACAACTTTTTTTTTGATTAAGAGAAGTCAGTTACAATCGACTTAGGAACAGCAACGTGGGTTTGTTACAAGAAGCAATGAAGAAAAGTTGAACAACACATAAATTCATTTTAATCCTCGAAATTGTAAATGTAAGTTAAGCTTGGCTGCCGTTGGGAGCTTGTTTGTTGACCAGAGCCTGGTCCAACTCGAAGTAGTGGGCGTTGTCCTGCTGCAGGGGGACTCCCTCGGGAGGGTAGTATGCTCCCTCGTCAAGCTGGCAACTCTTGCTGACGTCATAGTAGGTGGCCTTATTGTTGTTTTGGTTTGGCATGGTGACATTGTTGTACATGGGGTGGATGTTTGGGTTGAGATTCAGTTGTTTCAGCACTTTGCCTTTGCTCATGGCGTAATACCTGCCAAGGTGGTGGTGCGGTGTTGTTAGGTGGTGGAAGAAGAAATGGGTGTGGGGTGATTGTGAGGTGAGTGGATGCAGACCTGTTGAGGAAAACAATGCCCAAGCAGATGATGAGGAAGCAGATGACAACGCCAGCCATTGCAATGGTCACAATCGGAACAACTGCATGGTGTGGATGTGTGTATGGATGTTGTATTTGGGAAGTTGAGCTGGAAAGAGTATAAGCAATAATAAATAAACAAGAAAAAAAAAAGAAGGCACTAACTGATGTTCTTGTTTTCAGAAGGAGGAACCTTCTGGGTGGGCTTGTGCAGCTCAGCAGAGACCTGTTGACCAGAACTGCAGTTACCAATGACCCCTTCCCAGCGACGACCCACGCACTTCAAGTACCACCTTAGGCGGGTGGAGTAGCAGCTGATGATGGTGTCTGTCTCGTTCCTCCGCATGCTTGCGTCATGAGGGGCGTTCAAGTCGGAACACCCGGTGGCTGTGTGAAGGGTGGTGATGGTGATGATGATGATGTCGATTATGGTGATAATGATGATGATGATGATGATGATGATGATGATGATGATGATGATGATGATGGTGATGATGATGATGATGATGATGATGATGATGATGACGATGATGATGATTATGATGATGATGATGATGATGATGATGATGATGATGATGATGATGATGATGATGATGATGAGGATGATGATGATGATGATGATGACGATGATGATGATGATGATGATGATGATGATGATGATGATGATGATGAGGATTGAAACTCGTTGAGAAAATTACCTTCAAATGCAAAGAGGAACTGCAGGGCGTCAGCAGGTCTCTTGTCGTTGTAGATGATCTCGACATTGTTCGAGTTGGACAGGTAGCTTTGCATCTTGTGGCTCGAACCACCATCCCCCAAACAAACAGCTGCCACCTCGCCCTTTTTCTCGTCAACCACTTTTGCGTAAGCGGCACAATCGGCTTCATGGCCGATCATGCTGGTGCTGAAGTACAAGGAAGGCCGCTTGCTGCTTGTTTTGTTCGACGAGATGAGTTGTATGAGGCTGATGTTGATGCGTTGACCGACCATCGATTCCACATTCCAAGGGCGCTCCTTCTTGCCGCAGCTATCCGACTCGCTACGCATGCTGGAAATGTGCTGCTTCTCCGTCGCCACCGAGACCCCGCACTGGCTGCCGTCAGGAACAACTGGTGAAGTTGGGAGGAACAATGACTCGGTTGCTGTCTCCGTTGAATGTTGATGATGAGTGAATATATGAAATGGAAGTAATTGAAAGGTTTGGAAGCGATATGAAACGGCAGCGTCATTGACCGTCAGCGATGTTTACCATTGAAACATGTGAACTCAACATCCAAGTACTCCTTCAGGAAGTCAAGACACTTTGTATCGCCATCTATTTTGCTCACATACACTTCACAGCGTGGTTGTCCAGCACATTGAGTTTCAATGATGTGCCTCACGTCAGAGTAGCAGCCAACAAAGCCTTCATCGTTCATATATTTAGATGTTGCCACTCCTTCACTCCTCAAACACCTGCCAAACTCCTTTCTTCCATAGATGGCCTTCTCAATGAAAATAACCTCATTCTTCAGACAACTTGGCTGGAATACTTCAGAGTTACAAAACTCTGCTGCAAACATTCCTCGTAACTTGCATGACGACAAACAAATAAAGGCTACAAAAAACAACATTTCACAGCTTTCAAAGTAGGAAATAAAATTACATAAGGTAGGATGCTTCACAGGCTCTCTTTATACAAACAGGGTAGAGGGACCGACTCAAATGAGAAGAGTGTTTCTCATATGGAGTGGCAAGCGTGCAATGAAAACAACAGTAACCTCTGAGACACTGGTACTCGGCGTCCAAGTAGAATCGGAAGATCTTGTTGCACTTGGTCTCAGCCTCTATCTTGCTCACATACACTTCACAGCGTTGTTGTCCAGCACATTGAGGTTCAATGATGTGCCTCACGTCAGTAAAACAGTTGATATATCCCTTCTTTATTGACAAATACTCATCGAAGTCTCCTTCGTCTCTCAAACACCTACCAAACTCCTTCCTCCCATAGATGGCGCTTGTGATATGAATAAGTTTATCACGAGGACAGCTAGGCTGAAACACTTCCGAGATACAAAATTCTTTGGAACAAACAAATGACAACCCCCAAAAACAACAAAAACTCAAACAAAATAACGATTTCATTCTTAGTTCTCATCTCATCCTTCGAGAGCTCCTTCTTTTATAAAGCATAATTTCTCAATACAAAGGGACCATCTCAAATTCACAATCAAAGCACCTACTTCTGACGCATTCGTGGCTGACTTCCAAATGTTTGAGCGCAAAATTAAGACAACTGGTATTGCTTTTGATTTTAGCAACATACAATTCACAGTGTTTTTGTCCGGCACATTGAGTTTCAATGACGTGTTTTACGTCAGTAAAACAGTTGATATAGCCTGGCTTCTTCAGCAAATCTTCATCGAGATCTCCTTCCTTCTTCAAACACCTGCCATACTCTTTCCTTCCATAGAGAGCCTTTTTTATATAGATGACCTCATCGCGAAGACAAGTAGGTTGGAATATTTCTGAGTTGCAGAATTCCTCCGCTGAAACAACTTGCATCACTTCAAAGCACAACAACCAAAATGACAAAGTTCTGGCAGCCATTTGGACTCATGAGCGCCAAGCAAAGGCATTTATACACAGCAGCTATGAGGGATCAACTCAAAACTGATATACTCCTCATTTTTAGTAAATAAATTTCGAAAATCATTTTCAAATCTTTTTAGAATTTTCAAAACTCAATTCTCACTTTTTTTACAAAAATATTCACTTTTCAGATAATCTTTGAATAATTTGGAACATCCTGAATCTGCTTCTAGTCTTGAACCATGAACTTCACAGCTTTGTGTCCAGCACATTGAGGTTCAATGATGTGCCTCACGTCAGTAGAGCAGTTGATATAGCCTGGCATTCTTAGTAATTGTTCGTTAAGTTCTCCTTCCTTTTCCAAACACATATCATACTCTCTTCTTCCATAGATGGCGTTTGTTACATGAATAATTCCTTCACCAGGGCAGATAGGCTGGAATACTTCTCAGTTACAAAACTCTTTTGAAAAAACAAGTTGGAACCCCCCAAAACAACAAAAATCCAAACAAAAAAACACTTTTATATCCATGTTTCCATCTCATCGCTTGAGAGCTCCTCCTTTTATGAAGCATGATCCCTCAATACAGAGGGACCATCTCAAATTCACAATCAATTCACCTATCTGAATCATTTGTGGCTGGTTACCAGATATTTTAGAACAAATGTGAGACAAATGGCGTTGTTTTTGATACTGGAACTTCAGTGCGTTGTTTTCCAGCACATTGAGGTTCAATGATGTGCCTCACGTCAGTAGAACAGTTGATAGAGCCTGGCTTTTCAATAAATCTTTATCGAGTGCCCCTTCCTTCTTCAAACACCTGCCATACTCTCTCCTCCCATAAAGGGCTTTTGTTATATAGATGATCTTATTGCAAAGACAATTAGGCTGGAATATTTCTGAGTTGCAGAATTCCTCCACTGAAACTACTTGCATCCTTTTGAAGCACAACAACCAATAGAGGAAAGCTTTGGCAGTTATTATGACTTATCTAGAGAGCCAGACAAAGGCATATATACACTGCACTTGTGAATGTTTAGAACTAAACGATTTATCTCAAATCTTTCTAGAATGTTCAAAACTCAACCAAGTCACCTTTCTTGCAGGAATATTCAATATCCAAATGATCTTTGAAAGCTTTGGAACATCCTGAGTCTGCTTCTATTCTAGCCACTGTAAGTTCACAGCGTTGTTGTCCAGCACATTGAGTTTCAATGATGTGCCTCACGTCAGTGGAACAGTTGATATAACCTGGTTTTTTCAAAAAATCTAAATCAAGTTCTCCTTCCTTCTTCAAACACCTGCCATACTCTCTTCTTCCATAGATGGCGCTATTCACATAAATAATTTCATTTTTCGAACAATCCGCGTAGAATATTTCTGAAGCACAAAACTCTTTGGCGTAAATAACTTTTTGATCCACCACCACTACAACCAACAATAACAACGAGAGATTCCAACTCCTGCAATGACCCATGCTTCAGGCAGTATGTCATGATCTCGCAGTGAATCTGTTCTTTTATCGGTCATGTGAAGGGATCCTTTCAAATGCAATAAATAATCATACGCTCTCAACCGTCTCTCCAACTTCCAATCCAGCGGTCTCGACACTGCACCTAGGCTGTGTTACCATTACTTTCAAATATCTCTTCTAAAAAGCAAGTCTTTACTGATGGTAGAAATCTCTGTGAAGTTGGAGGTTTCACACGTTGCACAGCTTCCACACACGTCTGCTACTATAGCAAACATCTTCCCAATAAACTCATAGCAGCTATTCATTATTTCTTCTGGCAACACTTCTTTCCCATCAGCATTGCTGTTCGCATCCTCGCCAGAGCACCTCTCGCATTCGAATCGATGACCCTGGTGCTCGAACCATTTTTCCAACTGCACCTTCTTTTTTTTCCACTTTTTCAACCTTTCAACATCCCTTCAGACTTTTGTTGGGACGGCATTCGAAGCTTCAATTTCACGCTCACTACGTAGATAGAGTGAACTAAAACGAAGGATCATAATATTGACAAATTGTCCATAAACTCCTTTTCAAATCTATTTTCAAAAACAAAAGTTCACAGAATCACCTTTTTTGCAAAGCTATTCAAGGTCCAGATAATCTTTGAAAGCTTTGGAACACCCTGAATCTGCTTCTATTCAAGCCACTGCAACTTCACAGCGTTGTTGTTCAGCCCATTGAGGTTCAATGATGTGCCTCACGTCAGTAGAGCAGTTGATAAAGCCTGGCAATTTCAGCAATTGTTCGTAAAATTTTCCTTCTTTTTCCAAACACAAACCATACTCTCTTCTTCCATAGATGGCGTTTATGACATGAATAATTCCTTCACCAGGACAGATGGGCTGGAATACTTCTCAGTTACAAAACTCTTTTGAAAAAGCAAGTTGAAACCCCCAAAAACAACAAAAATTCAAATAAAAAATTTTATATCTAAGTTTCCATCTCATCGTTCGAGAGCTCCTCCTTTTCTGAAGCATGATCTCTCAATATAGTGGGACCCTTTCAAATTCACAATCAATTCACCTACCTCTGATGCATTTGTGGCTGGTTTCGAGATATTTTAGAACAAATGTGAGACAACTGGTGTTGCTTTTGATACTAGATACTGTAACTTCACAGCGTTGTTTTCCACCACATTGAGGTTCAATGATGTGCCTCACCTCAGTGGAACAGTTGATATAGCCTGGCCTTTTCAATAAAGCTTCATCGAGATCTCCTTCCTTCTTCAAACACCTGCCATACTCTCTCCTTCCATAAAGAGCCTTTGTTATATAGATGATCTCATTGCGAAGACAATTAGGCTGGAATACTTCTGAGTTGCAGAATTCCTCCACTGAAACAACTTGCATCATATTAGAGCACAAAAACCAATACAAGAAAGCTTTGGTAGCCATAATGACTTATCAAAAGAGCCAGACAAAGGCATATATACACAGCACCTATGAGGGGTCAACTCAAAACTACGATTTATCTCAAATGGATCTCGAATGTTCAAAACTCAATCAATTCACCTTTCTTGCAGAAATATTCAAGGTCCAGATAATTTTTGAAAGCTTTGGAACATCCTGAATCCGCTTCTATTCTAGCCACTGTAACTTCACAGCGTTGTTGTCCAGCACATTGAGGTTCAATGATGTGCCTCACGTCAGTAGAACAGTTGATATAGCCTGGCTTCTTCAAAAAGTGTAAATCAAGTTCTCCTTCCTTCTTCAAACACTTGCCATACTCTCTTCTTCCATAGATGGCGCTATTTACATGAATTCTTTTATTTTTCGAACAATCCGGTTTGAATATTTCTGAAGCACAAAACTCTTTGGAGTAAATAACTTTTTGGTCCAGCACCACAACGAACAACAACGACAACAACAAAGGATTCCAACTCCCGCGACGACACATGATTCAGGCAGTATGTCATGACCTCGCGGTGAATCTGTTGTCTTTTATCGGCCATGTGAAGGGACTCTTTCAAATGCTAGAAATATTCATTAACCGCCTTTCCAACTTACAATCCAACATTCCTGACCCTCCACCTAGGCTGTGTTACCATTAATTTCAAATATCCTTTTTAAAAAACAAGTCTTTACTGATGGTAGAAATCTCCTTGAAGTTGGAAAATTCACACGTTCCACATCTTCCACACAGGTCTGCTCCCCTAGCAAGCATCTTCCCAATAAAATCATAGCAGCTATTCATTATTCCTTCTGGCAACACTTCTTTCCCATCAGCATTGCTGTTCGCATCCTCGCCAGACCACCTCTTGCATTCGACTCGATAACCCTGGTGCTTGAACCATTTTTCCAACTGCACTCCCTTTTTGTCCACTTTCTCAACCTTTCAACCTCAAGTTAGACTTTTGTTTAGACGGCATTCGAAGCCTCAAATTCTCGCTCACTATGTAGACAGTGAACTAAAACGAAGGATCATATTAATGACGACTTGTCCAAAAACTCTACTTTAATATACGTTTGAAAAAAATTTGACCAAATCACCTTTTTTGCATAAATATCCAAAGTCCAGATAATTTTTGAAAGCTTTTGAGCATCCGGAATTGGCTTCTATTCCAGCCACTGGAACTTCACAACGTTGTTGTCCAGCACACTGAGCTTCAATGATGTGCCTCACGTCAGTGGAACAGTTGATATAGCCTGGCTTCTTCAATAAATATTCATCGAGATCTCCTTCTTTCTTTAAACACCTGCCATACTCTCTCCTTCCATAGAGAGCCTTTGTTATATAGATGACCTCATTGCGAAGACAATTAGGCTGGAATATTTCTGAGTTGCAGAATTCCTCCGTTGAAACAACTTGCATCATATTAGAGCACAAAAACCAATACAATAAAATTTTTGTTGCCATAATGACTTATTAAGAGAGCCAAACAAAGGCATATATACACAGCACCTATGAGGGGTCAACTCAAATCTACGATTCGTCTCAAATCTTTCTAGAGTGTTCAAAACTCAACCATGTCACCTTTCTTGCAGAAGTATTCAAGGTCCAAATAATCTTTGAAAGCTTTGGAACATCCTGAATCGGCTTCTATTCTAGCCACTGTAACTTCACAGCGTTGTTGTCCAGCACATTGAGGTTCAATGATGTGCCTCACATCAGTGAAACAGTTGATATATCCTGGCTTACTCAGTAAATATTCATCGAGTGTTCCTTCAATCTTCAAACATCTCCCAACTTTTTTCCTTCCATAGATGGCGCTTGTGATATGGATAATTTCATCACGAGGACAGTTGGACTGAAATACTTCTGAGATACAAAACTCTTCAGAACAAACAAACGACAACCCCCAAAAACAAAAACTCAAACAAAAAAACGATTTCATTTTGCATATTTCATCTCATCGTTCGAAAGCTCTTTCTTTTATAAAGCATGATCTCTCAATACAAAGGGACCATCTCAAATTCACAATCAATGCACCTACCTCTGATGCATTTGTGACTGGCTTCCAGATGTTTCAACACAAAGGTAAGACAACTGGTGTTGCTAGCTATTTTAGCCACATAAACTTCACAGCGTTGTTGTCCAGCACATTGATGCTCAATGATGTGCCTCACGTCAGTAGAACAGTTGATATAACCTGGCATTTTCAATAATTGTTCATTGAGAGCCCCTTCCTTCTTCAAACACCTGCCATACTCGCTTCTTCCATAGAAGGCCTTTGTTATATAGATGACCTCATTGCGAAGACAATTAGGTTGGAATATTTCTGAGTTGCAGAATTCCTCCGCTGAAACAACTTGCATCACTTCAAAGCACAACAACCAAAATAACAAAGCTTTGGCAGCCATTTGGACTCATAAGCGCCAAGCAAAGGCATTTATACACAGCAGCTATGAGGGATCAACTCAACTCTGATATACTCCTCATTCTTCAAATTTATTTTCGGAAATCGTGTTCAAGTCCATTTCAAATGTTCAAAACTCAGTTCTCACCTTTTATGCAGAAATAGTCAATGTTCAGATTATCTTTAAATACTTTGGAACATCCTGAATCTGCTTCTATTCTTGAAACATAAACCTCACAGCGTTATTGTCCAGCACATTGAGGTTCAATGATGTGCCTCACGTCAGAGTAGCAGCCAACAAAGCCTTCATCGTCCATATATTTAGATGTTGCCACTCCTTCACTCCTCAAACACCTGCCATACTCTTTTCTTCCATAGATGGCCTTTTCAATAGAAATAACTTCATTCTTCAGACAACTTGGCTGGAATACTTCAGAGCTACAAAACTCTGCTGCAAACATCCCTCGTAACTTGCATGACGACAAGCAAATAAAGGCTACAAAAATCAACATTTCACAGCTTTCAAAGTAGGAAATAAAATTTTATAAGGTAGGATGCTTCACAGATGCAAACAGGCTCTCTTTATAAAAACATGGTAAAGGGACCGCCTCAAATGAGAAGTGTTTTTCATATAGAGTGGCATACGTGCAATGAAACAACATTAACCTCTGAGACACTGGTACTCGGCGTCCAAGTAGAATCGGAAGATCTTGTTGCACTTGGTCTCAGCCTCTATCTTGCCCACATACACTTCACAGCGTTGTTGTCCAGCACATTGAGGTTCAATGATGTGTCTCACGTCAGAGTAGCAGCCAACAAAGCCTTCATCGTCCATATATTTAGATGTTGCCACTCCTTCACTCCTCAAACACCTGCCAAACTCTTTTCTTCCATAGATGGCCTTCTCAATAGAAATAACTTCATTCTTCAGACAACTTGGCTGGAATACTTCAGAGTTACAAAACTCTGCTGCAAACATCCCTCGTAACTTGCATGACGACAAGCAAATCAAAAGCACATAAATCAACATTTCACAACTTCCAATGTAGGAAATGAACAATCACAAGGTAGTTATCTTCCCAGATGCAAACAGGCTTTCTTTATACAAACAGGGTAGAGGGACCGACTCAAATGAGAAGAGTGTTCCTCATATGGAGCGGCATGCGTGCAATGAAAACAACATTAACCTCTGAGACACTGGTACTTGGCGTCCAAGTAGAATCTGAAGATCTTGTTGCACTTGGTCTCAGCCTCTATCTTGCTCACATCCACTTCACAGTGTTGTTGTCCAGCACATTGAGGTTCAATGATGTGCTTCACGTCAGAGTAGCAGCCAACAAAGCCTTCATCGTCCATATATTTAGATGTTGCCACTCCTTCACTCTTCAAACATCTGCCGAATTCCTTTCTCCCATAAAACGCCTTCCCAATGAAAATAACTTGATTCTTCAGACAACTTGGCTGGAATACTTCAGAGTTACAAAACTCTGCTGCAAACATTCCTCGTAACTTGCATGACGACAGGCAAATCAAAATCATCAACAACTCCATTCAACTTTTCTCTTGTGAAATTCACTTCCTTAGCGTGAAAGGGCTGCTTATTTAGCTTTAAAAATGCTGAGGGAACGTCTCAAAAAGACGAACTTTTGACGCACGAGTGTGAAGCTTCGAGGTAGTAGCGGAATGACTTGTGGCAGCCTGTGTGCACCTTTATTTTCGCCACCGCCACACTGCACTGCTGCCTGCCTGCACAGCGTGGCTCCAGCAGAAACCTCACATCAGCTGAGCAGTTGTGGAAGCCTGGCAGCTGCATGAACTTCTCGTCAAACGTGGCCTCCTCTTCTCGAATGCACCTCCCCATGCGCCCTCTGCCGAACTCTGCTCTGTGCATTTTTATCACCTCATCTCTTCCGCATTCGGGTCTGAAAACCTCATGGTTGCAGTACTCTTCTGCAGGAAGGTTGCTCACAAGAATGGGTAATTAATTTTTAATTTTCAAAAAAAAACGCAAAACTTAATGTGTTTTATGGAAAACGTTCGAGTTGAAAGCAACCAACCGCAACGCAAGGAGGCCATGACGCAGAGAACTGACAAAACGCGAAAGAAAGCAGTGAAAGGCATTTCAACAAACTTTTCTTTGCTCCTTCTTTTTTATAGCTTTTTTTCTATGGATCGTCTCAAATTCTCAAGTTCTTCACTCTCATCATTTTGCTATTCAAACTCTCACGTGTTTCACACTCTTCTTTTCATTAAAAAACTGATGAGGGTTTTTAAAATACTAAACCAATTTTATTTTCAAAAATCAAGTTGAGAATTTTTGATTTCGTCATTAAAAGGTCCGGGCGACAGTGCAATAGCGAAGTAAAAGGGGCGTCATTTTTGGAATACACTTTTATCGAGAGAGGTTGTTGTCGTTTTTAATGAAATTTTATGAACCTTCCCATATTTCACTTCTGCAACGAAGCTACACAATTTTTTTTTATTCTCGCCTCTTAATGGAAAGTTATTTGTACGATGAAAACTGTTGATCCGACAAATTCATGAAATCCATTTCCATCTGCGACGCTTGATTTTTTAAATTCAAAAAGGTTTCGAAAGCTTTCAAGACACGTGAAAGTGGAGGTTGAGGACACGTGGTGATTATCAACCATTTGCTCGAAATTTTATTCGAAAGTGATGAATGGAGTCGCATTGCAGACCGCTAATGTTCGTATTTCGTGGCTCGAAAGAACAGACGACAAATCACGAAGGAACAGAAATCAACTTGGAATGTTTTGTGGCGATCTCTAAAAAGTTTTAAAAATTTCTACTCGTCTCTAATATCAACGTTGACATGTGCTTTGATAACATTTTATAAACTCATTCACCGCAACTACCATGGGACCGCGGCGTATCTAAATCTTTCTTACAAATCTGCCAAACTGTTGAATCGAAAACAAAATTTAAATATCGTGGAATGTTTACTGTACATATTTCAAATAACGACTTTTTCCACGTGGTTTGACTGACTCAAAGTAAACACTGCCAAGTTTGCACCATCTCCTTAAAAGAGGATTTGATCATTACACGGGAGTTATTTTATCCTCTGAAGTCACAGTTAAGAGTACAGTGGAAAGTCACACCCGCTTCCAGTCGAGTCTGATGATGCGGAGAAAGGCCTGCTTAAATTGCTGGTTGGCGAAGGCGTAGCAGAAGGGGTTGAGGAGACTGTTGAGATAGCACAGCCAGTAGGACACGTCGTAGAGCAAGGGTGGCACACACACGACGCCGGCGTGCGAGCAAAAACCCATGATGAGCGACAAAAGGTGCCACGGCGTCCAACAAAGGATGAAAGCTCCTAACAAAATTGTGATGGTTCTCAGCGCTTTTCTGGCACGATTCTCGGTCTTTTTCTGTCGTCTGAGGCGCTTGCGTTCCAACTCTGATTCGTTCTGGTTGCGAGTGATGAAGTTCCAGAAGGCGGTGGTGGTGATTCTGGGGATAGGGAGTTGCTTGAAAGAGTTGTTAGAAGGCGAGTTGCTTGACTTGCGCCTTTCGTCACTGCTGCCGTTTCTGTCGATGTTCTGTTCGCTGCGGCAGTGAGGCTTCCGCTGGAGTAGGGCGGAAAACTTTCTGTTCCAGAAGTTATTGCCTTCGCTGCCTCGTTTGGTTACGTGGTAATCGTTGTTGACCCCTTTAGGTTTAAAGGGACCCTCTTGAAATGTTTTGTTTTTGAGTCTGGAAGAAAGGGAAATGCTGGTTCTGCGCAGGTAGTCGTTGAAGGGCTTGAGCCTTCTGCTGCCTCCTCTTTCACGTCTTCTAAGAGGCTCCTCATGGAAAGGTGTTGAAGGGGAGGGAGATAGAAGATGGGTTTTCTTGTTGCTGTCATGAAGGGTGGTAGATGGTGGTGATCTGTTGAGGGAGGAAGAGGCGATGGGAGGAAAAGAGCTTCTGAGCTTGCACGAAAAGGTATCTTCTTCCGAAGGGGCGTGGAAAGAAGAGTTTTGAATGGCGTCGATAATGATGATGGGCGGAGCAACGGAAGTGACATGAGGGGGAAAAGGAGAAATTAGGTCATTAGGAGCGGTTGCCTTGGCGATATTGGTTCCATTAGCAACAACCCCTAAATGCCTCGTCGTCTTGAGATGCGCAGCTTTGCATGCTTCGAGCGACGATGCATCGACATCTCTAAGTTCCCGGTCAATGCTTTTTTTGAGATTATCGGCACTGCAAGAAAGTATATTGCGGGTGGGCTTATGCTGCAGACGCCTCAAGGGGTGCAGCCTCACGCTGGTACCTCGCAAGGAAGGGCAGCTTGCGGCTGATCTGCTGACGTCTTTATGACGTGAGTCTTTGATGATTGGGAGAATTTGAGTGAAAGAGTGAGTAGAGGAGTGGTGGGATCTGGTGGTGGAATGGAGAAATGTGGTCGTGGAATTGAAGTTGGAAGTAGTGAGAGAATTATGGTGGTATGTGGGAGTGGAATGAAGATTACATTTTGGAAAAAAGTTTTTTTCAAAATTTGCTGCGGGAATATTGGTATGAAATTCATCAGGAATTCTACCAGGGAACTTATCAGAGAGTTTATCAGAGAGCTTATCATGGAGTTTATGAGGAAGTTTATCCCGGAGTTTATCGGGGATTCCATGGTCAATGGTGTCTTTATTGAATTTTTCAGATGCAAGAAAGTCGATGGGTTTTTCGTGAGGTGTTTGTGTGGAGCTTGTTGGTCGGCAGTCGAGAGGCGGTCTTTGTTGTTTTGATGGAGTGGAGTTGACTTGATGGAGGGAGGATGAAGGAAAAAGCTTTGGAACTTCTCCGAGAGGAGAATTATTGTTGATTGGTGGGTATTTCAAGTGGAGTTGAGTCTGTGTGCAGCTTTTTAATTCGTCTTCTGCAGAAGACTCTTGAGAAGCTGTGCCGTTTAAAGTCCACACTGTTGTAAGCTGCGTGGCAGGTGTCAGCGATGGCATGCTCAGAGTCTTTAAAGTCGACAATGAAAAGGTGTCTTCATTCAGCACTGTTGATTTTGGTTTTTTTGTTGGTGTTGGTGTTGGGGTTGTTATTGGTGTTTTCGTTGTTGTTTTTGGTATTGTTGTTGGTGTTGTTGGATTTGATGATGTTACTAATGTTGTACATGTTTTTGACGAGGTTGTTGAGGTTGTTATTTGTTTGCTTGCAGAGTTGTCAAAAAGACTTGCACTGGAGGCAGGGATTGTTGTATGTGGTGCATCGATCAGTTGCGATTGTTGTTGTTGCTTCTGTTGTTGTTGTTGTTTTTGTTGTTGTTGTTGTTGTTGTTGTTGTTGTTGTTGTTGTTGTTGTTGTTGTTGACAAGTTGTGATCTTTTCTGGAAGTGTTGATCTGGCTGCCATTTTATTGACTTGAGACACCCTTTTATTAACCCCGCTATGTTTTATGGCGCTTTCGTCCAGCGAGGTGTTCGTGTCTTTTTCCCTGTTGCACAAAGCAAGCAGACTGCATGCGGAATCGCTCATGGCAGCTTGGTGGAGGTCCTGAGGAGGTTGGCTGAAAGAAAGTAGTGTTTTTGAGAGCGTGTGGAAGTGGTTGTGACGACAGCTCGAGAGCACACCCTTCCGCATGTTTTCCATGGGCGGGACTGAAGGAGGATTGACGGAGGAGTCAAAAGACGGGCTAGGAGGCTTGGAAATCAAATTATCTAGCGCTTCATCTGATTCACAAAGGTTCTTTTGTCTGCGGAGATGTGCGCGTCTGGGGTTGCGAGACGCGAGTGGATTGAGGCCTTCGTTAGCGATGATCGCCAATTTGGTGGGGCTAAAGTTGCTAATGCGCATGTTTTTATCAGCAGGACACTCATCCTTGCGGAGGAAAAGAAACTCTCTAGAATTTCGACAAAAATTAATTGCATGCTGACCGTTGTCATCATCGTGCATCTCCCTGCTGTGCTGTTGTTGTTGTTTTTGTTTTTGCTGCTGATGTTGTTGTTGTTGTTGTAGCTGTTGTTTAGAATCTTTGGAGGGAGGGGTGTGAGGTAGTGTGGTGGACATGGAAGGGTTGAGACAGACCTGCTTGCATTCCACTTCTTCCCAGGATAGGCAGTCGTTGGGCAAGTAGGTGGTGACGTGGATGCCACTGGAAAATTCGTTGTGGTATATAAAGTCATCGTCTTCATTATTGAATTCACTTTTCATACTATTGTTGTCCCTTCTGTGCTTGTTGTTGCTATTGTTGTGGACAGACTTTGTGTTATCGGGGTGGTGGCAGAAAAAGGAGCAAATTGGGTGGGAGGTGGCGGTAGAGTCATGAGAGTTTTGAGTGTTCATACTGGACTGGTGGTTTTGGAATGAATGGTTGAACGAGTGAAGAGATTTGTGGTTTCTTGGACTGAGTAGCTTTTTGAAGGCCTTCTGTCGCTTGGTGCCTTGCCACGAGTGGTTGGGCTTGAAGAAGGAGGAAGCTGTGACTTTTGGGGCGGTGGTGGGGAGTGCAGTGTGACACTGGGATGAGGGTTCAAGGGCGGGCAAGGATGACACGACGATCTGCTTGTTAAGGGCACTCCGCCTGCACGGGTCTGCTACACTGAGGAGGTTGGTGGTGAGTGACAACTGGTGGCGCAATGAGTCAGCCAAGTTTTTTTTGGAACCCTTGAGGCCTTTGCCACGAGCAAGTTTTGGCACCTGTAGAAAGTGGCCACTGACCGCCTTCTGTACCTTGCGAGCGGGCTTGCTCCGCTCTTCCATGGAGCTAGTGGAATCGTACGAGTCGTCATCGTCCCTGGTGAAGATCTCAAAAAGGTTTCTTTTGACCGCTTCGTCCTCCCCTGCAGGCAGCTCCTTTGAACATTTCTTCTCCAACTGCGCGTCAGCTGCTTCGGTGGTTGGAAGGACCTTGGTGTTGTTTGCTGTTACCTGGTTGAAGATGTGATGGTGGTAGAAAGTGATGGAAAATAGTGAGAACGGTGGTGATGATGGCATTAGGGATGGGAGCGGATAGCAGAGTGAAAAAATGAAAATTAGTTTTTTGGTGGTTAACGAGCAGTTGGATAAGTTAATGTTTTATTTTCGAAAACTTTTCCCAAACTATCAATATTAAATCAGCTGAAGGTTGAGCAGCAAGCAAACATACAGGGTGATGAACGCGTCAATATCGAATGAGTTCGATAGAGCTTTTATGACCTGGCAATTCAATTCCCACCCTTCTCTTTGTGTCTCCTGCACATCCACCATTGCAATATACCGCCCGTACCAAACATTTTTCAGAGAAAAACACGTGTAATTTCGTCAATGCCCCACGAAACGGCGTTATAGCGGTCTACGCTGGAAACTTTTGAGTGGTTGTAAGTTTAAGCTGTGGTGACTGCAATTTGGTTGTTGAAGCTGTGGTGGTTGCAGCTGTAGTGGTTGTAGTTGTAGTGGTTGTAGCAGCTTCGAATGCTTTGTTGAGCCGTGAGAAATATAATGTGATCATTCGTTTTGAATAATTCCGATTGATGCACTGGCACCTTTCTTTATTGTGAAGAAAACATTTCAATAACGAGCTCCCTGGAGCTTGTCTTGATGGCACCTTATTTGCCTCCACTGACCTCCACCAAATTAGGAGGAGAAGCCGCAGGCGCATAAAAACATTTTTCCAAATAAATTCCAAATTTATTTTTATAATAAAATCCTTCTGGAGGAGTTTCCTGCCATAAAGCATATGCTGCATTGATCTCACTAGCCTATAAACTTGCAGGCTTGTTTATTAGAATGCAGCATCAGTGGAGGAATTTTTTCTCAAATTTTTTTTCTTCTCCAACCTCTTTCTATCATTTACCTCATTCACTTCAGACTCACAACTTTTAGTTTTATTTCACCCACCTACCTTGGGATTCCAACTTTTCCTCCCTTCCAACCTCTGGTCCAAGACTCTCTTTCGAGTTTCAATCGGTTGTTGATACGTTCTAGTTTTGAAACTATTCAAAATTCAAGCACTTTTTTCACAAGCTGCTTGACCATCTCTCCACCAACACCCACTTCACCACCCACCCACCCAACCACCCCACACCCACCCACCTCTTCAACCGTCTTTCACCACCCACCCACCCTCACCTTGTAGAGGGTGCGGTCGATTTCCTTGTTGCGACTTAGGCCTCCGATGACGGCTCCGAAGTGACCTACCGTCTTCTCGGCCATCCACGCCAGCGAACTCATTTGCTTCTGCTTCTTCGCTTCCGACTTTCTGTGCAGATCCAAAGCCACCTGAAAGAGGAAAAGGTGGGTGAAGGTGAGCGAGGGGGTTTGGAGAAGGGAATGACAAAAAGTATCAAGAAGCTGGTTGGAGGAGTAGATCGTTGGAGCGATGCAGGGAGTGGCTCAAAAAAAAGTTTTTGTATGTAGCGCTGTTTTATGTAGTGGTGTTTTATGTAGTGATGTTGTATGTAGTGGTTTTGTATGTAGTGGTGTTGTATGTATTGTTGTTGTATGTATTGTTGTTGTATGTAGTGGTGTTGTATGTAGTGGTGTTGTATGTAGAGTTTTTGTATGTAGAGTTGTTGTATGTAGTGGTGTTGTATGTAGTGGTGTTGTATGTAGCGATGTTTTATGTAGTGTTGTTGTATGTAGTGGTGTTGTATGTAGAGTTGTTGTATGTAGTGGTGTTGTATGTAGTGGTGTTGTATGTAGCGTTGTTTTATGTAGTGTTGTTGTATGTAGTGATGTTGTATGTAGTGGTGTTGTATGTAGTGGTGTTGTATGTAGTGGTGTTGTATGTAGTGGTGTTGTATGTAGTGGTGTCGTATGTAGTGGTGTTGTATGTAGTGGTGTTGTATGTAGTGGTGTTGTATGTAGTGTTGTTGTATGTAGTGGTGTTGTATGTAGTGGTGTTGTATGTAATGTTGTTGTATGTAGTGGTGTTGTATGTAGTGGTGTTGTATGTAGTGGTGTCGTATGTAGTGGTGTTGTATGTAGTGGTGTTGTATGTAGTGGTGTTGTATGTAGTGTTGTTGTATGTAGTGTTGTTGTATGTAGTGGTGTTGTATGTAGTGGTGTTGTATGTAGTGGTGTTGTATGTAGTGTTGTTGTATGTAGTGGTGTTGTATGTAGTGGTGTTGTATGTAGGGGTGTTGTATGTAGTGGTGTTGTATGTAGTGGTGTTGTATGTAGTGGTGTTGTATGTAGTGGTGTTGTATGTAGTGGTGTTGTATGTAGTGGTGTTGTATGTAGTGGTGTCGTATGTATGTATTGTATGTAGGGGTATTGTTTGTAGTGTATGTATTGGTGTTGTCCGGAGAGTGGTTGAAGGAGTTGCAAGGTTCGATTGGAAGCTGTTGTATCTAAGCCGATTTGGAAAAAGCTACAAAACCTTTTATGAAAAATGTTTTTGTAGAAGTGCACTTTTAAATACGGAAATTTTCAATAAATTTTAAGTCAATTCATGCGTTTTTTTTTCAAATGTCAACTTGAGCACTTCCTTCATCAGAGATTTGTGACTTCCTAGTTCTTTGATGTTTGTCCACATGCTTGAAAGTCCAGTATGCCGCATGAGGCTTCGGATGACTTAAACTTTTACGAACGTCAAAAAGACTAAAGCGTCCGCGGAGACCTTGACTTTAATTCCGCTCTAAATCAATCGGAGGCATCGAGCCACTGCGGAATTGAAGGCTTTTCCAACGACTCATCCACGTGAAAAGTCACGAAAGGCCTCAGACCTGCTCAAGCCTCCAACCTCCTTCAGCAACACATCCTCAAGGCTTTCGCCTTAATGATCTCTTCCCCTTTCCGTTCTTCTTCCTCTTGCTTCTTTTCTTTATTTTTACTCCATCCTTCCCTCATTCTTCTTTCCATCCTTTTTCCGTTTCTCTTCTCATTCTTCCTTTCATCCCTCCTTTCATCCTTTTTTCCTTCCTTCTTTCCTTTATCTTCTTCTAAACAGCTTTTCCATTTTCCATTCTGCTTGCTTCTTCTTCCAATCTCTTTTCCTCTTTTTCATCTTTGTCTTTTCCTCCAGCATTTTTTAACTTGTCTATTAACCTTTTTTCTTCATTCTTTTTCCTTTTTTTTGTTTCTTTTCTCTTTTTTTTTCATTTCTTCCTTTTTCACCCTTCGTCCTTTTTACACATGATTGAAACAATACCGAACGCCTAAATACCACTAGCACCATCACGTCACATCAGTGAGAATATTGTGCAGAGGCTGAAATGGGTGGAACTCACTGGTCTTTGAGGGTTTGTGTTGAAACCTTGAAGCACAAGAAACATCTTGGTGTGCGTTTTGTTGTTCCATGAGCCCACAAAAAAGATGAAAAAAAGGAAGAAGAAGAAGAGAAGAGAGAAAGAAGATAAATGAAAAAAAAGTAAAAGAGAAACAATGAAAGATAGAAGAGAAGAAGGAAAACAAGAAAAAAGAAGAAGAGGAAGATGAGTTCAAAAGAGTGCTTCCATGATTAGGTCTCTCAAATCAGTGCTCACTCACGTGCTTGCAAATTAATTAGCAATTATATTTAATCATAAAAAGTAGTAACAACATGAACAGAGTAATAATAGAAGCAAAAATAATAAAAACACGAACAAAAATAGCAAACCCACGGACAAAAATAGCCAACTTATGGACAAAAATAGCAATAGTATGAATAAAAATAGTTACAAGAAATAAAAATATTAACAAGAAAAATAAAAATAGTAACGAGAAAAATAAAAATAGTAACAAGAAAAATAAAAATAGTAACAAGAAAAATAAAAATAGTAACGAGAAAAATAAAAATAGTAACAAGAAAAATAAAAATAGTAACAAGCAACTGAAAATAGTAACAAAATAAAAGCGAAAGCACTGAAAGTAGGAGCGAAGAAGAAGCATGTTTGGAGTGGATCGATGGAGGCGTGTTGGTGGGAGGGGGAGTAACAGAAGGATGCTCTGGAGGATGATGCGAGAAGAATTCGTGAAGCGACTGTAAAATCTTTATTGGTTTGAGTTTAAAATGATTTATTTTATTTTTAGAAAAATGAACTTTCAGTGCTGGACATTTTGAAGGAAATATTTGTGTGGTAATGTGGTGGGGAGTGGATGAAGAGTAGTTAAATGGTTGGAAAAGGAAGGTTAGAATAACTTTTTAAAAATTAATGAGAAAAACATTGGAGAAGGGTGGAGAGACAAGAAAGATAAAGAAAGAGAAAAATGAAGTCTCTGTCGAAAAGTTTGAAAGGATCTCATCAAATCATTGAACCCGAGGATAAGATTATAAAAGAAAATTGTGGAAAATAGAAGCAGAAGAAAAGGAAGAATATTGAAAAAAGAAAAAAGAAAAAGAAGAATGAAGTGAGAAAGATTAAGAAAATGAAGAGGATAAAAAAGATGAGGAAGATGAAGAAGATGAGGAAGATGAAGAAGATGAGGAAGATGAAGAAGATGAGCAAGATGAAGAAGATGAGCAAGATGAAGAAGATGAGGAAGATGAAGAAGATGAGGAAGATGAAGAAGATGAGGAAGATGAAGAAGATGAGCAAGATGAAGAAGATGAGGAAGATGAAGAAGATGAGGAAGATGAAGAAGATGAAAAAGATGAAGAAGATGAGGAAGATGGGGAAGATGGGGAAGATGGGAAAGATGGGGAAGATGGAGAAGAAGGAGGATGTTGATGGATGCTTACAAACACAAGGCATGTGGTTCTGTTAATTCAGAACGCCTACGCAATTAGTGCATTAATTGCTTGCAAGATTGATTCCTTCCTTGTCACACTAGCTACGCCATGCTACTTTCTACCCAATATCCCTATCTATCATTCCCTTTCCTCTTTTTATCCTCTTCCTTCACCCCCCCCCTTTCATCCCTTTACTCCACCCCCCCCCCCCTCTTTATCTTTCCCCCCTTTTATCCCTCTTCTCTTCCATTCCCTCTCTTCATCCTTTTTTCCTTTTTTTTTCTTTTCTCACGATCCCTTCATTTTTCAACCAATAGTTCCCCCTTTCTCTCAACCAACCTTCCACGCCTTACGTAAACTTTCCTCTCAGAACCACAATTTTCACTTACTTTGATTAACTCATTAATTATCTAATCAAGGTGAGAGACATACGCAAGACTGCTTTTGGAATAATTTAAGCCATCTTCTTGTCACCTGGGAAGCCCTATATGCTGATTGCTCTATCTTCATCGAACTCACGTCATTCCCATCATCTTCTTCTTCTTCGTTTTCCTTATTTTCTTACTTTTCTTTTTCATCATTTTTTTGCTTTCTGCAACCTCCTTCTTTGCAAAATCCCTTTTATCAGCCTTCCTCTCTGCAAACTCCCTTCAGCAGTACCATTAGCAGCAACTCACAATTCAGGAACATTGGAAATGCTTTCACTAGAGTTGCTCTTACGTGACTGGGTAGTGAGTTTTGAGTGGCTGTATGTGCGTTTTTGTGTGTTTGTGTTTGTATGTGTGTTTTTATGTTTGTTCCTCTGTATGTGAGGGTGTGTATGTGGGTGGGTGTATGCGTTGGGGTAGGCGTGGTTGGATGTGTGCCTATGACGTCAACTGTTCTTCTCCCACTTCGAGGCACGCCTTATGAAAGCCGAATAAAGATGTTCCACTGAAATGGACAGCGCGCAAATTTCAATCTCCAATACTGCCACACGAAATCTTCGCGCTCTTGTGTGTCGTGACGATGTGCGTCATGAGATTGTGTGATAAAAGACCCTTTTTCAATTTTACTGCACAACACAACTTTAAATTTTCATTCTTCACCTCAATTCTTATCCACGTGCAAGTGCCATGGCAACGTTCAAAAGAGCAACCTCTTCTCTCATCACGTGACTTCCGGCGAAGATTTATAAAAACAAACAAAGGCGGTCCCGGCGGAAATACTTTGTTCGCTTTGCGAGTTAAAGACATTTTCATATTTCATACCAGTTCCCTGTTATCGATTTCACTTCTTTTTATCATTTTTCTCTTTTTTTCACTTCTTCTTCCCTTTCTTTTTCTTTTCTTCTTTATATTTTTTTATTTTTCTTTTCTCTTCTTTTTTTTCTTATCTTCTTTTTGTTTTTCTTTTTTTTTCCTTTTTCTTTTTTTTATTCTTTTTTTATCTTTTTTTTTCTATTTCATCATCATTTTTTTTCTTTTTCTTTTTTTTGTTTTTTTTTCTTTTTTTCAAATTTTAGCCAAACATTCCAACCAACACTTTACTAACCATCCAACCACAAAAACTAAATCCTACCACACAACAACCACATACATCAAACCACACCAATAACACCAAACCAGCAACCACACCACTTACCAAAAACCAACCACACCGGATTGCAATGATCCTTATCACACTACAACACACCACCGACAACCACACCAATCAACTTATTCCACCAACCAACTATCTTCACTAAAAACCAAATCACACCACACCACCACCACACACAAACAACAACACTACCAAAAACTAACCACAGACCTATCTCACCAATCCACACTAACACCACACTAACAACCTCACAACACCACACTACCAGCAATCCCCCAACACCACACCACTAACAACCACACAAGCCAGCCACCTTTCTATCTAGCCACCAACAACCACACCAACCAGCCACCTTGTAGATGGTGGAGTAGAGGGCGATGAGAGCCACCAGGGTGGACCAGAAGTAGGCAACCTGCAGCAGGCAGTTAAAGGTGGCATCTTCGAGATACTGCACGTAACACTTGTCTTCTGGCACTGACCTTCCACCCACCAAGTACTGCCACCCTGGGTGGGTGAAGTGGTGGGTAAGAGGGTGGTTGAGGTGGTGAGTGAGATGATGGGTGAGGTGGTGGGTGAGGTGGTGGGTGAGATGGTGAGTGAGGGGGTGAGTGAGGCGGTGAGTGAGGCGGTGAGTGAGGGGGTGGGTGAGGTGGTGGGTGAAAGAGTGGGTGAGGTGGTGGGTTGAAAGAATGGGCAGAAAAGGTTGAAAGAGTAGAAATGGGTTGAGGAAAAAGAGAAAGGCTGGAAAGGGTGAGAAATATTTTGAATAGAATGTGTGGTTTAAGAGAGAGCTTGGTTGAAAAAGGTGTGAGGATTAATGTGCAATGTTGACGGGTTGTGTGGTGGGAGAACGTGGTGTTGTGGTGAAATAAAAAGATTTCGTGAGAGAAGAAGCGAAAAATTATTGGTGGAGAAGGATTAGTAGCATACAGAAGTTGTTGTTGATGGTTTTTTTTGTGGACATTTTTGTTGAGATGTGTTGGAGCGTGAAGAGGAGTTTGAGATTTGATGAGCCCGGAAACAAGCGAAGGTCGATGTTTGGATGATTTATGCTGGAGGAGAGCACAAAGTGGAACGTGAAGCAGGATTGTGGAGAAGGAAGAAAAAGCGGTGGAGGTGAAGGATTGGAAAGCAAACATGCGCTAATGGATGGTTGATTGAAGACGACAACACACCGAGGATGGTGGGGAAGAAGAGAAGGATGGGCAGAACCCACGTAATAATGATTGCCGCCAGGACCTGCCAGGGAGGCATGTTGAAAACAGTTGGGGTCATTAAAGTGATGGGGAATGTTTCAAGTCGAGCAAAACCTTTCAGTTCATGTAAAATATTCAAGTTCTTTTGGATTCGTTGGATTTGGATGAAGCTCTTGAATAATTTAAAATCATTTTATTAGTTCAAATGCTTCAAAACCTTTCAACTTTTCGAATTCATATGAAATCCTTCAGATTTATTTGAATTAATCTTCAGGCTGTCGAGGCGATCAAGGCAACACTGTCAATATTTTCAAAACTCGAAGATTTCCGATATTTGAATTTTGAAAAAAAAAACTCGGAGCTGAGTCGTGCCTTCTGCCTCGAAATGCCTCGTCCAATTAGACTTTAAAAACTTTCTTCGAAATCACCTGACTTACATATTATCTCTAATGAAGTCTGATGCGGGCAGAGTAGAAGTTGAATCATACATCTCTTCTTCGAAACTTTTTGGAATAGAAGTTGAAAAAA
>OX387255.1:5038797-5076297 GCA_947562095.1 Branchellion lobata | reverse complement strand
CATCAGAGTCGAAAGTAATTTCCAGAACAACTTCTTTGCCAACACGAACTGTTATAACAATGCAAATTGAAAAATTATTCAAAGTTCTGAAATTTTGAGTTTCAAACGAATTTCTTGTTAAGTTTTATGGAGTTTATGCCTGAACGCCCAGACAATTAATACTATGTTGCGATAAAATTTACAAAATTGTTTTGCGATAACTAACCAAGTTTATGGGTCTTAACACCAGCATATTTTTTGATAATTTCATCAACTTCTTCTTTTGTTGTGTCACTCGGCAAATTCTTAATGTTAATCTTTTTAGTAGTCCTTTTGAATTTTCAAAATTACTTTTATAGCATATATGTACAAATTTACTCAAAAGAGTGGTATAAAATTGAAATATAAAAATAACAAAATATAATTAACCTCATTTTTGTGTTAGTGGATGTCGTTTCGACTAGACCGGCATCCATTCTAAAGACTTGTTTAACGACTCCCTTATTCGTTTAAATTTAAGCCCAAAAGTATAAAAAAAATTTCAAAAAGTACTTTCAAAAATGAATATTGTGTAAATAACAGAAATATTTTTAAAAGTCTGTTAGTTCTCAATTCTAGACTAGAAAATTACTGAGAACGAAAAAGACGACCCATACAGCCCGCGAACATGAAACAACTGTTCAGAAGAAAGTAAAGACTCTCTTTATGAAAGATAAAAAAAATTATGTTAAAACTATAAAATTTTGAAAATAATTCTTTAAAAAAATTTAATCCATTGTTTTGTTTGTCGAAAGGAAAATTGTTCTGTTGAATTTTCTATTCAAAATTCAAACCTAAAATTACCGTTAAAATTTTTAAATAGTTTTAAAAATAAGTAAAATATCTAAAATATACAAAATAAAAACTAGATACGGAAGTTCATTAAGTATTCACAAACAACCATTTCAGAGTTTCGTCGTCATAATTTTATTCAATTTCTAAAAAAATAACCTAGTTAAAATGGACATTCTTAATAATATTATAAATGAATTTCAGTTTGGCCATCTGTAAGCTTTTCTCTATTTTGGTTTACGTTGGATATGTTCGATAAATTTTCAATTGTTTCTATCAACTACGTGACTATATGTCAATGTTCTTTTTCAACGGAAAACAATTGCAATGATTGGAAACGTATTTTGATTACAATTTTGAATAACTTCAATAATGGTAATCGGTATGTCAACTTTCACAAAATTCTTTCAGGGAGAAGCCAGTCAAAGAGCACCTCAAAAATGTGTATGGTGCCATGAGTCTGTCCTTCATGATGTGTGTGCTGGGAGTCTATGTAGACATGTACACACAGTTTCTAGCTGTAAGCTTGCGTAATTTTTGAAATTTCCGTACTTATTGCATCATCGTTTCAACCTGCTTCAGTTTCCATATGAAACTGACAATTTTTCAAAGATTACATCTTTTGAATTATTTTTTTGATTCAAACACAGGCAGGCCTATTGACAAGCTTGGTGAGTTTGGGCATGTTGTTGTATCTTCTGTACCTGCCTCCACTGCCCGAAAACTTCACTCTGCGTTTTGGTCTTTTGAATGGGGTGGCATTCTTGTCAGGCATCTCTATGGGACCCCTTATCGACATGGTCGCCAGCATTGATCCCAGGTATGAACACTGCACTCATATCACTTGCTTGATTTATTATTTTGATTGACCAACTAACTCTTTTGAACAGCATCATCTTGACAGCAGTGCTGGGCACTTCACTGGTCTTTGTGTCTTTTACTCTGAGTGCTCTGATGGCCAAGGACCGCAAGTTTTTGGCACTGGGGGGTGTGTTATTCACAGGGATCACCTCCCTCCTGTTCCTTGGGCTCCTCAACATCTTTCTTGGATCTACTCTACTCTTTAGGGTCTCCCATCCTCTTTGATTACCCATTCCATCTCATTTTCATCCATTCCTTTCAATACTACCATGACCACACTGTTCTACAGGCAGAACTTTACATTGGATTGTTTCTGATGTGCGGCTTTGTGTTGTATGACACACAGATGATAATTGAGAAGCGCAGGCAGGGAGATGATGACGTTATCAGGCGAGTTGTAACATCGATGCAATACACTGATTTTGGGAGTGATATAACGTAATGCAATGTGACGGCGACTTGATTTAAACCACCCTCAACCACAGGCACTGCTTGGACCTCTTTCTGGACTTTGTGAACATGTTCCGTTACATCCTCATCATCCTGACTGACAGGGAAGGCAGGAACAGGCGTCGTCAGAGGAGGAGGGACGACTGAAGCACACTGGTGTTGTGTGCATGCCTGCTTCTTTTCACTTCTTTTTGATTCTTCATTAGCAAGTTGGGACGCGATTGAATTGTGCGCATGCCTATTAACAAACAATGGAGTATTTCATGGCGTATGTGTGAGCTATTTATTGTCAAGGTGTGTAGCGGCCTGGCGACTGAGCAGACGACCAGTGCTAGCTTGCTCCTTTGTAATCGACCCTCATTGGTCGCCATATACCAATTTGTTTTGTCCTAAGTAATCCACCATTGTAACGGAATTTCGATTTTGAGCATTTGTTTAATAAATAAACAAAATTGAACAAGTGTTTTATAATGCCAGTCATGATGGCTCGGTGCCTAGTAGTCGTCCCCTCGTGAGATGACCTCCTTGCAAGTGGGTCTCAGTAGGATGGTATGTTCAAACTGCGCTGTGTAGCAGCCCTTGGTATCGCAGAGAGGAGGGTACGCATCCACAATGCCCAGGTCACAGAGGTTTTTGAGTGCTATCAGGTACTTGCTCTGGTTCAGACGGTCCAGCCACCGCCTGCAGAAAGCCAACGTCGAGAAGTTCTTGTCAATCACACCCAACAATTGTTTGGACCTGTGGTGAAATGTGGTGGTGTGTGTTGTCTGCCTGGGTGCTTGAGCGCGCATGCGTGACGCACTTGTTGACTCGGATGGGCACGTGGCCGACTTCAAAGTTCTTCATGTAGTGTGACACCTCCATGTCATCGTGCACCATGCCTCGACCTGTGCTGCCAAACGTCTCTATGGCAAAGAACTCGCCCTCCTCCATCCTGCACGCGTGGTGGTGGTCATCATTGTAAACTCAATGCTGTTCTCATTTGTACGACTCATTTCTGTACCACATAACATCATTATCCACCTACCGAGTGGTTTCGCCTCCTTTTACAATAGGCACAGTCTTGCCAGCATGGATGCGGTACTGGCCGATGCTGTGTCCGTTGAGGTTGCGAATGCTTTTCACTGGGTACACCTTGTTGTCCAGCTCCACCTAGGACAGATCATCCAGTCTTTGAAGCACTCAACACATACAATAATGACAATGATGATGAGGAGAAAGAGGAAGATGATAAAGATGATGATGATAACCTCATGTGACTCCATGGTTTCCTGGATAGCTTCACCCACATCACAAAGCCTGGCATCAATGCCTGCCTCCTTGATGCCTGTATTGGTGGCAGCCTTCACTGCCTCTAACAGTGGATCATACCTGGTAAGGTGTGCATGGGTTTTTAGTGTTCCGGGGTTTGAGTTGGAAAAGGTGGCCACTCAAGTGAAAAACAGTATGATATTATGGTGTTTGAACACTACACAGAAGCATGTATCAAAAGATAAAGAAATTATGCGTATATTTGAGAAAAAGAATGGTAGAATGGAGAAAGTGATGAATGGATTGAAAAAAAGAGATGGAGTAGAAAGAGAGAGGAGCACCTTGGATTGAAAGCCACAGTGAAGGCACAGTCGATGATGGTTCCTTGGATGTGGGTTCCAAAATCCACCTTCATGACGTCATTGTAGCTGAGAACGGTGTTGTCCCCATTGTTGGGGGTGTAATGGGCGGCGCAGTGGTTGAGGGAAACTCCTGTTGGGAAGGCCAGACCTGCCTCCAGTCCATTCTCCTCTGTGGGACCAATATCCACATACTCTCAACTGAGGTCATTATATACAAAAACTAATAAAATATATAAATATATAATAATAGTGAAATTGATGACATTATAAGATATAATAGCACACAAACATATATAATAAACACTGACTGATAAGCGTGCGTGCAGTATTTTCGAGTGTCTCGCAGAGGTCGATGAGTTTGACACCGGGCTTGATCACCTCATTCCGGATGTACTGACGTGTCTGTCTGTGTGTCTCCGCTGCTATGCGCACCTGTGGCATACAACAGTATTTGAAGCAACCAGCTGCACTTCAGTTGTCTTCATTGAAGTGGAGTGAATTTTGTTGATGTTAATTTATTCAACGTTCACCTGGCTGTATAAGCTTTCATGCATGCGATCACGACACCTTGCCTCTTCATTCGTGAACCTAGTGTTTAAAATCACTCTTTGAAAATTTTTTCAAACAAACATGCCCAAGACAAGTGGTGAGCACCAACCGATCTTTGGCCATGGAGTCATCATGGTGGTGTTCCATGATCTGACCCTCTGGAACTCCAGCAGGAAAAAGGTCTGCTATGGGAATACTTGGAGGATTGGTCTGAACAGGTTTCTTTGAAGCACCTGACTTTTTCTTCTTCTTTTTTTTTGTCTGACTATTGTTCACATCATTTGTAGCCTCAGAACCTTCTTGTTCACCTTCCTTTTTGTCTGTGTTGCCATCTTCAACTTCTTCTGCGTCGTTTGAAACCTCTTCTGTATGAACTTCGTCTTCTGCAACTCTGCAACGTATTATTTTGAGTGATGCTGCAGTCATCGCATTATATAATCGGTATTAACCGTTACTTTTGACCGCTATAATTTTACTCTATCCAATAAAAGTATAAAAAAAGCAAAACAATTCAATGAAAATTTTAAATATTTCAGTATTTATTATTTATTTCAATATGGTGCTACTAATTCAATATTCAAAAGACGGTATGCTGCGCCTATGTCCCTCATTAAAAAAGGGAAAAAATACTTTTTATTTTTTTTCTTTTTTTTCTTTTTCTTTGTTTGATTAACAGAATCTCCGATGTTATTCTGCACTAATTCATTCTCTAATTCAACTTTGCTTTCCGACATTCTGGAGAAATTAAAACAAAACGTCTTACTAAAGGGCAACAATCTGAACTCGTATTATGTTTGAATACTAAAATGTTTCAACAGTTTTTTTGTATCTCATTTATCCATCAAATAAATTACACGTTTTTTTATTAAAATTGTTTTGATAAACTTGAACTTAAACGTTATTCAGCGCTACAATTGGTGAAATAAATTTTTTTTTCGATAAACTTCACAAAATTGAGTCAATGTACATAAAAGGAAAATTAGTTTTCAATTTAAGTATTTAATAGAAAAAAGACGGTTAAAATACCATACCATATCTCAAAGAGATCTTTGGTCGATTAATCCGGATTCGATTCCCGGAAGTGATTTGTTTGTGTACTTTTAAAGATCGCCCTCCGTATCGGCAAGTACTTATTATTTAAGATAAAAAATAAAAGCTTAAATTTTGTTTTTGTTTTTCAAGAAATTTTTATAATTAAAGTAATCTCAACATTCATCTTCAAAAGTCAACAGTCAGAATATAAAAAAGTAATAAGTCTTTATGAGATGTTTTATAATAATATTTCTTCATATAAGATGTTTAATGATCATTGAATAAAAAAGGTGGTGAATTTTGTATGTCATAAAGTTCGTAACAGTAGTTTTATGACATTCAGAAAGATGGATGCTCTTGTATCGCGTCTGGAGGCAGTAACCCAGAAGTTGGAGAACATTTCAGGATCACAGACGTGTCAAAACTCTAGTGACAATCAATTACTTTACTTGATACATTTCTATATTTTACTATTCTAACAAATTTCACAGTTTAAATATAAAATTAAAGAGGACAAACTTTTCATTGACAGCACAAGGGTCACAACCATATGTGGCAGCATTTAATGATCTGATAAAAGGACCTTTGGCGAAGTTTTTTGAACTCAGCAGCAAGCTGGGAGGGGATGTAGCAAGCCAGGTATGGAAGATGCTGATGCTTGATGTGGTCTCTGATGAGTAGGAGGCTGCTTGAGTTGATAATTGTCACACATGGCCCACAGGCAGCACTGGTTAAAGGAGCATTTGAGGCTCAAGCATCTTTTTTGAACACTGCATCTCAGTGCAAAAAGCCTTCATCAGACCAGGTGCTTGCCGAGGTGGTCAAGCCCATTTCAGACAAAATTTGTGACATACAGGTGAATGGCTTTTTTCACTAGAAAGTATGTATGTATGTGGTTATTTGAAAGTGTGAGTTGCAAATTGGACATGCACATGCAGACGTTCAAGGAAGAGCACAGGAGGAGTGTCCACATCAACCATCTCAGTGCCATTTCTGAATCCATTCCTGCCCTCGGATGGGTCCTCATGGTGTGTTCTCCTACAACTTCATACACACATAAATGCACACACACACACACACACACACACACACACACACACACACACACACACACACACAGACACCTACACCTGGTCCATATGTGAAAGAGATGATGGACGCAGGTCAGTTTTACACCAACAGAGTACTCAAAGAGTTCAAGGACAAGTGAGTCAGCTTCATAAGTTTCTCTTTTTGTTTTTCATTCACTTTTTTCATTTCTTTTTTTTTTCATTTTCCTTCCTTCTTCCCCCTTCTTTAATGATTGATAATTGATGGAGACACCTGTACAGGGACGTGGCTCATGTGGAGTGGGTGAAGGGGTGGATGCAAGTGTTGGGGGACTTGCACACCTACGTCAAAAACTTCCACACCACCGGCGTCTGTTGGAGCAACAAGGCACTCTTCTTCTTCTTCCTCTTTATCCTCTTCTTCCTCTTCTTCCTCTTCTCCCTCTTCTTATTCTTCTTCCTCTTCTTCTTCTTCTTCCTCATCTTCCCCTTCTTCCTCTCCTTCTTCTTCTTCTTCATTCTGCATGCTTCAGAACACCATATTCATTTCACACACAAACACACATACATAGGAACACACAAACATACACACACAAACACACATACATAGGAACACACAAACATGCACACACAGGGTGCAGAGGCAAAGAGCAGCATAGGAGCAGCAGCGCCACCGCCACCCCCTATGATGCCTCCACCACCCCCTCCTTCTGACCCCTCCCCCGCACAACAAGCTGGTGATGGCAGAGCTCAGTTGTTTGCTGAACTCAACAAGGGGGAAGGCATCACTTCATGTGTGTGTTTGTGTGTGTGTGTGTGTGTGTGTGTGTGTGTGTGTGTGTGTGTGTGTGTGTGTGCGTGTGTGTGTTTGTGTGGGTGTGTGTGTGTGTGTGTGTGCGTGTGTGTGTGTGTGTGTGTGTGTGTGTGTGTGTGTGTGTGTGTGTGTGTGTGTGTGTTTTTTTTTTTTTTTTTTTGTGTTTTTATGTGTTTTTGTGTGTGTAAACGATGGTGGCATAAAAGGGCACAACGGCACTGCAGCGCTGAAGAAGGTGACAGACGACCAGAAGACGCACAAAAACCCAGCCTTGCGGGGGGCTGGAGTGGTGCCCTCGGTCAAGGGCAGCAAGCCAGCTGTGCCTGCCAAGAACATCGGCAAGAGTGCCAAACCTGCCAAGCTGGAGTTGGAGGGGAAGAAGTGGATTGTGGTGAGTGACGTTGTTGTTTTATAGGTGAACAACTTATTTAGAGTAACATTACGTGAATCTTCACACTACACCATCTCCAAAATACCACCGCACACCACGCCACACCTTGACGCAGGAGAACTACCAGGACAACAACAGCCTGCAGGTGGCTGACACTGAGATGAAGCAGACGGTGTACATCTATAACTGCAATAAGTGCACCATCGTCGTCAAGGGAAAGATCAACGCCATCACCATGGGTGCCTGTGTTGTTATGTTGATGTTGCTGAGTGGGTGTTGCTATGTGGATGTTGCTGAGTGGGTGTTGCTATGTGGATGTTGCTGTGTTGGTGTTGCTATGTGGATGTTGCTGAATGGTGATGATAACGCCGCCACGCAGACAGCTGCAAGAAGACAGCTCTGATGTTTGAAGAGTGCATCTCGAGCGTGGATTTCGTCAACTGTCAGAGTGTCAAAGCGCAGGTACTGTTGTTGCTGTTGCCGATGTTTACCTTAAGCGCTTGAGAATGGTCCTCAGATGCGCTGAAGCTTGTTTTGAAAGGCGCACGAGTTCATCATAGGAGGCCCTGATATCGAGGCAGAAGCGAGCTGTTGCGAGCTGGGCATCTGAGCCAGAGGTGTTCAGCTGATTCGACCTCTTCCTCACAGAGTCGACAGAGGTCGGACTCTGTGTTTCCTGTTTAGGTGCAGCCATCGGCGAAAACGTGGGTGGTGCCCGCTTCGGAACCTGACTAGATCAGTCAGTTCTGCCTTGTTGAGGGTGCTCTCTTCAATTTGGTCTATTTTGGTGTATAAGTCCAAGAAGCGGTGGTGGCTGCTCGAAAGTGCTCTGTCTTCTCTACCATCACCGCTTTCCTGCTTTTTTTTGTTCAGGTGCAGTTCAACGTCCTTGCCAGTGCTATTGCAAACCCTTCACTGAACTTCTTTCTTCTATAACATAATACGCTGATTGCGCGCCGAGATCTTTGCTGCTTCTCTGATGCATTATGACCACTGGGTCCGTCCTCGTCGTAGCCAGCTCTAGCTGGAGGCGGCGCGTCATCAGGTACATTAGGTACAGTGAAGCCGGTATTAACCAGTTTTTGTGAGACACTTGATACTGCGGTTGGGAATAATTCGCCCTCGACTTCTACGCAGGGGTCTGAGATTTCTGTGAACGCAGCAGTAGCCAGTGCAACAGAATCAACCATCTGCACCCAACTCAATATGCTATCTTTGGGCGCGGAGAGGACATTCCAAGCACTGGGGCCCTGGAATATTCCTCTATAGCTTGCTACGTACGGGCCGGTCCTTAATAATGTGCGCATTGTGAATCCCTTATCCGCTTGTCCTACTACTGTTGTTACTCTGTGTATCCCTCGCGTAAACGCTTATGCAAACGTGGTTGCGAAGCCGCTTTGCCTACAGTTCCCCCCTATAAGGCGGAGAGCATCTAAGCAGCCTCTACACCTTTTGAGTGAGGCTCTTAAAGTCGTGCTCCAGTGTTTTTTGGCTCAAAAGATGAGTTAAACTCAAAAGGTGATTAATTTAAATTATTGAATTTTGTCTCGTAAATTTTTGCTTCTTCCACCTTTTCTGCCACCTCTTTGTATTTCTGCAACCACGCTATGCGGTTTAAAGCCAGATTGCGACACCGAGTATTGGAGGCCTTCATTGATGCGGGTGATGAGGCCTCCACCCCTTCTTGTGTGAGTTCCACTACCCTTCCTGTCAGTTTTGATAGCATCAAAACCTTCCAGGAGAGGGGTAGGGTCCTCCAAACTAAGCTTGCTTTTGTGTAGCAGTATGATGTCTACTGCATACTTCTTGATGACCACTCTGTTATTGTTGTTGGTGCTGTCGTTGCTGTTGTTATTTGCCTCGTTTCTGTTGTTGGTGTTGTTACTAGTAGTGTTGGTGTTGGTGGTTTTGCCGAAGTATCATACATACCCAAACACACACTCACAGGTGACAGGTAAGGTCCCCATAGTGAACATCGACAAGACGGACGGCTGCATGTTGTACCTGAGTCAAAAGTCTCTGGACACGCAAGTGGTCACTGCCAAGTCCTCTGAAATGAACGTCATGGTGCCTGATGCACAAAATGAATATGTGAGTACGTGTGCATATGTGCATGTGTGTTTGTGTGTCATTTTGATGATGTCACCAGCATCAACAACAGATCATCTTCTTCACCCATCAAACTGCATCACATCAACACACCACCTTACAAACACACATCACCACACCAAAAAACACCAAACCTCACCAACACACTACCACACTTCACCAACACGCACACCACAGAAAGAGCTGCCGATCCCCGAGCAGTTCAAGACCTATTGGAACGGGCAGAAGCTGGTGACCGAGGTGACAGACGTCACCCTAGGATGAGGAAACTCATTAATTATGCATGCGCACTTCTATTTATATTTTCGTATTTGCAAATCAGGTCAGAAAGCCTTGATTATTGACTCAATTATCGGAAGCTTTTGATGCTTGAAGGCGTTAGTGCTTGTGGTGATGATGTTGGTGACGGTGGTGTTGAAAATGATGATGATGATGATTATTATTATTATTATTATTATTATTATTATTATTATTATTATTATTATGACGATAATGGTGATGATTATTAGGTTGGTGATGGTAGTGGCTGTTAGTCTACACGCAAGACCTTGCAAGGTTCAATGCTGTTGATTTGCTTGCAGTTTGTAACGATGTTTAACAGTTCAAAAAAAACAACAGACTCAACATTTCTTTGGTGCTTTTGCAGAGCTCACAAATCGAAAAAGATTAAAAGTTTGATAGCAAAGATACAAGAAGGAACGAATGGTAGAGAGTTGGCCGATAATAAAAGCAAAGATCAAATAACGGTTTCGATAACAATGGAGATTGACTATGAAATGCAACGACTGATGGGGAGTGTGTTGGTAGCAGTACACATTGGAGTGAGGAGTGGCATTGATGGAGGAAATGGTGAATGGGTGGGGAGAAGGTGTTTTTGTTGGCCCGAGTGTTGTGAGTTTGAGGTGAACTAAGGAAGATCTTGGACGTCGTGTGCATCGCGTTCGATTATTAAAGTTCAGATACATTTGAAAAAAGATTAATGCAAAAACAAGAAGAATAACATCGTAATAGGAATAAAATCAGAAGTAGGAAGAGCAGGAGTTCAATGCAGACGCCACCTTTGCGGAGGTCTCACGCAGGTCCTATCACAGTAACAGTTATGTGGTGTTGCGCGGTGTAGTGTAGTGTGGTTTTGTGGTGTGGTGAAGTGTGGTGTGGTGAAGTGTAGTGTGGTGAAATGTGGTGTGGTGAAGTGTGGTGTGGTTTTGTGGTGTGGTGAAGTGTAGTGTGGTGAAGTGTAGTGTGGTTTTGTGGTGTGGTGAAGTGTAGTGTGGTTTTGTGGTGTGGTGAAGTGTAGTGTGGTATGTGTACAAATAGATTTGCAAACAAGTTAATCAACAATCGACTTCAAAGCTAAAATAGTTTGAAGAATGATTTCACCATACTAACAGCGATTATGAAAATGGTAGTGGTGGGAATGATGAAGATGATAATGTGTATAAAAGTAGAAAAATGGTGGTGGTGGTGGTGGTGTTGGTGATGGTGGTGGTGATGATGACAGTGGTGACTGTCTAGAGAGTCAGAAGGGGTCTGGCTGGCTGCAGTGTTCGGTTCTCTGTTCTTTAGAACTTGGAGAAAACAAGAAGACGCTACATCACACCACACACATCAAACCAAACCACATTAAATCACACCACACACATCACATCAAACAACACCACATCATACCACACACATAACACCACATGCATCAAACCATACCACACACATCCCATCACACCACACACATCATACTACACACGCCACATCACACCACATCACACACATCACACCACATCACACCACGTCACACACATCACACCACATCACACCACGCCACACACATCACACCACACCACACCACACACACCACACCACACCACACCACACACACCACATCACACCACACCACACCACACCACACCACATCACACACATCACACACATCACACCACACCACACCACACCACACCACACACATCACACCACATCACACCACACCACACACATCACACCACATCACACCACACCACACCACACCACACCACATCACACCACACCACACACATCACACCACATCACACCACACCACACACATCACACCAGGCCACATCACACCACGTCACACACATCACACCACATCACACCACACACATCACACCACACCACGTCACACACATCACACCAGGCCACACACATCACACCACACACATCACACCACACCACACCACATCACACCACACCACATCACACCACACCACACACATCACACCACATCACGCCACATCACACCACGTCACACACATCACACCACATCACACCACACCACATCACACCACGTCACACACATCACACCACACCACACACACCACACCACACCACACACATCACACCACACCACACCACACCACACACATCACACCACACCACACCACACCACATCACACCACGCCACACCACACACACCACACCACACCACACCACACCACACCACACCACACCACGTCACACACATCACACCAGGCCACACACATCACACCACACACATCACACCACACCACACCACATCACACCACACCACATCACACCACACCACACACATCACACCACATCACGCCACATCACACCACGTCACACACATCACACCACATCACACCACACCACATCACACCACGTCACACACATCACACCACACCACACACACCACACCACACCACACACATCACACCACACCACACCACACCACACACATCACACCACACCACACCACACCACATCACACCACGCCACACCACACACACCACACCACACCACACCACACCACACCACATCACACCACACCACACCACACCACACCACACCACACCACACCACACCACATCACACACACCACACCACACACACCACACCACACCACACCACACCACACACATCACACCACACCACACCACACACATCACACCACATCACACCACGCCACACCACACCACACACACCACACCACACCACACCACACCACACCACACCACACCACACCACACCACATCACACCACACCACACCACACCACACCACACCACACCACATCACACACACCACACCACACACACCACACCACACCACACCACACCACACACATCACACCACACCACACCACACCACACCACACCACACACACCACACCACACCACACCACACACATCACACCACACCACACCACACCACACCACACCACACCACACACATCACACCACACCACACCACACCACACCACACCACACCACACCACATCACACACATCACACCACACCACACCACACCACACCACATCACACCACACCACACACACATCACACCAGGCCACAGTACTTTATGTTTTTGAAGCGCTTGCATTTGGGGCAGGAGGCATTCTTGAAGCACTTGTTGTGGAAGATTCCCGAACATTCTGTGGAGGGGAGAGTTCCGCATTGATATATCTTCCTTCCACAAACAACCTCCAGTCGTCTTCACTGTTACATCAAACCACACAACACAACACCACATCTCACTACACGACCACAACACACTAAAAAACACGACCAAACCACACAACGCAGCACACCACACCACACAAACCAGGGCAGATGGTGACCAGAGACAGTTGGAAGGGGAAAAGAAGTTGTTTGTGTTGCTTGCATATCTCGCATATGTGGCCCCGGCTGGCGCACCACTGAGGTTCAACAACACACAAACTTGCACAAACCACACGTACACTGCACAGAGCACACAAACTTGCACAAACCACACGTACACTGCACAGAGCACACAAACTTGCACAGACCACACGTACACTGCACAAAACACACAAACTTGCACAGAGCACACAAACTTGCACAGAGCACACGTACACTGCACAGAGCACACAAACTTGCACAGAGCACACGTACACTGCACAGAGCACACAAACTTGCACAGACCACACGTACACCGCACAGAGCACACAAACTTGCACAGAGCACACAAACTTGCACAGAGCACACGTACACTGCACAGAGCACACAAACTTGCACAGACCACACGTACACTGCACTTGTTGACGTGTTTCAGGCACTTGTTGAGGGTTTCTTTCAGGCTGCTCAAAAGGCGTTTCTTGTGCAACTGTGTAGTGAGAAAAGGAGGTGAAAATGAGAGAAAGAAGTGGTGGTGAGAGAGGGAGGAGTTAGTGAGAGGATGGACTCACAGAGATGAGTTCGTCGAGTGAGTACGTGTGGATGTTGTGGAGTGATTGGAACCAGTGGGAGGGACAGTGGTCGAGAAGGTCTGAGGCTCTGGAGGTGGTGTGTCGTATAGAATCGTAGTGGTGTATCGTGTGGTGGTGTGGTCGTGTGATGGTGTGGTCGTGTGGTGGTGTGGTGATGGTATAGTAGTTTTACGATGGTATGATGGTGTGATGGTGAGATGGTGAAGGGTAGTTATAGTAGTGGGTTTTTTTTTACACCAACTTGGTGGGAGAGTTGCATGTGTTGATAAAGTGGCTGATGTAGTGAAGTTGCGTTCTAACCTGCAGACTTTCACGCAACACACGGACCTAGTGGTGCGTTTTAAAATAGTCGTCTTTTTCTATAACTCACTTCTTTTTGAGTTAATAGTTGTGTATGATTTCGAAAAGACCACCAACGTCCCATCTTCACGCCAACATAACACACCACGCCATAACACACCACGCCATACCACACTACACAACACCACACAAACCCACACCACAGGGCAACCTTATGATAGAGGGATGGAGGCACGTTGAACCAGGGCTCGTGTGCAGTAGCAAGCAGGAAGTCCCTGGCAAAGTGCGAGACCACACGAGGCTTGAAGGACCAGGAGGTGAGGATTTGGCCTTGAAATGGCGTAATGAAATGGTGTGCTATTTATAAAAAAACAACCACACAACAACGCACCAGTGCAACAACTGCAACAACCACACAGCAACTGCTGCAACAACCACACAACAACAGCTGCAACAACGCACCAGTGCAACAACTGCAACAACCACACAACAACAGCTGCAACAACGTACCAGGGATGAGACACTTGTGTGGTGACTTGCAGCACGAGCAGAAGAGCTTGCCTGTGTACTCACAAAGACTGCACCTGCCTATGCACGCTGTGGTGTAGTGTAGTGTGGTGTGGTGTAGTGTGGTTTGGTGTGGTGTGGTGTGGTATGGTTTGGTGTGGTGTGGTATGGTGTGGTGTGGTGTGGTGTGATGTGGTGTGGTGTGGTGTGATGTGGTGAACAGAAAAGAATGAGGAAATAGAAAAATGGAAAAAAAACATGAATAATGAAAAAATGAAGACAAGAAGGAATGAATAAATTGAGAAAGTAACAAAAATTAAAAAAGGATTGAGAGAAGAAATGAATAAATAAAAGAATGAAAAAACGCACACTGTTCGATCGGAGAGCCACAACCAGCACACCTTCCCCGCTGCAGCAGCAACATCTCCTTCGGTCTGCAACAACAACAATAAGAAGAAATTTCTTATTATTAATAATCATAGAAAAAAGAAGAGGGGTGAAAAAGAGAAGAAAAAAAAGTGAAAAAAGAAAAAAGAAAGAGAAGAAAGAGAAGAAGAAAGAAAGACAACGAAAGAGGAGGATCACGGATGAAAGAGAGAGTAAAAAAGAAAGAGAGAAAAAAAAAGAACAAAAAAGAGAAGAAGAGAACAAAAAATAAATAAATAAAAAATAATAATAATAAAAACATAAATGGGGGAGAAAAAAAAGGACTTTATGGCGGGAGGAGGAGTGCAGATGATCTGGGGTCGAGGAGGAGCCCACTCGCTTGTGCCTCTCAAGAGGTCCTTCTGTGTGTGGTGTGGCTTGGTGGTGACTCCAAATGAAAGTTAGTCTCGAATTCTGTATACTAATTAAAGTCAAGAGACTTTTAAAAACTCTCCATGCAACTCATTCCGAGCCTTCCTTCCCCCCCACGCGTCACCTTCGTGGCGACCAGGTGGTCCAGCGAAGCGGAGAAAGAATCGGGCAGTGGCAAGAGCTGAGTGGTGGTGAAGAAAATCTAAAAAACAAAACAAAACTTTCGTCAAAAAACCTTCTGAGGCGCCTCCTTCTCGGTGACCAGCCAATCAAATCTAGAAGAGGAAGGTGGGAGAAGCGAAGAAAAGTGTTTGATGAGGTTAAAGGCTATGACATCAGCTGAGGTAGCCAATAAACGGATGTTGTGGCTTCCTGACGAAGTGAGACTTCTGTGGAGCATTTAGAGTGGTTCTCTCATCCATCTCTCACTCATAACTCATCCATCTCTCACTCATAACTCATCCATTTCTCACTCACGCATTCTTCAGAGATAGGTCTGTATCTGAAATATTTGTAAAATCCAATTCAAACACACACACACACACACACACACACACACACACACACACACACACACACACACACACACACACACACACACACACACACACACACACACACACACATCACTTTATGTCTTCATGTGTGGAAAAGATGAACCTGGCAAAGGGAGAGAGAGTGTGGAGGTGAGTGAGGCTTGCAGAGGCACAGCGTTACAAGCGCCTCTGCACTTTCCAGGTCTCCGCTGCCTTCTGCCCTGGAGTGTTCGATTGTGTGTGGTTGCAAAGTGGTGGTTATGTGGAGGTGATGGTTAAATACACATTCAATATTCCTAGATGAGAAAAGCACGTTGTTCAGACGTGTGAAGCGCATACCGTGTCATCTCTGAAAGTCGTGATCATTGATCTTTGGTGACTGCCTCTAGTGGTAATGTCATCATCATCAGCTCTCCCGCTGGCAAACTCTTTCACGATCTCCTCATTCTCCTCTTCCTCCTTCTCAGGCACCTCCCATGACACGTGACTCCCACTCACGCTCCCCTCCTCCTCCCAGTCTTGAGTAACTGACCACAACGACCCACTCAAACTCTCTTCATTGTTGTTGTTGTTGATGATGTTGTTGTTGCTGACATCATGGAGCTTATGACACGCCTGCATCCACCTCATTTCTTCTATCCTCCTCAACAAGCCCTCGGAAAAAGTAAAGTGCGCATTCTCCTGCGTTTGTTGTTGTTGTTGTTGTTGTTTTCGTTGCGGTTGTTATTGTTTTTTCATTGTTTTTCTGTTTTTATATGGTTAGGTTATCAATACCACATAATAATTTTTTCTATTTTTATCCTATGAGCTAAAAGGCCATCATCATCATCATCATCATCATCATCATCATCATCATCATCATCATCATCACCACCATCATCATCATCATCATCATCATCATCATCATCATCATCATCATCACCATCATCATCATCATCATCATCAGCGTTATCACCCGGTCAAGATCGGTGCATGTGTTGAAGTTGTAGGCAGTGATGAATGACAGCAAGGATGGAGTAGCGAACGTGCAGCTTTGGTAGCGTCTGTGACGTGTGGTGGTTGCTGAAGTGATTATTGTTGTGATTGGTGCAGTGGTTGTTGTTGTAGTTGGTGCAGTGGTTGTTGTTGTGGTTGGTGCAGTGGTTGTTGTTGTGGTTGGTGCAGTGGTTGTTTTGGTTGGTGCAGTGGTTGTTGTGGTGGTTACTGCTGGATCTAGTTGGGGGACTGGGAAGTGAAAGAGTGGTTGGCTGGAGGGATGGTTGGATGGGAGGGAAGTGTTGAAAGGGGTAATGAGGGTTGTCCTCGAGGTGGAGTTGGAGGAAGTTCTGTGGTGAGATGTCAGAGTGAGTGTCATTGCTGTTTTTTCTGTTGTTGCTGTTAGTGTTGGTAGTGCTAGCGTTTTTGGTGGTGGTGGCGTTGTTGGTGGTGGTGGCGTTGTTGGTGGTGGTGGCGTTGTTGGTGGTGGTGGCGTTGTTGGTGGTGGTGGCGTTGTTGGTGGTGTAATTGTTTTTATTGGTGTTGTTTCTGTTGTTGTTGCGTGGAATGTGTTGTTGAAAGCCTGAATCCCAGTTGTTCTTGTGCACACTCGTCCTTCTCGAGGAATTTCCTTTGATGACATCATCATGACTAAAGCTCCTTCTTTATCTTCTTGGTTAGCAAATGCTCTGTTGCTAACCAAATCATCATCATTAACATTTACATCAACATCATCATCGCCATCATCATCGTCTTCTTCTTCATCATCATCACTAGCTGCACAATAGTGTGAGGTCAACATGGTATAAAGGTCGGGACGGTTGTTGTGCAGACTGCTGTACATGCTCGTGGAAACAGACCTTTCACTTCTCCTCCTCCTGTCCTTCCACCCCTCCTTGAACGCTTCCTTGTGCGTATCTTTGTGTGACTTCTTAGAACTGGTTAGAGGATCCTGTTTGAATGATTGTGAAAGAATATCAGAGTGAATGAGTGAAGGTGGGTGAGAGTGAGTGGTGGTTGGTGAGAGTGAGTGGTGGTTGGTGAGAGTGAGTGGTGGTCGGCTAGTGAGATGCAGGAATGTTTGAGAACGCAACTCATGCCTGAATCTTTGCTGTTAGCTGCTGTGCCTGTGAGACTGTTATAAACAATGAAGAAGCAGAAGAAGAAGAGGAAAGTGATGATGTAGATGGTGCTGAGATTGTGGTGTTTTTTTGAGTACTGTTTTGTTGTAGGGTTCTTCTCTTGTGGCGTTTGCTTATCTGCGATCAACAAACATTTGGCTTCAAAAACAAATAGACTCTTCACCACACAACACCACACCACACCGCACCACACCACACCCCACCACACCACACCGCACTACACCATACTGCATCCCTCCTCACTTTACCACGCTAACCCACATAAAAGAATGTCACCTTGTGAAGGTTCACAGACGTAAGGAGCACAGGATCATGTGTCTCAAGGGCTTGCATGATTGTGAACATTGCATCAAAAAAGATGGGTCTACAAACAAAAGCATCAGCTGGAGGGTGGTAAAATGGCTGGAAGTAAAGAACACCATAACATTGAGTTGACTTACTTGAGTAGTGGTCAAAGAGGAGGTGGTAGTGGCTAGCGATGGTGAGTAAGTGGGAAGAGACAGTGTAAGCTTCAAGACACCTCGTCAACCAGGTTAGAGTCTTGTAATGGGGAGGATGGTTCGAGTGTGACTGCATGGCCTGATTGATCTGGGAAACGAGTAAACCAGAGACAGGTTCTTTCGAGAGAACATTAACCAAGGCACTCCACACTCCCTCCTCTTCTTCATCCTGGTTGTTGAAAGGTTCCCAATCATGTTTTTAGCTACATATAATTGTTCACAATGAAAAAACACCAAATCAGCATAAAGTATACCTGGCAGTGGTGGGCGAATATGGCACAGAGGGAGTTTGCCATGCGCTGGACTCCCCCATATATGCTGCAGATGTTGCTCCACCTGGCGATCAGCAAGCCTTCCACTGTTGCCTTCAAATGCGCCAGTAACTGTAAGCACTCATCCCTGGAAAGTAAATGTATTGATTGCATAATAGTCGAAGTATTAGGTCACAAGAAAATATCTTTTGTGAACATTTGTGATGAAACCCCAAATTTGGTTCAATATTTGAAATTTCGAAGATCTCACCAAGAATTGCAATTAAGATGTTTAAATCGAGTTTTATTAGTACTAGCTCTTCTTTCCATCTAAATAAGTGCTAAGATTGGTTCACTTTTAAATTACATACTTGAGACTTTTAATAAGGAAATCAAAGGTGTTTGAAGATTTTTCAAAAGTTTTTTTAAAATAAAATATATAATAGTCTGAAAAATTTTATATTTCTCTATTTGAATGAATGTAAATTCAAAATCTAAATATGGAAAGTAAATGGTTCTTTGTTACTAAATCCTATGAAGTACATCATTATATGTGCGAATTTTTCTTCATCCGCTCTTCGCGCTGTCTTTTCCATAGTTGTTGTTCCGCGTGATTTGTTAAGTTTTCAAATTGAAAATGGGTGCACAAAAACTGAATAAAAAGGTCGGTAATAAATTGAACTTTTGAAGGCGCTGTTTAAAATATTCTCACGTGGTGTTCTAAGGCCTTCTCGTGTTACCATTTCAATATACTTTTGTGTTTTTTATTTTGCACATTATATTTTTAGTTGGTCATTCAATGAATTTTCGTCGTTATGTTAATTATTTTTGTTATACTAATTGTTATATATGACTGGCCTGGAACACGCCAATATTCTGATTTATCTCATTTTTATAGAAGCAATCAATGGTGTGTTGTTACTCTGCAGAAGAAAGTACAAGAGCCAGAGAGTTCAGAAGAGTCATCCGAAGAAGAAGTACAACAGGTGAGTGGTGGTTGTGGCTGGTGCCATTTAAATAGCTTTCTTCGACGTTGTGGTTTTTGTTTTACAGGTTCCTAAGGGAAAAAAAGCAAAACAAGTACCAAAAAAACAGAAAAAGGTTGAATCTGATTCAGATGAGGAAGAAGACGACGAAGACGAAGTTGATTCAAAGGTCGCAGTTAAAAACGGTATAATTAACAAAAATAACAAAGCTAATGAAGATGATGACGATGACGACGATGATGATGAAGATGATGACGATGATGATGATGATGTAGAAGAAGAGAAGGTGACGGGGAAAATAGAAAAAAGAAAGGCTCCTCCCCCTGAGAAGGAAGGCAAAACCAAGAAGAAAAAGTTGCAGGAGAAGGAGGAAGCAAAGGACGATGGTTAGTGGTTGATCATCTGCTTCTCCAATGCACCAAGACTTCCATGATGTCATAAACTTTATCATATTTATTTTCATACCAATTCATATTCAGATGATGAAGAAGAAGATGAAGAGGAGGAGGAGGAGGAGGAGGAGGAGGAAGAAGAAGAAGAAGAGGAGGAGGAGGAGGAGGAAGTTGTGGCTCCAAAAAAGGTGCAAAAGAAGAAAGAAAAAAATAAGTCAGAAGAACGAATGGGTTTGTGTGTGTGTTAATGTTGACGCTTCGAGTGGTCTGATGTTTCTTCTGTGGTGGTTGCAGGACAAGAGCTGTTTGTGAAGGACCTTCCAGATGGGACTGTGGAGAAGGCCATTATTAAATTCTTCAAATCACATAATGTCACTGTCACAAATGTCAAACTGGTTGGCAAGAACAGGTTTGTGTGCATATGTTTGGAGTCTCACTTGTGCATTGACACTATAGCAACACCAACCTTCAGAACATGTGGCTTCTTGACCCTTGAAGATGAGATGACTGAGTCTCAGGCTGCTGAGTTGAATGGCCTCGAAATGGATGAGTGTCCTCTTTCAGTGGAACTTGCTCGTTCCAAGAACAACAATAACAGCTTTGGAGGTTACGACAACAACGCGCAGAGGAAAGGAGGAGACAGAGGTTGGTTTCATATTCATTTTTTATTTCACTTTGTTATTAGTTGCCTTGTTAATGACGGAACCAACCGCGCAGACGAGCGCAACAAGAGCACAGTCTTTGTGAAGAATCTGCCTTGGGGCACCGACGAGGAATCCCTCAAGGAGTTCTTTGGCTCCCCCCGTGACGTTCGCATACCCAAGAATGATGATGGCAAGATCAAGGGGTGGGTACTGAGTGATTGGTTGGGTGTTTCAATGGGTTGATACTCTAAGAATTAGGATTGTGCGAGTGTTTTCAATATACCTGAATGCTTCCTTCCCCCATAGCTTCGCCTTTGTGGAGTTTTCTACTGAGGAAGAGGCAGGTTCAGCCATTGATGAGTTCAACAACGCTGAGTTCAACGGGAGGAACCTTCTGGTAGACAAAGTGGGACCAAGAGGAGGGGGAGGAGGAGGAGGAGGAGGAGGAGGAGGTGGCGGAAGAGGTATTTCCATTCATTTTAATTATCTATTTTCATGAATTATTCTTCTCAATCATATATATATATATATATATATATATATATATATATATATATATATATATATAAGAAACACCCGTGAGCTTTTTACTAACCAGTTTGAGAATATAACGATAACTTTAAGAACAATTATCCCGAGGGGTTCTAGTGTAAACATCTTCCTTCTGCTGCACTTATTGCATTAATTCGTGAAATGCCCAGGTGGCTTCCGAGGCAATCAGAGGGGTGGGGGTGGAAGGGGCGGAAGAGGTGGCTTTGATCGTGGCAGGGGAGGAAGGGGGGGAAGCTTCAGAGGGGGCAGAGGAGGCCGTGGAGGTTGGTTCTTTTTTTGCTGCTACACTGTTAAACACTTAACATTTTTGTTCAACTAAGCAAGAGTTGATGATTGATGCAGGTGGAGGCAAGAGTTTCGGTGGCGAAAACAAAAACAAAGGTTTCATCGCTGACTTTAAAGGCAAAAAGACTACTTTTGAATGATTCATCGTGTTTGACTGATCTTCATTGTTAACATTCTAATGAAATTTAGCTGGATTCCTGTACTAAATATTTTTTTCAAAAATGTCCAATAGTCGTTGGTTTTAATTTATATTTGTTTTTACTTTTAACCTTTTTAAAATGAGAATCGAGTTTCATTAGGATCCGTAGTGTTATGAGAGCCGGGATAAATAAATATGTGAAGTTTTTCTTAATTACTTATGCTTTTATAACATTTTTAATGTTTTATCTATGTTTCTCAATATCATACATTCAAATATCCGAACCAAACAAGCGAGGAGTGGATTCGTGCCATCTAGTGCCTAAGATTTACATTATAACGCCAACTTATGCAAGACTTGTACAAAAAGCAGAACTTACTAGATTAGTTCACACACTAAAGCTGGTTGAGTGCCTTCACTGGATCGTTGTGGAGGATGCTGCAGTGAAGTCAAAGCTGGTTGAAAACTTGTTACTAAAAAGTGATCTCCGTTTCACTCATCTCAACGTTCAGACTCCTGCTTCTCAAAAACTCAAAAGTGAGGATCCTCGTTGGAAGAAGGCCAGAGGGGTGTTGCAGAGAAATGAAGGTCTGATGTGGATGAGGTTGAACAACGTCACTGAAGGTGTTGTTTACTTTGCTGATGATGATAACACCTATGATCTGCAACTCTTTGAAGAGGTTTGTCTGTTTCTAGATCATACAATGGATTAATAATGAATTTTGTTACTCTACAGATGAGGCAAACACAAAAAGTGTCAGTGTGGCCAGTGGGACTGGTTGGCAAACTGAGATATGAGTCTCCTCTTCTCAACCACCGTGGCAAGGTGGTAGGCTGGAGAACCAAATGGAAGACACACAGAACTTTTGCTTTGGATATGGCAGGATTTGCAGTCAACATAAATTTACTAAGGCAACAACAAGCAAGCTTTTCTATTGAGAGTTACATAGGAGAACTGGAAAATGACTTTCTGAGACAACTTGTGAGCCTTGCTGATTTAGAAGCCAAAGCCAATAACTGTTCAGAGGTTTGTTGCACTTTAAGTTTTTAACACATTTTTATTTTCAAAAAAGATAATCTAGAGGTGATACTAATGGTGATACTGAATGAATTATTGTATATGCATTCCTCCTTTAGGTCTTAGTGTGGCACACACAGTCAAAGGAGCCTAATTTGAAAAATGAACTTCATTTCGACAGTGGACAGCACAATATTGAAATTTAATTGGAACGTGTATAATATATATATATATATGTGTGTATATATATATCGTCAAAATCATTCAAAAGAGTTTTCAATCACAATCATAAATGGTAAACGTTGTCATACACAGTTGCTTTCGAGTTGTTGATTTCGCCGGGAGAGTTGATGTGGTCAGCGATGGTGTTATTGGCAGCGTCAGTGTCCTCAAAGGAGCTTACCCCGTGTCCCAGCCTGCGTTTGCTGTTGGCTTTTTCCTTTAGTGACTGCACCCTCTCGTGCTTCTCTTCCGCCTCACCCAGCTTGAGCGAAGGCTTGGTACTGTTACTCACTCGAGGGAGCCTCTCGCGAGCTGCAGAAGTGTCCAGGGTTTGCATTATTTTGCCGACGCTTTCATCGCTTTCTGAGGGCATGGAATGCAGTTGAGCCTCATTCTCATAGATGGTTCCTTGACTGCACAGTCTAGGGGCTCGAGAAGAGTGGTTGGTGATGGCACTAAAGCCTTCGGTGTTGTCAGGTCTGGTGAGAACCTGTTTGAACTTGGGAGGCAGAGCTACCATGGGTTTGCCACTACCCTGCTTCACGTCAACTTCGCTGGGGTTGATGCTGATGGTCTGGAGGGGTTTCTTGAACTGCATTGGAAGAAAGTTATACAATGATGCCACTGATGCACCACTTAAGCACTTGTGCGTACCTCACAGCGGCTTTTGAAGTCTTCCTGATCTACAGTGGTGGCCAGCACGAAGTAGGCGTGCATGCAGAGACCGAAGCAGGCAACTATGATGCACAAGCCCAGCACCAGCAGGATCACTCCCCCGTACAAAAAAGCACTGTCAAGCACGCCAGTTTTTCAATTGTTGTTCAGTATATTGTTACAATTGTTTTAAAAAGCTTGTATAAGTTTTGAGGTTTATGATATGAGTGAAAATTGAAGGCACGACAGTTGAAAAATAAAGGGTAGTTGAGCATGGTGTAGTGAGGAAGTGGTGATGAAGGATGAGAACACGAACCTGCCTTTGTGCTTGCTGGTCACCAGCAAGATCATGCCCACGAAGACGATCACCACTCCGAACCAAAAAACCACGCAGATGAGGTTGCGAGGCACGATCCACGTGGTCCTAAGAACAGTCGACCTTACCAAACGCAACATCGTGTGCCACCATCGAAGCATGCACCTTATTTACACCAACTGATGCTAATGGCGTCTTGCAAAAATTAGCAAGCGCGGCTGCTCTGCTGATCAACAAGTTAAACATGCGTTTATTAAAATTCGTAAAACGTTGGATAGTACATGAAGCACCAAAGGTATTACAAATGCAACGTCTACAAAACCACAAGTGGAAGAATTAAAAATAAAAGTTGCCTAAATGCGCTAAATGAAGTACGAAGAAGGGCGAGAAGCCACAAATGCAAAAGATTAAGATAATGAAGAGTGACGAAGATGATTGTAATCTAGCAATGATGAACGCTAATCAAAGTTCGTTTTAAATACAAAAGGCAACATTCAATTCAACATCATTGGCATCTTGCTCAATGCATTAATCATAATAATAAGCTACAGCTTCAGAATGCAATGTTCAACAAAAGACAAAATATGGTTATATAATTTCATTGGGATAAAAATAAATATGAAAAGTTAAGTATAAACTAATGCAACATGAAGAAGTTGTTCTTGATTAAACGAGCAAACACGAAATGGGCATAATTAAAAGTGGCTTGTCTTGCCTGCAGCACAGGCGTCGTTGCAAGCTGCCTCTTGCGCGCACCACAGTGCAGTGCGCACGCGTCTCAAGTGCTCATGCATCTCCTCCACGCAGGCACTCATGGTTGCCAGGCCTTCTGGGATTACAAGGGATGTTGAGAAAGCATATAGGTGAAATGTATAGAAACGAGCATTGTGTTCAACATTAGAAAGGAAGGCACCGTTGAGAGTGGCAACACGAGAGAGCTCCTCTTTGTACTTGCTCTGCAGCCTGGTCAGCGCTCGCAACCAGCCATCCATCGTGGCCTGCACTGCCTTCAGCAAGAAACCCTCCTCACACTTTAGCACTTCTTTCAGCAACACATTCACCTTCGCATCAACAAAATATCACTCACTCACAACCTCCAAGTTACACCAATGACTACCTAATGAATAATGCATCCTATATGATGATTGCGCTTTAGTTACCTGTCTTGGCGCTTTAAAATGAAGCCTATTCATATGAAACACTATAAGTCTTAATGGCATTTCAATGGCAGCATCACTTTGTAGTGGAGTCTGAAGGATTCTGTGATGAGATTGTTCAACTTCACATGCACACTCACTGCACCTCCTGCTGAACCACCCATTGGGCCCCCCACTGAGCCCCCCACTGAATCACCTACTGAACCACTGACTACCTTGTTTTCAGTGCTTGCCCTCAAGAAATAAGAGAGCTGAAAGGTGGTCAAAGGTTCAGAATGTTTGGTTGCTTGAAAGCATAAAACAAAGATGCTTACCTTGTGTTCCTCTGAAGATAAAAGATTCAATTGTTCTGCACACAAGTCAATGTAAATAACTACTGACATGTTAGGTGAATTGGTGGTAACTTTGAAGTCCATTTGGTTTTTGTATGGCATGGAATTAGTGTTAAACAACTGCTGATTTTGCTGGTTGAACTTGTAATTGCTTGACATACTATCCATTGTGTATTGTGGAGATTGGGAGAATGAAAAAGGCTGTTTGTAGATGGGAACATTCACTCTGAAAGGAGAGTTGCTAGGCACAAAAACATTTTTGTTACTTTGAAAATTCATTGGTGCTTGTCTGTTCATTTGAGGAGGAGCATTAAGGTTAATGGACTGCTTCAAGCAGCTGTTGTTCAATAGATTTTCCAAAATGTGCAATTGAGAGAGGTTTTGAAAGTTTTGAAAAGAAGGGTTCATAGCAGATTTGAATAATTCTGGATTAATAATAAATGAATTCTGTAAAGCAAGAAAGTAGTTATTGAGATAATTTACATTGGGATTTGAATAATTAAAATTGCTGAAGGTTTGTTGTAGGTTTAAAAGTCCATTCAGTTCAACTTGATTAGAAAAATTCAGTTTTGGAAAATTGAAAAGATTATTGTAATCATTATTAGCCTGATTCATAATGTTTGGAGACATTACATTCTGACTTAAGTCATTATCAGAAAGACATGTATTGGAATTGAATAAACTATTATAATGTGGAGAGAAAGCTCCATGATTTTCATTTTCATTTGATATTTTATCTAGCGTGGGTTTCCTGGAAAGTACAACAATTAATCAATAATGTGAAATCGAAAATACAATGTTTTACACTTACTCAAACTTATCAGCACGTTCTACTTTTATTTCAGGTGGTTCCTCGTCCAAAATTTTGCTCACTATGTCCTCAAAAGAGTGATACCCACCATTGGTAAAATTTCCCGGGCTCACCTATCAAGAAAAGGTCTATTGTTGTATGAATGAAACAAGTAGTTGAAGAAATCTTACATCAGAACACACTGGTGTTACAGAATTCCACGGTTGAGAACTTTGATAAAATGGCTGCTCGGACAATAAAACCTTTCCCGTATCATCTTCTACTTTGATTTCTTCGCTTCCTTTAAAATATCCAAATTTCGAATCCATAAATTGCGGTGATGGGTTAAATGAATTAAAATAGTTAGCTGAACTCATTATTACAAGTTATTTAACATAATTGACCTAAAAACTTGATCGACTTAAAAGGACGCGATCGTTATATTTAAAAAGAACCAATGAAAGACGCAGAAGACTGGTGACCAAAAAACATAATAGGGAGCTATATTTATTTAAAAAATTATCAAAAGTTCAGTTCTGATCAAATGCTTTAAAAAAATAATCAAACATCGGGAACATAATTAGGATGGACAACAATAATGGGTTGAAGTCTATCAGTGTCATCAGAGGCTATGTCCGACCTGGTAAGCCTTATGAGGACGTGATCCTGCGGTGACGAATATGGAGATTATGGTTAACAGTAAGAATCAATAAGGAAGCATGGTACGTACGTGTTCAATGAGTCTTTTTATAACTTTTTCGATGAGTTTTTTGGTGGCAATGAGTTCTTCTTCGCTTTCAATTTCTGCCTCTTTTTCGTTCAAGTACCAATCAATTAACGCCTCTTCCGTCACTCCCTCTTCTCCACCTCCTGATGAACCAAAATGATTAAGAAGTCTTTACGAATCCGAATTTTAAAAATCATGCGAAATGAATATAACTTGACGAGCAAACGGTGTTTGAACCTTCGGAGAACTCCTCTTCCTTCCTGCGCAGGTAGATGACCAGCAGGCTGGCGATCTGCTTGTACTCGTCAAAGGTGACCTTGAGGGAAGGTTCTCTAGGCTCTTCCTCCTCACTCCTTCGAGATGTCTCCGTCTCCATGGCTGCAATGGGTGAGTGAAGGTGTTGTGAGCGGATGAAATGGAGCGGAGAGAGGAGTACCTTCACCGTCGTGGCCTGCAGCCTCCTCCTCTTCAAATTGGATGTCAGGCTGTTCCACTCGGATGATGGACTTGCTGAGCAGCCTGAAGGCCTCCTTCACGTGCTCCACCTCCACCTGAGTGTTGTTCGTGCAAACACACATGCAAATACTCAAAAACATCCGTGGAAAATTGCAGGCTGATTCACGTACCTGTTCTTGGCAGTGCAGTCGTGCGTAGGCCTCGGAGAGTCGAATGAGGCTCTCGAGTTGCCGCACAGTCACCCGACATGAGCCACCCACGTCGTTGAGGCGCAACTGCTTGTACTGCCGCACCAAGTGGTCCATGGCCGGTCTGCCCAACTGAGAACATGCAAGTGTAATGAGGTGGTCACAAAAAATGATGCAATAAAGCAACACTAGAAAGGACCAAAAAAGAGGAAAAGACCTTGGGCTCGAAAAGGCGAGCAAAGGTGATGTAGCGTTGGACGTCATCGACGCTGTAGGCCCGCTCCACCTGCTCCTCCGCCCTCTGGTGTAAGGACACTATGCGACGTGCTATGGCGTAGTCTACTAGCTGTCGAGGGGTGGTAAGGTTGCTGTTGATCAAGGATGTTTGATGGGAGTTATGGGAAGAGAGCAAGGAGAACCTCATTGCACTCGTCGAGAAGGATAAAGAAGAGGTCGAAGCGGGACATGATGGGGGCGGACAGCATGATGTTCTGTCGCAAGGACCTTGAGCGATCGTACTTGCCTCCTGTGAAAATGGAAAGGTGGTGGATGGAATGATGACATGCACAACATCCACCCACCCACACACCAATAGGATTGGCAGCAGCAAGGATAGAAGTCCTGGCGTTGAGAGTGGCCTTGACGCCAGCCTTAGTGATGGAGATGGTCTGCTGCTCCATGGCCTCATGGATGGCCACTTGGTCCTTCAGGTCCATCTTGTCAAACTCGTCGATGCAACACACGCCCTAGGTGGAGAAGGAATGGGGAAGCAAAATGAAACAACTTAGAGGACTTAATAAATGACTGAATGAAGAAATGAATGAAATAAAATAAACAAAAATAAAGAGAAGACGCACGTTGTCGGAGAGCATGAGAGCTCCTGCCTCGATGACGAACTCGTGTGATTCCTCATCTCTCACCACAGCAGCCGTCAATCCTGCCGCAGTGCTTGCCTTGCCACTTGTGTACACTGCTCGAGGACAAAACTCCTCCACCTGCCTGTCGCACCATCACTCTACACTAACTACACACTTCTCCACTACGACAACAACACAATTAAAACTACAACAGTAGTAACAATATAAACATCATAAAAATAACACTGATATAGAGCAGCAACAACATATCAACAACGCAACAAAAACATTACAACAACAACAAAAAAAACAACACAACAACAACAAAATACGAGTGCTCACTTGAGGATCTGGCTCTTGGCAGTGCTGGGGTCTCCGACGATGCAGACATTGATGTCTCCTCTCAGTCGGGTGCCTTCCAGTGTTCTCTTCAACACCCCCCCAAACAACATCAACAACACCCCCTTCTTCACCTCTGTCGTGCCTGCATGGAAGGCATGGAATGAGAGGGGTGAAGGCTTGAGGTGAATGTGTCATGTAATTACTCTCTGTGGAATCAGTCGCATGAGAGATTGAAAAATGAAAGTTAAGGTAGATAAGGGAATGAGGAAGTTGAGAAGATGAGGGAGGAAAGGAAGAGGAAAGATGGAAGAAAAGAGAATTTAACCATGAATGGTGGGGAAGAGGGAGTCGCAGAGGTTGTTGTAGAGATTCTTGTCCTGGCTCATGGCGTACACCTTTTTCCACTCCATCTCAGTCATCTGCTTCCTCAGGTTCTCTGGGTTCATGTCATCCACACTCAAATCAAAGGCTCCTTGCTGTGATGAAAGAGAAGGAAAGAGATGAAGCAAAGATGAAGTGGATGATTGAATGAGTAGAGATGGAATGGAAGATTGGATGAGACCTTCTTGTATGCGGACTCAACAGAGCAGCCGAGGAAGGCAAGTCGGTAGTTGAGGTCTCTCACTCCAAGTGCCTTAAGACCCTGCATGCCGTCCACCTGTTTTCGGTCCTGTCCACGCAAACTGCCACTCTCTGCCTTAACACCTGCAAGCATTCATGTTGTCACCATGGTCATTCATGTGTACAAACCTCCAACACCTCCAATAAACGCCTCTTAAACCACCATGAACATCACATCACACTACATCACACCTCACCACACTCCACCACACCACACTCCACCACACCACACCACACCACACCCCACCACACCACACCACAGACTAGTGAGACTGATGGCAGAGATGTCAGGCACGACGATGAGGGTGCCGGTGAAGTGACACCTGTCCCCTGCATGGGCCGTCTCAACTGCCTCACCCCGCAAAATCACCTCAATGCTGCTCGTGCAATTTAGCACTCATGAACAATAAAAAAACGAATACTACTATTACTAATATAATAAAAAATAATAATACCAATAAAAAAATAATAATAATGACAATAAAAATAAAATACTAACAATAATATGGACAATAACACTAATAACAACAACAATAAAGACATCAATAGCAATAATAATGAGAAAAAAAAAAAAAAATTATTAATAACATAAGCGCCATATAAACCTGCGTGGAATGTTTCCTCGGGGCAGTTCGGCCTGGGTCTCCTGGATGCGAAGCTTTTGGAAGTCCACAAACTTACTCTTGGCCACATCAAGCAGGAACTTGCTTCTGTTGTTGCACACCGGGTTTCTGCAGATGGTGGGCTGTCGGAAGGGTGCAGTATGCACGTGTACGTACACTTTTCACAAAAAAGTTTTTTTTATATTATAAGGATAATAATACTACTTTTGACTAGCCTCGATTCAATGCTAACATAATAATATTAATTTTTGTATCATATTTTCTGTCATATTCCAACCTGGGTGAACTTGAACTGCTGCAGCACGTCAGATATGACGGTCTGGCAGTCGAGGCACACAAAGGTGGCTGACACCAACTCGGGGTGCACTGGGTGGGTCCTGATCACCTGTGCATGCCAAGCAGATGTTGAATGCTTTATCAACCAATCAGTCAACCGGCCAGCCAACCAACCAAAAAACTAGGCAACTAACCAGCCAACCAACAAACGACTGAGCAACTAACCACCAACCTGTCCTGTGATCTTGATGAGAGTGCCAATGCGGTTTGTCTTCAACTCACGCACCCTGATATAATGAGGCATGTGATATGGATGAGTGATAACATGTGATAGGTGCATGGCTCACATGAAATGAGACAATGTTGAAAAAAGTTGCATGAAACAACTCAGAGATTATTCTTAATAGTTGACATGATTGGGATATAATGTAGGCAGGGGAACGAAGAGACATGCCACGACTCAGCACACCTCCCAGAACCTGCTCATGCTCTTGTGCCCCCTCGTCTGCTTCAACTTCTGAAGCAGCACTGCGGGTCAGCACTTTAAAGACACCAACATGCACACTCACTTGATCCTGCATGAGACGTCGGTGAAGCTGATGTGGAACTCCTTGTTCGCTTGCAGCTTTCCTGACTCACTCGCAAACGCCTTCACAGCACGACAGAGGTACGGATAAACTCTGGAAGATTATTGCGCAATCGTTTAAAAATGACTTCAGATGAAGAACTGAGAAGCTGGAGTGGTGTTAACCGGAGGTACTCCTGCAGGATGGTGTTGGCCAGTTGCTGACTGAAAAGCTCCACGTCATCGAAGCTGATGCTGAGCGTATTCCTCTCGGGCCGCACCAGCTCATACACGGCTCCCAGGTACTTTTTGCTGAACTGCGGACTGAAGCGTTGGAATTAATGATAATACGAAGGTAAATAAGAAGATGAGCAAGCAAATTGAAAATGCAAAAACTCACTCAGTGAGAAAGTCTTGAAAGAGTTTTTGACAGCGCTCGCCAAGGGAGTCCTTCACCAGGTTGACTGCGTTGGAGCCCGCTGTCCTGTCAATGTCCATCGTGCTGCAAACACTGAATCTAATTAACACAAACTACAAATTCGTTCTCCTGTAATTTATAAGAATGTGAGAAATGAGCCTTTGAGGTAACAACTCCTAAGACCCTTGCGGCCAAGCAGAAACTTTGGCGCTAATTTTGCACAGGTTCCTCTAATAAGCAGCATTCGTAATTTTGACACTCATTGATTTTGCTTAGCATAATTTTTTTTTGGAATCGCATGAGTATACTCAAAATTTAATTTTATGTACGTTTTATATACTTTAATTTATGTTCTGGTGATCATAATGTAATCTAATCTAATCAAGACGTTTGTAACGCGCCTTTAAAAAAATCAACAATAAATGAATTAACAATGATAACTGTCAACTGTTGTTTGCAAGAAATCAAAAACTGACTAGAAACAACTTTATGAATATCAAAAATTTAGATTGAGTCATAGTTAAGATTGAATGACAATTGAAGAATGTTTCATCAAATTAACCAAACTGGAATGTTATAAGCTTTGATTAGATTAGATAAGATACTCACAGTCTGTTTGTCTGGGAACCACAATTTCTTGCAATGCCTTCTAACGCTTCCTAGCTCTCTTGTTAAGAGAGTTGGCCAAGATATCTATGTAGCCTCATAACCATACCTACACCAAACCTGCACTCTCATACCGCGGCCCTTTTCTATGGAACACTTTTCCCCCTCCTCTCTCTTTTCATTCCATAAGACTTTTAAAACTCACCTGTTCAAGAAGTCTTTAGCAGAAGGTTTCTAAAGCGCTCCTAGCTTCAATGGTTTAGTTCATTGCCTTCATAACTTTTTTGTTTTCTTCGTTTATTGTTTCGATCCAACCTCAAATTCATCTACCTCAATTATTTTAATCAATCTTCACCATCTCTCACCACATTTGATTTCATTACCCCGATTTTTCCACACCGGCTTATTTGAAATTATCTCGCTTCTGTCTAGTCTTTTAATTTTTTATCAATTTGAAACTCAATTCTATCCCCATTTTCACCTTAGCTATCCGTAAGCTCTTAATTTTTTCATTATTACTATTATTTGTTGTAATCTCGCTTGAACAAGGTTACGTAAGGTTCTTTGCGATTCAACCGAAGGTAGAAATCGTGTCTTGAAAAAAATAGTTAAGAATCACAGCTCGAAGGAAGTCAAGACTGAACCGATTGTAACAGTTTATTAGTCCGTACAAGCCAAGGCAGAAGAGCGGTCACAAACGAACTAACGATAAGTTCACCGTCTTATATAGAGTACCAAAAGTTGTCGAAACCGACAAACTTTTGACTAACGTGCTTTGTCATTGATTCTCAAGAATGGCATCTCAACTAATGCGATTCTAATCACAACAACATTATTAAACTAGTTTGCGCCTGTGGCCTTTTCCACTGTAAAGATGTGTTTAGACGGGACCAGTTTTGAGTTTCAGAAGCAGCAACTCAACTAAAGTATAGACATTGTTCTAGAGAGCCCAGCCCTTTAGTAGCCCACAGTGAGTCAAACCGTTTGCATGGCAGTGTCTTTGAAGCTGGTGATGAGGGCGCGTTAAAAATGTCTTGATTGGATTAGATTAACTTTACGGGATGACAATTTTGTATAATGAATTTTAAATTTGTTCATAGTTCAAGAGTGAATGGTCGCTTCCAGTTCAATTTTTTATTCTTTGTAACATGAAGCATTTTTATTATTTTAGTCTTCATCAGATCAAGTCCAGACATACGCCGGAAATGTTAATTTCTCATTAGTTGATTGACTATTGCAAACTATTTTATATCCGCCAGTATTTACTTGATTTAAGCCCGACTTATTCATGCTCCGGACCTTAATGGTTTTATCAGTTTGTTTTTATCGTTTACGGCCAATCTTCTTTATTTCACACTAACTATTCGTAACCTTATGATACGAACACCCCTGCTTTTGCGGCATAATGACTGGTCTGCTCCGCTGTAGTGTGATCGGGCGAGCCCAGATCTAAATTCTAAAAGCGGCAGCTCAATTAATGTACAGATGCCGACCTAGAGTGTTCAGTCCTCTAGTAGCCCAGAGCGATTAAAACCGTTTCTATGGGAGCGCCTTTGAAAACAGAGCTAAAGGGCGCGTTACAAATGTCTCGATTAGATTAGATTCAATCGCTGTGTAAGACGCTGAAGAAATGCTTTGATTAGATGTCATTAAAAATGCTTTGAAAAATAATTTTTCAAAAAAAAAGAAATTTAGCGAAAAAAGAATGAAAAACTAAAATAAATAAATAGGGAAAATGAGTGAATGAAGAGAACACATGGGTCAAATGCGCGTTAGTGGCGTCACCACGTTGGCAATGAATGCCGAGACAGCCCCCAGTTACGGGTATTCAGTTGCCTTGCATCGAGTGGCCACAGAAATTGTAGTATTGCGAGAATGGAAGAGGATGTGTAAGATGAATGAGTGAATTGTTGTGAAGTCGAAGAAATACTGACGGTGCATGCATCCTCATCCCATGAAGCAACGGCTCAACGGACAAAAGAAGAAAGAATGGCAATAATGCTTATTATGACTGACAAGTCATCTGAAATACATTCAATTTAATGTTAATTTAATATAAAGACAATATAATATGATTGATAATATACAATAGAACAAATATCTCAATATATGTATATTATTGAAAATATAACAATACAATCACAATCAATGCCATATACTGGTGGTTGCATGTCACAGCAGAATGCACCAGAGTAGTTTCAAGTGTCAGTCTTCCTTGCTGCTCAGAGCCTCCTTGGGTGGGTTGGTGTCGTATGCCACGTAATGCTGCATCACTTCAGACGACAGCTGCTGGAAAACCTTCAACATGTCGTTCCTGACCCTCTCAATCAGCGGGTCGATGTCGTCCACCGTCAAACCCTTTGTCTCCACAGGCTCTAAGAACTGAGCTATGATCCTCCCTGCATGGTGTAGTGGCTGCGCAAGTCACTCGGAGTAAAGATAGATGCCTTGAATGGATGAAGTGAATTGATCCCGTGAATAACTGCAGCGAAGGAATGCCATGAAGGTATGCAGTGAATGGATGCAGTGGATGAATGCAGTGAATGGATGCTGTGGATGAATGCAGTGAATGAATTAAGTGAATGGATGCCATGGATGGATGCAGTGAATGAATGCAGTGAATGGATGCAGTGGAAACACAAAAGGAAGATGCAAAATTGCACTGTGTGACTACCTGTATCAAATCTTTTGGCTTTATGGTCAAGAAAGGTGGAAAAGGAAGAAGAAACGTAAGGAAGGATAGGAACCTGTTGATGGAGGAGTGGTGAAGGGACAGAGCAACAAAGATGGAGCAATGGAAGTAGAGCAATGGAGGTGGAGCAACAAAAATGGAGCAACAAAGGTGGAGCAACGAAAGTGGAGCAACAAAAGTGGAGCAACAAAGGTTGAGCAACAAAGGTGGAGCAACAAAAGTGGAGCAAAGGAGAAACCTGGGCCTGGATGGCAAGGTGGAAGGCTCCCTTCTTGAAAGGCAACAGGGAGCCATCCATGTTTCTTGTGCCCTCCGGGTAAATGAGCACATTCACCTGGTGGTGGTGTGAAGGGTGTGATGGAAGGAAAAAAAGTCTTGAGAAGAAAAGAGGTGAGTAACATTTTTCTTCTTCATGATGTCTACGACGCCTGCCATGGTGCCGATGGCCTTGTTGTGGTTGGAGCGGTCCACAAAGATGATGTTGCACAGGTAGGCACAGAGACCAAACCAGCCCAAGTATACAATCTCCTTTTTGGCCAAGATGGTCGTGCGAGGAGGAAGAACGTGCACCAGTGCTGGTGGGCAGTCATGTGCTATTATGTCCCTGTTGTACTATTGTGTTCATGTTGTACTTTTATTGTACTGCTGATCTATACAGTATTGCAAAGCATTGGGCTCAGCGAATTAAAATAAATTATAGCATAAAGTGGAATAATGTTGAAAGATCATACATAAGAGATCTAATGAACTTTGGTGGTTGGAGACTATGACTGCAGGTGTATTAACATGACTCTTTTCTATATCCCGAGTCTCTATCCGAATGCGGTAGACCTTCAGAGACATCCTCCAAAAGGCTATGATATACCTGTGGCATGGGTGAACCTCAGACAGGGTGTTAATGCATGATTAGAAATATACTTTGTTCAAAGTTTTGCACATTCATAGTGTAGAAAAGCAAAGATTTTTAATCAGAGAGACAAATGAATGTACATCCAGATAGTGGTTGTATTCTGTTATGAGATGTGAATTATCATAGAATGTTTTATAATCAACAAACCCAAGGTTGTCATAGCTGAATGGATGTATGACGAAGAAGGGAAGGTAGATGAAAGTGGAAAACATAAATATAAAATTAAAAAACCCTATCTTCAAGTAGTAGTTGAACTTTTGAGACCAAAAGCAAGCAAACACGATTATTAGAATAGTTATGCTTACAATGGCTATCTTTAATGACGCGAAAATCCATGTTACAAAAAATGGAATTAATACCACGAAAAATGTTAAATGGTCCATTTTGATAGACCCGAAAAATTGAAGTTAAAACCGGTGGATATTTAGTGTTGTGTACTTAACTCTGGAAAGGTTAAAAACTAATCATGAAAATTGTTCAATAATAAGCCCTCTAAAGCTCAACAAAAAAATATTTAATTTTGCAAATATAAATTAGTTTATTCAATGCAGTAATCTAAATAAATTGAACGCAAAATTCCGAGGCGATTTGAACTGTGAGAACCGTGAAATTAGAACTTTAACATGAAACGATGAAGAATTAATAGAGCGCATTATCTGATATTATTCTTCATGTCGGTTTAAAATGCTAATCATAAAAAAATATTTTTATTAAACCGTGATAAAAAATTAAAAAAACTGATGCATCAAACTGGAATAAAAAAAGAAGCACCAGAATTTGATGAAAAATTAGTCGAATAAGTGTGGGATAAAAATTGGCAAGTTGAGGGTATTTTTAGACAAAAACCAGAGATTCCAAAAAAAGTGGCAAGTTGCAGAATTAGTAAGAAGTGGTCAACAGTGTCAAAGGCAGAAGAAAAATCCAAAAAAAGAAGGAGGGAGATATTATTGAGATACTATTATATAAGGAGGGACTCATTCTAGCCAACGTGATGCTAGTTATTGCCGCTGAGTTTTCATTCTTCAAATTTAACTATTTTTATCGATTTTTTTCAAATTTTTTAATTGATTTATTGTTTTAAATTAATATTTCATTGTGTTTACTATTTTTTCAACTTTTTTTTTCGCGATTTGTTCATTTCGTAGGTTCACTGCTGATTTTTATGACTGATAACATTCTGTTCACGTATGTTTCAATGTTTTCTTTTTTAGTTTGGCTATTTGCCATGTTTTTGTAACATTTCCAGCGTATGTCTGGACTTGATCTTATAAAGACTATATATTACCCTTGTCACAGGAAAGCAAAGAATCACTATATATTTTCCAGAGTGAGGTCAGTTCTGTGGAAAATATGAAATCCAGACTGAGTAGGAGGGAGCAGATTGTAAACTTCAAAAAAAGAGAAAAGCAGAAAACAGACAACCTTAGTATGATGAAAAAAAGGATTTATCGAACAGGTAGGATCCCTTCAGAGATCGACAAAAGGCTTTAAAACTGTTAGGTAGGTTGTTCCACAACTTAATTTCACTGACGCTGAACCTTCTCTGCGTTGCTACCTTAGGTAAGCTGACAAAAGCCGTGTTGCTATAGTCAATATGACTTAATACTAAGGCTGATGCAAGTGTCTTCAAGGAGTCCATTGTCAAACATGCCTCCATGGATCTTAATTGACGCAAAGGTAAACGCATCTGTATGGCTTTTGATATCTGCGTTGACATCGTGAGATCTCTATTAATATATATTTCCAAGCTCTTCACATATTATGATGGAATGATGTTGCTTCCTGAACAAGCTCACGATACTCATTGTTCACCATTTTTCATTTGAA
>OX387255.1:5023797-5028797 GCA_947562095.1 Branchellion lobata | reverse complement strand
TTTCATATTAAAAATATATTAATCAGATCAAAATGTCTGCTCAGGGTAAGTTGCAGAAGCCATTGGATGCGGTGGACTTGGAAGAGGTGGTGAAGGCATGGGCCCTGCAGATGTTTGAGTACACAAAGACCAAGGAACAGGCGAGGATTTCCAAGGATGCACTGTGCTTCAAGGTGCTTATAGTCACGTTGTTTCTTTAAATCATTATTTTGTTTTCCAAGTTTATTCAGTTAATTTAAAAAATTGATAAACTGTTATCAATTCAGGTGAACTGGCGAGGGGTGAGATTTAACCACCACCCCCTGGAGTTCACAGAGAAGTTTGCCAAGTCAGAACAGCCCAAGACTCAGATGCTCTTCAAGAACACATTCACTAACTCGACGGACCAGGAGCAAGAGTACACCTTCAAGACCGAACGGTGCACACACTCTTCTTGCGACATCCTCATGGAGAGGTTGGTGCATCCTCATGCAGCTCCCACCATTGCCTGGTGACTGCCTTGTAACAATGAGATGATGGTGCTTTGACAGGTGTTTGGTGCTTGGACAAGAAGTGAACCTGGGCATAAAAACTCCGTGTGAGGTGCTGGAGGCCAACTCAGGTCTGCACCTTATCTCTTCAACATTCCTTTTTTCCATACAATAAACATTCATTTATTCACCATTACTGTTTCCTTCCACCAATCATGGCAGGCTTCAAAAGGGAGTTGGCAGTGACCGATGCGCAGGGACAAAGCATTGAAGAGACCCTCTCGTGGGGAATCGACAGTCAGGTACATCACCTTGCTCCTCTTGATTGTTTCAATAAACTTTCAAACACATTTTAGTTTATATAAATTAAAATTAGCTTCCAACTTTTTTCTTAGTTCATTCGCATTCAAATTCACTTTTGACGCTTTTCCCTCAAACAGGTGAAGGTTCCCCCACAGCACATGACCACGGCGATGTTAGAAGTGCATGAGGAGGAGTTGGGAGGGGAGTTTGAAGTGACCTCGGAGTTCATCGGCAAGGTGGGTGTGTTCGATACATTTTTGCATGAGTTTCCTCTTTCAACACCTCTTCCACGCATGCACAGGTAGTGGTATCTGTGCTGAACATGCGTGACAACAACTCCCTGGTGAAGACCATCCAGGGAGACGTCTCAGAGATTGTCAACTACGACAATAATGCTGAACTCAACGGGTTCTCCAGAAACAAGAAGGTGACATTTCACCAACCACTGCACCAACCACTGCATCAACCACTGCACCAACCACCGCACCAACCACTGCACCAACCACTGCACCAACCACTGCACCAACCACTGCATCAACCACTGCACCACACTACCGCGCCACATCACCGGACCACACTATCGCGCCACGTCACCGCACCACACCCTTAAGCACTTTGCACCCTCCCACCAACCACAGGTGGTGTCATTTGTGAACCGGGGTCATTGTCAGTTCAGATACGCCGTTGAACAACACGTCAGCATCAGACAAGAGGCGCTATAAGGACCTATGAAGATTCTGTGATGTGCTATGATGTGCTATGATGTGCTATGATGTCCCATGATGTCCTATGATGTCCTAGGGTGTCCTATGATGTCTTATGATGTCCTATGATGTCCTAGGGTGTCCTAGGGTGTCCTAGGGTGTCCTAGGGTGTCCTATGATGTCCTATGATGTCCCATGATGTCCTATGATGTCCTATGATGTCCTATGATGTCCTAGGATGTCCTAGGGTGTCCTATGATGTCCTATGATGTCCCATGATGTCCTAGGGTGTCCTATAATGTCCTATGATGTCCTATGATGTCCTATGATGTCCTAGGGTGTCCTAGGGTGTCCTATGATGTCCTATGATGTCCTAGGGTGTCCTATGATGTCCTAGGGTGTCCTAGGGTGTCCTATGATGTCTTATGATGTCCTAGGGTGTCCTATGATGTCCTAGGGTGTCCTAGGGTGTCCTATGATGTCCTAGGGTGTCCTATGATGTCCTATGATGTCCTATGATGTCCTAGGGTGTCCTATGATGTCCTAGGGTGTCCTAGGGTGTCCTAGGGTGTCCTATGATGTCCTATGATGTCCTATAATGTCCTATGATGTCCTAGGGTGTCCTATGATGTCCCATGATGTCCTAGGGTGTCCTACGATGTCCCATGATGTCCTAGGGTGTCCTATGATGTCCTAGGGTGTCCTAGGGTGTCCTATGATGTCCTATGATGTCCTAGAGTGTCCTATGATGTCCTATGATGTCCTAGAGTGTCCTATGATGTCCTATGATGTCCTAGGGTGTCCTATGATGTCCTATGATGTCCTAGAGTGTCCTAGGATGTCCTATGATGTCCTAGGGTGTCCTATGATGTCCTATGATGTCCTAGGGTGTCCTATGATGTCCTATGATGTCCTAGAGTGTCCTATGATGTCCTATGATGTCCTATGATGTCCTAGGATGTCCTATGATGTCCCATGATGTCCTAGGGTGTCCTATGATGTCCTAGAGTGTCCTATGATGTCCTATGATGTCCTAGGGTGTCCTATGATGTCCTATGATGTCCTAGAGTGTCCTATGATGTCCTATGATGTCCTAGGGTGTCCTATGATGTCCTATGATGTCCTATGATGTCCTATGATGTCCTATAATGTCCTATGATGTCCTAGGGTGTCCTATGATGTCCTATGATGTCCTATGATGTCCTATAATGTCCTATGATGTCCTAGGGTGTCCTATGATGTCCTATAATGTCCTATGATGTCCTAGGGTGTCCTACGATGTCCCATGATGTCCTAGGGTGTCCTACGATGTCCCATGATGTCCTAGGGTGTCCTACGATGTCCTATGATGTCCTAGGGTGTCCTACGATGTCCCATGATGTCCTAGGGTGTCCTATGATGTCCTAGGGTGTCCTAGGGTGTCCTATAATGTCCTATGATGTCCTATGATGTCCTAGGGTGTCCTATGATGTCCTAGGGTGTCCTATAATGTCCTATGATGTCCTATGATGTCCTAGGGTGTCCTATGATGTCCTATGATGTCCTAGGGTGTCCTATGATGTCCTACGATGTCCCATGATGTCCTAGGGTGTCCTATAATGTCCTATGATGTCCTATGATGTCTAAGGGCGTCTAAAACATTTTCATGCATTGTTTGTTTAGTGTGATGAACTACTAATCAAATTGTAAGATGATATTCTCGTTCTTGACACCTTCCACCTCGTAGCATGGTGTTTTTACTCATTTTCATTTACAACCAATTGTGAAGCTACCAATGATATTTCAATTGTAAATATTTTCATCGCTAGATTGCTTGCGCATGATCATGATCTGTTTTTTTTTACCACGTCATGCCACCTCTCAACCCACCCAGACCTCTCAACCCACCCAAACCTCTCAACCCACCCAAACCTCTCAACCCACCCAACCTCCCGACTTTCTCAAGCCCTTGATTCTTCCAACCTACACCACTTTCAAAAAGAAGACACACTATCACCTTTCTTGTTAACTTCCAACACCCTCCCACCAAATCACTTGCCTTCGAAATCGTCATTTGAACTTTGGCATTCACGATACGCGGCAAACACCTTTGTGTCTCATCATCAATTTGTCTCATTCAAATTTAAATTTCATTTCCAAAAGGATTGTTGCTGCAGAGGCAACAGCTGACCTCCCAACTTTCTTGGTTCAAGCTCTTCAGCTCCAGTGATACTTCAAAAATCTTGTAGGGTGCCATGTGGTAAAGTTAGCGTATTGTGGGCAAGCTAACACGTCAAACCAGATCAGGTTTAGTAACAACAAAGTTTAGCTGTACATAAATGCCTCACAACCACCTCGAAATGCAGTAACCTAAGACATAAAAACAAAAAGGTGAAGTGGCAATTAGATTTGTGGTAGAAGAGTCAAGTGAAGAGTCAAAAGTATAAATTATTGTAAATGTCTTTAAAACGTATAAAGCTCAAATCTGTTGTTTGCATATTATTGCCACCCTAATCTCCGCCTTGAAAGTTCATTCTCAGCTGCCTCAAGTTGCCTCCTTTGAAGAATCCTTCGGAACCATCCTTGAACCTCATCTCGAACCTCCCTCTCGTCCCCCCCACGACGCCTTCACATTTTTCTTTGCTGGCCTGCCCTCTAGCGATTTCTTGTAATTTGCTTTTGTTTGGAGTGGTTCTCAAGTAGATTTCCAGCGTTCCTTGTTTTCCTCTTCTCCCACCACCAACCCCTTCTTCTAGTGCCTGTGAGCTGAGACGAAGTGATGGTACCGAATGGTGTTTCTCTTCTCCCTTCTTTAACTCTCTTCTCATTCCGCTATACCTGCCTCCACCACTACTTTCTGAGGCCTCGTCTTCATCCCCGCCACCATTAGCCCCCTCACCACCATTAACCCTCTCACCACCATTAACCCTCTCACCACCATTAACCCCCTCACCACCATTAACCCCCTTACCACCACTAACCCCCTCACCATTAAAACCATCGTCACAACATTCAACATCCTTGTAATCAACAGCACCTCTTTTTTCCAACGAATCTTCAATACCCTCATAACTGTCACCAGTAACTTCATCACAATCTCCATTACCATCAACCCAATCAACGTCACTCTTATCATTAACAACACCACCACCAGTATCATCTCCACCACCATTATCATCTTCCTTGATAGACTCATTCATCATCATCATCATCATCATCACCATGGATTTTCTGGACGGCTTGCAGCCACTCAACTGCCTGCCACACCCCACCCTCACGTCTCTCGCTCCATCATCATCATCCTCATCATCATCATCATCATCATCATCATCATCATCATCATTCTCTTCATCATCATCATCATCATACTTTATGCTCATATATGGCAATGATGTGCCTCGAATGAAGGCACCACGTTTGTTGGCTGCGGAGGAGGGGTGGTGATGGAGGAATGAGAAAGAAGAAGACAACGAGTTACTACGTGTTGATGAGTCATGGTGGGGGGGTTGACTGACAAGCGAGTGTCTTTGGTCTGACATGGAGG
>OX387255.1:5016789-5023597 GCA_947562095.1 Branchellion lobata | reverse complement strand
GGATGGATTGGTGGGAGGTTTTTGTGTGGTGACTGTTGTGGGATGGATTGGTGGGAGGTTTTGTGTGGTGACTGTTGTGGGATGGATTGGTGGGAGGTTTTGTGTGGTGACTGTCGTGGGATGGATTGGTGGGAGGTTTTGTGTGGTGACTGTTGTGGGATGGATTGGTGGGAGGTTTTATCTGGTGACTGTTGTGGGATGGATTGGTGGGAGGTTTTGTGTGGTGACTGTTGTGGGATAGGTGTAGCTGTGGGTAAGTGGGTTTTTCTTTTCAAACTTCAAAAACCATCAGCAATTTTTAGTTTATCTCCATTTAACATTTTATCCATAAGCCCACCCTTCCTACCACATCAACACTCTCCATTCATACCCCTCCCCCATTAATTCTAGTGGAACACCCAACAAAATTTGCCATTTTACTTATGCAAAACTTTTTAGCAAAGTATTTTTCCATACTCCTCCATCAAAATCTTTGACCAACAAGCACACCATCCTACCCACCCACCAAACATCCCCTTCCACCACACTCTCATCCCGAAATCTCCCCATCATCCAAAAAACCTTTCTTTTTTCTTCTTCAATCATTTATTTCAATTGAGCCTGGGCTCTGAATAAATGTTCTTTTCACTTTTTTCCGATTTTTTGAGCTTTGTTTTGGCAGTCTTCCAGTTCTGCACAGTGGTTTTCAACTCATCCTAGAGCCTACGCCTCCAGTTTTGTTCAAAACAGGCTATCTTCCTTCTTCTTATAGATTACATTGCAGTGATGTCGAGTGACATTTAACTGGCACTTCCTCAACCTGTGACCGACCCATCTCCACCTTCTCCTCTTCATCACAGCTCTTGGCTTGTCCTCTTCCATACGTTTGGTGCTTGTAACACCATCTGAGACGGAGAAGCTGCTAGAAGACGTTGTCGAAGCAGGTCTAAATCTTTTTTCGGCTGGAGTTTGTGTTTTTCCATGATATTTCGGATCCATACACAAGATGGCCTCGACATTGCAGTTGAATATGCGAAGATTTGTGTTGTCAGATATGGCTGTGCATCTCTAAACAGATTGCAGGTTTGAGAAGGCGTGTTGAGTCATTCTTGCACCGATATTTTTCATTCTACTTTCAGATTCACTAATTTTGCTTTTGAGGTAAAAAAAATCACCTTCATCTCCAACCGGTAGCAACCCTTTCTGGTAGTTGTTGATGCTCAGAGCCTTTGTCTTCTTTTGTTGGATCCTAAGACCGTTTTTTATGAGGTTTTTTTCCAAAAAATCAATTTTTTTTGCATACTATTGAACGGTGTGAAAAAGCAAGATTGTCCGTATGTGCCAGCTCTTCCAGTTTCTCAGCTAGCGTCCACTGAATGCCTATTTTGGTGCCAGCATGAGCTGTTTTGCGGTCGAATCAAGTGCTGCAAGAGATAGAAGGAGTGACAGCAGGCATCCTTGTCTGACTTCGGTGATGACTGAAAACTCTTCGAACGGTCTCCCGTGTGGAATGACCCTGCAAGAGAAGCCATCATGGAGCTGCTTGAAGAGCTTCGCCATCTCTTCTGTTACATCATTGTGTCGTAGGATACTCTGCATTTCCTTTCTGTTTAAACTCTCAACTGCTCAAAGCCACCAAAACACAAACACAGTGGTGTCTGCTTCTATATTGTTGGCTCCACAAAGACTGAGCGTAGCTATCTGGTCAATGCATGACTTATCTTCCGAAGCCTGCCTGCTCATCATCAGTTCTGCGGTCGATGGTATTTTTCAGCCGCTCCAGAATCATCCTGGCAAAAACTTCGCCAACAGTTGACAACAATATGATATTTTTGTAGTCAAACTGTAATAAAACTCAATTTTGGCATTTTCACAAGAAGAGCCTTCTTCAAATCTGATGGGATTCTTTCACTCACTCACTTTTCTTCTTTCCCACACTTATCAAAATTACAGTTTTCACTTTTAAGCAACATCCATCTTCTACCCCATCAACATCCATCTTCCACCCCATCAACACCCATCTTCCACCCCATCAACACCCATCTTCCACCCCATCAACACCCATCTTCCACCCCATCAACACCCATCTTCCACCCCATCAACATCCATCTTCCACCCCATCAACACCCATCTTCCACCCCATCAACACCCATCTTCCACCCCATCAACACTCATCTTCCACCCCATCAACACTCATCTTCCACCCCATCAACACCCATCTTCCACCCCATCAACACCCATCTTCCACCCCATCAACACTCATCTTCCACCCCATCAACATCCATCTTCCACCCCATCAACACTCATCTTCCACCCCATCAACATCCATCTTCCACCCCATCAACACCCATCTTCCACCCCATCAACATCCATCTTCTGCCCCATCAACACCCATCTTCCACCCCATCAACACCCATCTTCCACCCCATCAACACTCATCTTCTGCCCCGTCAACATCCATCTTCCACCCCATCAACACCCATCTTCCACCCCATCAACACCCATCTTCCACCCCATCAACACTCATCTTCCACCCCATCAACACCCATCTTCCACCCCATCAACATCCATCTTCCACCCCATCAACACCCATCTTCCACCCCATCAACATCCATCTTCCACCCCATCAACACCCATCTTCCACCCCATCAACACCCATCTTCTGCCCCGTCAACATCCATCTTCCACCCCATCAACACCCATCTTCCACCCCATCAACACCCATCTTCCACCCCATCAACACTCATCTTCCACCCCATCAACATCCATCTTCCACCCCATCAACACCCATCTTCCACCCCATCAACACCCATCTTCCACCCCATCAACACCCATCTTCCACCCCATCAACACCCATCTTCCACCCCATCAACACCCATCTTCCACCCCATCAACACCCATCTTCTGCCCCGTCAACACCCATCTTCCACCCCATCAACACCCATCTTCTGCCTCATCAACATCCATTTTCCGCCCCATCAACACCCATCTTTCACCCCATCAACACCCATCTTCCGCCCCATCAACACCCATCTTCCACCCCATCAACATCCATCTTCCACCCCATCAACATCCATCTTCCACCCCATCAACATCCATCTTCCGCTCCACCAACATCCATCTTTTGCCCCATCAACACCCACCAGCCTATTCAGCGTGGTGCTGCCTACTTTCAGTATCAGTGCATTTGACGTCAAAGCGCTTCGAGCTTTCCGAGTCCTGAGGCCTCTCAAGCTGGTGTCCGGAGTGCCAAGTAAGCGGTGGTGTTGGGACAAAAGAAGAATGAAGCTTCGAGGAATTAAATGTTAATGTTGAATGTATGAGAGAGTAGAAGTTTAAAGAACAGCTAGAGGAATGGGAAGAAATTTTGAAGAGGGAGAAAGGTTATAAGGAGGAGAAAAAGGGTATAGAAAAGAGAGACAGATTTTGGAGAGTAAAGAGAGTGTATGGGGAGGATAAAAATACATAGGGCAATTGGAAAGGGTTGATTCATGAATGGGAGAATTAAGATTTCGAAACGAGAAGGATTGGGAAAAAAGATTCAAGAGATGGCTGAATGGTACTCAGAGAATAGTCGGAGGGAGTTGGAAGGAGAAATCAGCAAAAGAACTGACAAAGGCTCAAAAGATTTTTGATTGAAAGAACATTGAAGTTACTAGATTGAAAAGTTGAAAAATTGTTGCAAAAAATAGGTATAAATGTTCTAGGGTAGTTAAGACGCTTGAAATAGTGTTGTGGAGGTTGCAATTGAGGTGTTGTTGTAGAGGTTGCAGTTGAAGTGGTGTTGTGGAGGTTGCAGTTGAAGTGGTGTTGTTGTGGAGGTTGCAGTTGAAGTGGTGTTGTTGTGGAGGTTTCAGTTGAAATGGTGTTGTTGTGGAAGTTGCAGTCGAAGTGGTGTTGTTGTGGAGGTTGCAGTTGAAGTGGTGTTGTTTTGGAGGTTGCAGTTGAAGTGGTGTTGTTGTGGAGGTTGCAGTTGAAGTGTTGTTGTGGAGGTTGCAGTTGAAGTGGTGTTGTTGTGGAGGTTGCAGTTGAAGTGGTGTTGTTTTGGAGGTTGCAGTTGAAGTGGTGTTGTTTTGGAGGTTGCAGTTGAAGTGGTGTTGTTTTGGAGGTTGCAGTTGAAGTGGTGTTGTTGTGGAGGTTGCAGTTGAAGTGTTGTTGTGGAGGTTGCAGTTGAAGTGGTGTTGTTTTGGAGGTTGCAGTTGAAGTGGTGTTGTTGTGGAGGTTGCAGTTGAAGTGTTGTTGTGGAGGTTGCAGTTGAAGTGGTGTTGTTGTGGAGGTTGCAGTAAGTGGTGTTGTTGTGGAGGTTGCAGTTGAAGTGGTGTTGTTGTGGAGGTTGCATTTGAAGTGGTGTTGTTGTGGAGGTTGCAGTTAAAGATGAAATACTGAGAAAATATATAGTTTTGAGGGTTATGTTGGTTGAGAATGAATTGGAGAGGATGTAAAACTAATGAGGATACGCTGTTTGGGTTAGTGTTTTGGATATGAATTGTTTGAGGGCATGTTATGAGAGTTTTTGTAGAAAAAAGGAAGTTTTTGCAGTATTGCTGACCTGAAAAACAGTGTTTTTGAGTATTGTGGCAATTTTGGAAAACTGTGTTTGAAAATTATCGATTAGAAAGGAAGAAAAAATGCAGACTGGAAGGTGGTGCATTGGCTTTTTGCATCGCCACTTTGAAAGCTCAGGAAAGACCCTCAGTAAGGATGGGATGTCTTGGTGGTTGAAGAAACACATAATATTGAAAAAAAAAAATTCGCAAAAAAATGAAAAAAAATGGTTTAATGATTTAACAAAAAAAAAACAATGAAAAAAAAACTTCACAAAAAGGTTATTTTGCAACAAAGTGAAGTCATTTGGTTGAATTTTGATTCGATAATAGCATTTTTAATGATGCTTTTGAGTTCTTCACACTGGAGGCACGAGAGGTCATTGAAAAAGTGAGGAAGTCAAGGATTTTTTAGTCGCCACCATTAAAGGCGAGTTAATTTTTATGTTTGCGTTTGTGGAAAATGAGATGATTTATGTTTAAAAAAAACCGACGGAACGGCTTTTAATTTGGGGTGATAAATTGTTGAAGAGGAAGGAAGAGATAAAGAGGTGTAGTTAAACAGTGTATTTTATTGAATTAAGCAGCACGAGGTGAGATAAATTGAAAAGTTGCGTTTTTGGGAAACCAAAACACGGGTTGAAGTTTTTGAGTGTTGTGGAAGACAGGGGTATTTGTGAGAAAAACTCATTCGGTACTTCAACGTACTAAACCCCTCCTCTCCGAGCAATCTCTTCTCTTGTTACTATATATCCCTTCATCCATCCCTTCATCCTTCCCATCCTATCATCCATCCCATCATCCATCCCATCATACATCCCATCATCCATCCCATCATCCATCCCATCATCCATCCCATCATCCATCCCATCATCCATCCCATCATCCATCCCACCATCCATCCCATCATCCATCCCATCATCCATCCCATCATCCATCCCATCATCCATCCCATCATCCATCCCATCATCCATCCCATCATCCATCCCATCATCCATCCCATCATCCATCCCATCATCCATCCCATCATCCATCCCATCATCCATCCCATCATCCATCCCATCATCCATCCCATCATCCATCCCATCATCCATCCCATCATCCATCCCATCATCCATTCCATCATCCATCCCATCATCCATCCCATCATCCATCCCATCATCCATCCCATCATCCATCCCATCATCCATCCCATCATCCATCCCATCATCCATCCCATCATCCATCCCATCATCCATCCCATCATCCATCCCATCATCCATCCCATCATCCATCCCATCATCCATCCCATCATCCATCCCATCATCCATCCCATCATCCATCCCATCATCCATCCCATCATCCATCCCATCATCCATCCCATCATCCATCCTATCATCCATCCCATCATCCATCCCATCATCCATACCATCATCCATCCCATCATCCATCCCATCATCCATCCCATCATCCATCCTATCATCCATCCCATCATCCATACCATCATCCATCCTATCATCCATCCCATCATCCATCCCATCATCCATCCCATCATCCATCCCATCATCCATCCTATCATCCATCCCATCATCATCCCATCATCCTTTCAATCACCCCTTCTTCCACCCATCCAACACGCCTTCCACAAAACTGTTCCTGCATTGTTCATTACACCATTTACATCTCTCTACCACCCTTACATCAAACCTCTACACCTCCCTACCACCCTTCCATCACCCCTTCACACCTCCCTACCACCCTTCCATCACCCCTCTACACCTCCCTACCACCCTTCCATCACCCCTTCACACCTCCCTACCACCCTCCCATCACCCCTTCACACCTTCCTACCACCCTCCCATCACCCTTCTACACCTCCCTACCACCCTCCCATCACCCCTTCACACCTCCTTACCCCCCTCCCATCACCCCTTCACACTTCCCCACCACCCTTCCATCACCCCTCCAAACCTTCCTACCACCCTTCCATCACCCCTCTACACCACCCACCATTTCTCCACCAACCCATCTTTAAAGATCCTCTTTAGGAAGTTGACCAACAAATCGATTTTGTATTATTCTTTCGAATTGGCAAGCCTCTTTCGATGTTGTGTGCTATTCTCATCTTGTGTGCATTTTTGATTTTGCACACGTTGCACACTAGGTTGTTACAGAGGTACCAGAATAACTCAAAAATAAAACTAAAAAAAGATTTTAATAAAAATACGTTTCAAGTACCTCACGAAATTTTCAAGCGCAGTTTACAAGCGATGGTTGGGTGGAAAAAAGTTCCATGATGTAAGGGC
>OX387255.1:5009289-5011789 GCA_947562095.1 Branchellion lobata | reverse complement strand
GAAGGCCAGAAAGGCAGCAAATGAAACAGACCATCGCAAGTGGCTCTTATTTCTTTGCTCACAGAAATTTAATATTATTATTTATTTATAATTATTCGATCATTTCTATCTTTGAATCTCAATCTTGTTAGGTGGCTTAACAAATTCCACACGAGCGTTCATTTATATTTGTCATTATTATTATTATTCATAATAATAATAATATTATTATTTTTCATAATGATAATAATATTATTATTATTCATAAAAATAATATTATTATTGTTTTTCATAATAATAATATTATTATTTTTATTCATTATAACAATAATATTATCCTCATTCATTTTTATATTTATAGCTATTCTTGTTCTTCTGCATTGTCACGTATTTTAATAAGAATAGACGCTCCTGTGTGAACAGAGCATAGAACGGAAATTTAAAAAATGTTTGGAAAAATCACTTGAAAGGGCGCTATGAATTCTTTAGTGGTTCATTCTGCGTTCATCATTAAGCTCATCCGATTTTTTCAGTTATTTTAGAGTTACATTCATTCATTCATCCGCCATTCATCCATCCGCCATTCATCCATCCGCCATTCATCCATCCGCCATTCATCCATCCGCCATTCATCCATCCGCCATTCATCCATCCGCCATTCATCCATCCGCCATTCATCCATCCGCCATTCATCCATTTTTAATCAATCATCCATTCTTCATCTTTTCATCCAGTAATTCACCATAAATCCATTCATCCAACATTAATCCAACATTCATCTATTCATCTAGCATTCATCCATTCACCCAACGTTCGTCCAACATTCATTCATTCATCCAACATTCATCTATTCATTCATTCATTTAACGTTAATCAATTTTTCCAACATTCATCCATTTATCCAACATTCATCCATTTATCCAACATTCATCCATTTATCCAACATTCATCCATTTATCCAACATTCATCCATTTATCCAACATTCATCCATTTATCCAACATTCATCCATTTATCCAACATTCATCCATTTATCCAACATTCATCCATTTATCCAACATTCATCCATTTATCCAACATTCATCCATTTATCCAACATTCATCCATTTATCCAACATTCATCCATTTATCCAACATTCATCCATTTATCCAACATTCATCCATTTATCCAACATTCATCTATGCAGCCACTATTTATTTATCATTCTTTAATCCTTTCCAAATTTTTATTTCTATGCGATCCATTTCACATAAATTTTCTATGAATTTTCCATCGATTCTTCATCAGTTCTTCATCAATTCTTCATCAATTCTTCATCAATTCTTCATCAATTCTTCATCAATTCTTCATCAATTCTTCATCAATTCTTCATCAATTCTTCATCAATTCTTCATCAATTCTTCATCAATTCTTCATCAATTCTTCATCAATTCTTCATCAATTCATCATAAATTCTTCATCAATTCTACATCATTTCTTCATCGATTCATCATCAATTCTTCATCAATTCTCCATCAATTCTTCATCAATTCATCATCAACTCATCATCAGGTATGACACATTGTCATCCATTCATCATTTTTCATTTCTTTATCCATATTTCGTCATCATTCCACTCACATGCATTTATGATATTTTGTCAATTTTGGTTTTTAAGTTTCACCAATAAATTCTTGCAACATTATAGCTTGTGTCCAATTGACAGTTCTCTCTTGGTTCGATTATTTGTCATGCTTTGTGCCTTCTTCAACCCTCGTCTGAAAGTGATTTAATGGAGTCATTGAAAAATAATAATAATTTTTTATTTAGTTTGTTTTTTATTTATGTTTCTTCATTAATTCACCATCCAATCATCATTAATTCACCATCCAACCATCATTAATTCACCATTAATTCATCGGTAATTCACCATTAATTCATCGGTAAATCACCATTAATTCATCAGTAAATCACCATTAATTCATCGGTAATTCACCATTAATTCATTGGTTATTCAACATTAATTAATAGGTAATGCACCATTAATTCATCGGTAATTCACCACATCTTCACCATTAATTCATTCATTTCTACCGTTCATTCACCTTTCATTCTCCGTTCTTCATCACAACCCTCCTTTTCATGATTTATTATTTAACTTATCATCCTCTCTTTCTTCCAACCTTCCTTGCACCTTCTCTACCTTCCATTCCTCCATTAATAATAATAATAATAATAATAATAATAATAATAATAATAATAATAATAATAATAATAATAATAATAATAATAAGAATAATAATAATAATAATAATAATAATAATAATAATAATAATAATAATAATAATAATAATAATAATAATAATAATAATAATAATAATAATAATAATAATAATAATAATAATAATAATAATAATAATAATAATAATAATAATAATAATAATAATAATAATAATAATAATAATAATAATAATAATAATAATATAAATAATAATAATAATAATAATAATAATAATAATAATAATAATAATAATAATAATAA
>OX387255.1:4996789-5001789 GCA_947562095.1 Branchellion lobata | reverse complement strand
GGGGAGGGGATGGAGAGATGTGGTGTATAAGGGGAGGGGATGGAGAGATGTGGTGTATAAGGGGAGGGGATGGAGAGATGTGGTGTATAAGGGGAGGGGATGGAGAGATGTGGTGTAGAAGGGGAGGGGATGGAGAGATGTGGTGTATAAGGGGAGGGGATGGAGAGATGTGGTGTATAAAGAGAGGGGATGGAGAGATGTGGTGTATAAGGGGAGGGGATGGAGAGATGTGGTGTATAAGGGGAGGGGATGGAGAGATGTGGTGTAGAAGGGGAGGGGATGGAGAGATGTGGTGTATAAGGGGAGGGGATGGAGAGATGTGGTGTATAAGGGGAGGGGATGGAGAGATGTGGTGTATAAGGGGAGGGGATGGAGAGATGTGGTGTAGAAGGGGAGGGGATGGAGAGATGTGGTGTATAAGGGGAGGGGATGGAGAGATGTGGTGTATAAAGAGAGGGGATGGAGAGATGTGGTGTATAAGGGGAGGGGATGGAGAGATGTGGTGTATAAGGGGAGGGGATGGAGAGATGTGGTGTATACAGAGAGGGGATGGAGAGATGTGGTGTATAAGGGGAGGGGATGGAAAGATGTGGTGTTTTATTTGAAATAAAAAGAAAAAAGGGAAGGGGCATGGAATGGGGGATTACATGTAGGGCGAATAGAGATATAGGGTGTATAATGTGAGAAGGATGACTGGTATGAGTGGAAGATAAATTGACGATTCGATATTTTGGGAAAAAAAAGTTATTTTGAAAAGCAGCAAACATGGGGTTCTAAGGATTTGGAAGGTCTGAAATGAAGATGGAGGCGCAGCAGTATTCGAACAATCGATCTTATCTTCACTTTCGTTTTACTTCGCCTTATCAAGAATTCGATATAAATTTATCATAAACTTTCACGACCATCAACTTGCTTTTCATTCCAAGTGCAGACTTTCATTCAGGTTTCTTTCACCTCTTCCTCTTGTCATCCCATCCCTTGTCACTCCATCCCTTGTCACCCCATCCTTTGTCACTCCATCCATTGTCATCCCATCCCTTATCATCCCATCTCTTGTCATCCCATCCATTGTCACCCCATCCCTTGTCATCCCATCCCTTGTCATCCCATCCCTTGTCATCCCATCCCTTGTCATCCCATCCCTTGTCACCCCATCCCTTGTCACCCCATCCATTGTCACCCCATCCCTTGTCATCCCATCCCTTGTCATCCCATCCCTTGTCATCCCATCTCTTGTCATCCCATCCCTTGTCACCCCATCCCTTGTCACCCCATCCCTTGTCACCCCATCCCTTGTCATCTCATCCCTTGTCATCCCATCCCTTGTCACCCCATCCCTTGTCACCCCATCCCTTGTCACCCCATCCCTTGTCATCTCATCCCTTGTCATCCCATCCCTTGTCACCCCATCCCTTGTCACCCCATCCCTTGTCACCCCATCCCTTGTCATCCCATCCCTTGTCACCCCATCCCTTGTCACCCCATCCCTTGTCATCCCATCCCTTGTCATCCCATCCCTTGTCATCCCATCCCTTGTCACCCCATCCCTTGTCATCCCATCCCTTGTCATCCCAATTCTTGTCACCACACTTTCTTATTCTCCTCTTACTCATTTTTTCCTAATTATTTTCCCTAACTTCAAAATGTTCACAGCATATCTAAAACCTGCCCTGCTCTTAAACTTCCATTTTTTTGTTTTTTTTTTGGTTTTTTTTGTTCTCAACACTTTTAATTTTTTTCTTTTTGTTTTTTCATCGTTCAAAACTTTCTCATGTTTTTCTGCCACATTTATTTCAAATTTTTCCCATCTAATTTTTTTAATTTCACCAACTCATCTTTTTCTTTTTTTTAAATTTCAATTTTTGTATACCCTTCGAACCTCTTTATACCTTCTCAAATAGTTCTCATTTTCACCACCGTTCCACACCCCTCCAAGCAACCACTCACACCCATTCCTTCAAACTTAACCTTTCCACACCTTGCCCAGCCCATTTTCTCCCCACCATCAAACCTCTTCGTCTCCCTCTGCTTGCCAGATCAATGACTCGGCAGGCAACGCGTGGCCTTGGTCGTACTTCTTGAGCCTCATTATCATCGGCTCCTTCTTCGTCGTCAACCTGGTGTTGGGTGTTCTGAGTGGGTGAGTGGTGGGGTGGTGAGGGGTGAGTGGTGGAGTGGTGAAGTGAGTGAGGGGGTGAGTGGTGAAAGGGTGAGTGGTGAAGGGGTGAGCAATGGTGAGGTGGTGAAGGGGTGAGTGGTGGAGTGATGAGTCCTGAAATGGTGAGTGGGTCAGAAGTGGGGTGTTGAGTGAGTCAGAAAAAAAGGGTTGAGTGGGTGAGTAATGAGTGGTGATTGGCGGTTGAGTGGTTGACGAGAGACTGGGAGGTTTTGGATGAGTTGGTTGACAAATGAGTGATTAAGTAAACGGGTGAATGCGTGGGTGAATTGTTATGTGTGGATTTCCGACATGTGAGTGAGCGAATAGTCACCACTACAAACAATAGTTATCTAGGTATCAAATAACGCTACTAAAATCATTAAAATCACTAAAGACAACAAAAAAACAAATATTGAATAATTTTACCACAAACAACAACCCCACCACAAACAACAACACCACCACAAACAACAACGCCACCACATACAACAACATCACTACAAACAACAACACCTCTACAATCAACAACAACACCAAAAACAACAATACCACCACAATCAACACTACCACCAAAAGCAACAACACCACCACAATCAACAACACCATCACACCACCACAATCATCAACACCACCACAATCAACCACACCACCACAAGCAACAACACCAATGTAACTCAATTCTCGTCACCCTCTTTGAAACTTCCAAGGACACATTTTTTGTTCTCAAAAAGCCATTTACTGGTCAAACTTTGGTACTTTTCAGAATAACTGGCAACTTTTAGGCCTTGAAACTCTACGGGGTTAATGCCACTATATTAATATTCGTGTTTTTGATGTATTTTGTTGTATCTTATTGTATTGTATGGTATTGTATTTCATTGTATTGTATTGTATTGTATTTTAATGTTTTGTATTGTATTGTATTGTATTGTATTGTATTGTATTGTATTGTATTGTATTGTATTGTATTGTATTGTATTGTATTGTATTGTATTGTATTGTATTGTATTGTAATGTTTTGTATTGTATTGTATTGTATTGTAGTTTATTTTATTGTATGGTATTGTATTGTATTTCATTCTTTTGTATTTTAGTAGCAAAACAAACGTTGGTGTCAGTCACTTGTCAGTCAAGCTAACATCTTTCCTTGTTTGATTTTCTCTTTTCTTCTTTTCTTGTTCCTCTATTTTTTTTTTTATGTTGAAAATTTCTTTTAAATATTTTTTTCCAAATCTAGTATCTTTTCGTTTCCAGCCTCAACATCATTTCAAATATTTCTCTCTTCCAACAAGAACATTGAATCTACACCTTTTCGCATGAAATTCCTTTGTCGTATATTAACAAATGCTCCTTTTTGCTCACCCCATTCTCACCCCATCTACACCTTCTTCCAACAACCACCACACATCCCACCAACCCATTGAGGCAAATACCTAATTAGGTATATTAAGTTACTATATAGGTTTTTTCAATACCTATCAATCAATATTCCTCTTCCATCAAATTCATCTCTTCCCTCCCTTCTTCTCCCATCACCCTCCCTTCTCAACAGAGAGTTCTCGAAAGAGAGAGAAAAGGCAAAGGCAAGAGGAGACTTCAAGAAGTTGCGTGAGAGGCAGCAGTTGGACGAGGACTTGAAAGGCTACCTGGAGTGGATCACCCAAGCTGGTGATCACCTTTCCTCCATTGCTCATCCATTCCTTTTTCTCGTTTTTTCATTTTTTTCCTTCCTTTCTTCTGTTTTTCCTTACTTTTTTTAATTTATTTTAATTTTTTTTTTTTTTCTGTTTTATCTTTTTTTACTGTTTTTTTTTCTTTTATTATTTTTTTCTTTTTTTACTTTTTTTTTCTTCTTTTTCCTTCATTCATTCCTTTCTTCTTTTCGAATCAGTTATTCAAATCTTCACCCAAATGTTTGCAGTTTAATTATTCCAACAAATATCTTCTCTTTGTCACCATTTCTTTTCCTTCTCAATTAATATTTTTATTTTTGAAATATTTCCATTCAATTAAATCATATTATTTTTCTCATTCTACTTCAAAATGTGTTCTTTTCATTTTACTTCCTTAATTCTCCACTGAGCTTCATTCTCCTTCAGTTCCATTAATCTAATCTAATCAAAGAATTTGCAATGCATCCTTCAGAATTGCATTATATGAAGAAATCCTTTTAATTAAAAAGCTCAAAAAGTCATAAACTTCACTACTTCGATGCTGCCACCACAGAGGACCTGGAACCAGAGGCCGACGATGACAAGGAGGTGTCAGCAAAACTTCGTGGGTGAAAATGAAATAAAAATAAAAATTGTATAATAGAAGCCTTCCATTGATGAATAATATAATAATGAAAAAGTATTCATAAAATTATTATATTAACAAATGCAAGAATAAGAGTGGCTTCGAAACTCTACGGGGTTAATGCCACTATTATAATAGTCGTGTTTGTATTGTTTTGTATTGTATTGTATTGTATTGTATTGTATTGTATTGTATTGTATTGTTTTGTATTGTGTTGTATTGTATTGTATTGTATTGTATTGTATTGTAATGTATTGTATTGTAATGTATTGTATTGTATTGTATTGTATTGTATTGTATTGTATTGTATTGTATTGTAATGTATTGTATTGTAATGTATTGTATTGTATTGTATTGTATTGTATTGTATTGTATTGTATTGTATTGTATTGTATTGTATTGTATTGTATTGTATTGTATTGTATTGTATTGTATTGTAATGTATTGTATTGTAATGTATTGTATTGTATTGTATTGTATTGTATTGTATTGTATTGTATTGTATTGTATTGTATTGTATTGTATTGTATTGTATTGTATTGTA
>OX387255.1:4979289-4991789 GCA_947562095.1 Branchellion lobata | reverse complement strand
TCTTCATCCTCATCCACCATCCTTCTCTTCATCCTCATCCACCATCTCTCTCTTCATCCTCATCCACCATCCTTCTCTTCATCCTCATCCACCATCCTTCTCTTCATCCTCATGAACCATTTTCTTCTTTTTCTCATCTTTTCATATTTTTATTCTTCACGTATTTATCCACACAATCTTTCAACCATTAACTCAATTATCCATCTACTTATTCACTCCTCCACTCAATTATTCATCCACTTATTTACTCTTTCATTCAGTCATTCTTTCATTTCCTCTTTCGTTCAGTCAATCATCCATTTCCTGATTTTCAAACTTTTATTTCCACTTTCTCACTTTCAGATTCATCCTAGGTCAAAGCATTCATTTACCCACTCATTTTCCAATATTATTCGTTCATATTTCAATTATTTATGAAGTAACAATGTTCTCACTCAATTAAATATCTAACCAACCCTCCAACCAATTATTCATCCAACTATCTAACCGACCATTCATCCAGCCATCCATCCAACCATCCATCCAACCATCCATCCAACCATCCATCCAACCATCCATCCAACCATCCATCCAACCATCCATCCAACCATCCATCCAACCATCCATCCAACCATCCATCCAACCATCCATCCAACCATCCATCCAACCATCCATCCAACCATCCATCCAACCATCCATCCAACCATCCATCCAACCATCCATCCAACCCTCCATCCAACCATCCATCCAACCATCCATCCAACCATCCATCCAACCGACCATCCGGCCGACCATCCATCTCACTAACCATCCATCCAACCGACCATCCATCCAACCAACCAACCATCCTACTATCCATCCATCCAACCAATCAACCATTCATCCAACCAACCGTTCATCCATCCATCCATCCATTCATCCATCCAACCAACCAACCATCCATCCATTCATCCATTCACAGAGTTCGCCAACGTCTTTTTCATCTTGTTGTTTTCCTTGGAGATGTTGTTGAAGATGTACAGCATAGGCCTGCAAGGCTACTTTGTGTCTCTCTTCAACAGGTTTCACCCACCATTCAACTTTTCATTCATTCATCCATCCTTAATTCTTCCATCTATTTTCTTCTTCATTCTTCCATCTATTTTCTTCTTCATTCTTCCATCTACTTTCTTCTTCATTCTTCCATCTACTTTCTTCTTCATTCTTCCATCTACTTTCTTCTTCATTCTTCCATCTACTTTCTTCTTCATTCTTCCACCTACTTTCTTCTTCATTCTTCCACCTACTTTCTTCTTCATTCTTCCACCTACTTTCTTCTTCATTCTTCCACCTACTTTTTTCATTCATGCACCCATCTTTACAGCTATTCATTCGTTTCCACTCCCAATCATCCATCTTACCATCAAATTGTCTATTTTTACATCCAACCATCTTTCCATCCATCGATCCTTTTATTAGTTTTATATCCATCCATCCACTTAGATCCATGAGTTTCTTATTTCTTCCTTCTATCTATTCGTCTTCACTTCTATCAATCCATAAGAACATTCATTTATCCATCTTATCTGCCGTTCATCTATACACTTTTCAACTCATTTTTTTCTCTTCATCCATCCATCCAATCAGCTTCTCATACATTCCTTCGTTTAAACATCACCAACATCACCAAGCGCCACCAAACACCACGGGCCACCAAACTCATCAACCATACGACAGGTTCGACTGCTTCGTGGTGGTGTGCAGTGTGGTCGAGGCGGTGTTGGCCTACACGCAACTGATGCCCCAGCTCGGGGTTTCCGTGCTCAGGTGTGCCCGTCTCTTGAGGGTCTTCAAGGCTACCAGGTGAGAGAGAGGGAGGGTAATGGAAGAGGAAGAGAGGGAAGGTGATGAGGGAGAAGGAAAAAAATGGAAAAATGAAAAAAAAAGAGGAAAGGAGATAATGGAAAAACAAGAAGAGAAGGGTAAGATTCGTAGAGTGCCAAAGTGGTCGAGGAGTTAAGGAGTGGAGTAATAAACTGGAAGAGGAGTAGAGTAAGTGAAATTGTAGGTGCAGAAATTAATGAATTGTAAAAAAATACAAATGCTGGATAAGAATAAAGAGAGTGGTGAAAGATTGAATGTAAGAAAAAGTGAGAGTGATGAAAGGTTGAAACAGAAAAAAACACTATTTAACGCCCAACCACTATAGACCCTCAAGGGAAATTTTTCCACTCTCAAACTCAAATCCCTTCATCTTACTCCCCTCCTCCCACTTTTTTCCCACACCAATCACAATCTTTTTCCCACTCCCAAATTTCCGCTACCAGAGTTTTCCCAGATCAGTCACCCAAACATAACCTCACCACAATCACCCACCATAATCACCCGCCATAATCACCCACCACAATCACCAACCATAACCACTCTCAGGTACTGGACAGCTTTACGCAAGTTGGTGGCCTCTCTGCTAAACTCCATGAGGTCCATCGTCTCGCTCCTCCTCCTCCTCTTCCTCTTCATCGTCATCTTTGCCCTTCTGGGCATGCAGTTGTTCGGAGGCAAGTACAACTTCAAACCGAAGCCTCGCAGCAACTTCGACACCTTCTGGCAGTCCATCTTCACCGTCTTCCAGGTCTGAAGGCGTGCCAATTACCTCGGTTTCAAGTATATTGGAAGTATTTTGTGTAAAAAAAAATTACCACAAAAGTTGTATTAACCACCTAACAAACTAAATCTTCCCATCCACTCATCTTTCCATCCCCTATCTACCTATTCACCCACCTACCCACTCACTCCTTATTAACCTGATGTCGGTACATCAGGGTTGAAGATGACCACGGCTTTCTAGGAGCCATGAACCGCTTGTGATTTTGGTTATAGTCAGACAGTGTTGCGCAAATCGTCAGTCTCACTTTTTAGTTTTGAAACCTCAATCTTCAACGGCAGGAATTAGTACAGAGTTGAGACGGTTGAAGGAGAAGGTCAGAAACGTAGTGGATGGCCAGCAAGTAGGAATACTTGAGGTTGCCTTAGACATTCCACAGGACCAGCTTGTGAACCACAGTTTCACCTTTGAAGGCATCTCAAATTGAAGTCTTCTTTGTGTATCTTTCCGAAGCCATTTTTTCCCATTTTTTTCGGGGGTTCATTTCCTCAGCCCTTCCAAAAACTGCTGAGCCACGAGGCAGCGGTGATGAGCAATAAAAAGTCAATGAGAACTAACTTATTATTTAAAACTTAAAGCCTTAGAAACCGTTGAGTGTGAAAGCATTTTTATTATTTTTGGGTTCGATTTTTGGGTTTTTCGGGGTTTATTACTAATAGGATGTATATACAAACAAGCAAAGGAAGCTTAAGTTAACGTAATCAACAGTTCCTACGACTTAAGATAACATTATTTTGATATTATATCAAATAGATAACCATTACAAAAATGAAATTTTTAATAATAAATGAGCATAATATATTAGAGGCATTCATGTTGAGCTGAATAACTGCCATTGAAAATAACGAGAAGGAAAAGGATAAAGGAGTATATGTTTATAGATGTTTAACTGATAATTTCTATGTTTCATTTACTATTACTACTACTACTACTACTACTACTACTACTACTACTACTACTACTACTACTACTACTACTACTACTACTACTACTACTACTACTACTACTACTACTACTACTACTACTACTACTACTACTACTACTACTACTACTACTACTACTACTACTACTACTACTACTACTACTACTACTACTACTACTACTACTACTACTACTACTACTACTACTACTACTACTACTACTACTACTACTACTACTAATACTACTACTACTACTACTACTACTACTACTACTACTACTACTACTACTACTACTACTACTATTACTACTACTACTACTACTACTACTACTACTACTACTACTACTACTACTACTACTACTACTACTACTACTACTACTACTACTACTACTACTACTACTACTACTACTACTACTACTACTACTACTACTACTACTACTACTACTACTACTACTACTACTACTACTACTACTACTACTACTACTACTACTACTACTACTACTACTACTACTACTACTACTACTACTACTACTACTACTACTACTACTACTACTACTACTACTACTACTACTACTACTACTACTACTACTACTACTACTACTACTACTACTACTACTACTACTACTACTACTACTACTACTACTACTACTACTACTACTACTACTACTACTACTACTACTACTACTACTACTACTACTACTACTACTACTACTACTACTACTACTACTACTACTACTACTACTACTACTACTACTACTACTACTACTACTACTACTACTACTACTACTACTACTACTACTACTACTACTACTACTACTACTACTACTACTACTACTACTACTACTACTACTACTACTACTACTACTACTACTACTACTACTACTACTACTACTACTACTACTACTACTACTACTACTACTACTACTACTACTACTACTACTACTACTACTACTACTACTACTACTACTACTACTACTACTACTACTACTACTACTACTACTACTACTACTACTACTACTACTACTACTACTACTACTACTACTACTACTACTACTACTACTACTACTACTACCACCCACCACCCCAGATAATGACTGGCGAGGACTGGAACAAGGTGATGTACCACGGCATCGAGGCCTACGGTGGTGTGCACTCATTCGGAGTGCTCGTCAACTTCTACTTCGTCTTTCTCGTCATCTGCGGCAACTGTATCCTTGAGCAACTGCTGTCTACTGTGTGATTGAGTTTATCATTGCCTGAATGAGCTAACCCTTGCCTGACTGAGCTGTTGACCGCCTAACGGCATCTTTCTTAGTCTTCCCCTAAGTCATTTTCCAACGATAAAAATAAGGCTGAAAAATAAAAAATAAAACTGGCGAATTTTTTCTAAATTGCAAAGAGTTGTTCCATCCTGAACTTGGGCGTCTCCACAGACATCCTCATCAACGTCTTCTTGGCCATCGCCGTGGACAACCTGGCCAATGCAAACATCCTCATCGAGGGGGAGAAGGAAGAGGATGAAGAGGAGGAGGAAGAGGAAGATGTTAAACCTCAAGTAAATAGTTATGATGACAGATCAATGGACTTTTTAGTTATAATTTCCAAAAAGATTTCGAATGTTCATTTTTCATGGCTTTTTTTCTTTTTTCGTTTTTCAATTTTGTTCTATTTTTGTTTTCCAGTTTAGTTTCAGAATTTTTCACAAAATATGGTTAATATTAATTATTCCAGAATGAGGTTGGAGTGAACAGTGATGAAAACGATGAAGAAGAAAGGGAGAATGAGGATGAAGAAGAACAGGAAGAAGAAGAGGAAGAAGAAGAAGAAGAAGAAGAAGAAGAAGAAGAAGAGGAAGAAGAAGGAGAAGAAGAAGAAGAAGAAGAAAAAGGAGAAGGAGAATATGACAAAAAAAAAGATGTTGATAAGGATGATGATGAAGAGGATGAGGATGGAGATAGAAAGGAGAGGGAAATAACAGAGGGTGAAGAAGGGAAATCCAAAAAGTCTGGCGTCAATGGAAAAAATAAGAAGGATGAAAGAAGAAGAACGAAGTAGGATATGTGAATTTGAGTGATCTATAGAGCTCACCACACTCCCATCTTTCGAGTCTATGAATAATCATTGAGATTATGAGTAATTGAATGATTAATTAGAGAGTAATGAAAGAATTCTTTTTAATAAAATCTACTCAATTAATCAATATCACTTTTTTTAAACTTCATTTTATTTATTTTTCAATAGTTGTTAGCTTCAAATGATTTTTTCTGCGCAGGAAAAAAACAAAGAGAGTCACCCTCGAGAAGAGGCCTGTTCGCATCTCCTTCATCGGTAGCATCTTCATCCTCATCCTCATCTTCATCCTCATCCTCATCTTCATCTTCATCCTCATCCTCATCCTCATCCTCATTTTCATCCTCATCTTCTTCTTCATCATCATCTTAATCCTCATCTTTATCTTCATCATTATCATTCTTTTTATACTCATCTTCATCATCATCATCATCATCCTCTTCATCCTCCTCTTCATAAATATCATCAATATCACCATGCTCATCTTCATCTTCATACTTATCAACAACGTCATCTTCATCTTCATACTTATCAACAACTTCATCATCATCATCATCATCATCATCATCATCATCATCATCATCATCATCATCATCATCATCATCATCATCATCATCATCATCATCATCATCATCATCATCATCATCATCATCATCATCATCTTCATCATCATCATCATCATCATCATCATCATCATCATCATCATCATCATCATCATCATCATCATCATCATCATCATCATCATCATCATCATCATCATCATCATCATCATCATCATCATCATCATCATCATCATCATCCTCATCTTCATCATCATCATCATCATCATCATCATCATCATCATCATCATCATCATCATCATCATCATCATCATCATCATCATCATCATCATCAGCATCATCATCATCATCATCATCATCATCATCATCATCATCATCATCATCATCATCAGCATCATGATTATATTAATATTCTTTCTTATGTGATTATCATGGCCATCAAAGACGACGACAAGTTCCACTCAGCCCTCCCTCGAAGACTATCCGAGCTGAAGATGTCCAACAAGGTAGCAAACAAAGTAATTAATAAATAATAATAATAATAATAATAATAATAATAATAATAATAATAATAATAATAATAATAATAATAATAATAATAATAATAATAATAATAATAATAATAATAATAATAATAATAATAATAATAATAATAATAATAATAATAATAATAATAATAATAATAATAATAATAATAATAATAATAATAATAATAATAATAATAATAATAATAACAATAATATAAATAATAATAATAATAATAATAATAATAATAATAATAATAATAATAATAATAATAATAATAATAATAATAATAATAATAATAATAATAATAATAATAATAATAATAATAATAATAATAATAATAATAATAATAATAATAATAATAATAATAATAATAATAATAATAATAATAATAATAATAATAATAATAATAATAATAATAATAATAATAATAATAATAATAATAATAATAATAATAATAATAAAAAAAATAATGAAAATAATAAAATACAACAATTTAAATTAATTACAATAAAACATGCTTCTATCTTATGAAATAATAATACAACAAGATACGGTATCCTACAATGAGATACATCACAATACAATACAATAAACTACAACTTACTACAGTAGAAGACAATCAAACACATTACAATATGGATTATCTCAATGCATCATGATTTATCCCAATTAAAACATTCATAGAAACATAATACAATACAATAAAATGCAGGCATAGTTTATTATAATAAAGACTATACAATACACAAAAATACTACGCACTCCGAAGAATTAGTATATAATAAGAAAAATGCTTTAAAATACATTCAGATACAATGCATCCAACTGCAATACAATCAAGTACAATACCATCAAAGACAATACAATCGAATAAAATAAACCACAATAAACACATCAGTATCCAATACAATACAATAAATGAATACAAAATTCAGTATAAAATACAAATAAACCTGAAATACAAAACATTTATAAGGAGGGTTTTTTCAACCTGCAGGCAAAGCCCATACCACAAGCTTCTTCCCTCTTCGTCTTCTCCAGCCACAACAGGTCCAGGGTTGAAGTCACTAGCTCTAACCTAATTAATTTGACTCCAACTTTCAGCATTGACCTGTTTCAACCACTTCCTTCAACATTCTTCACTCACTCAACCTACATTTCCTACCTCCTCCACTTACTCATCTTCCTTCTCCATCTTCAAACATTACCTTTACACTACTAATACAATTTATATCAATTTGATCGTAACATTTGTCTAGCGCTGATTACACACTGTTCAAGAGCGCTCTGCTACGAACTGTTCGACAACAATGTTTCAAGGGATTTACGAGAACAAAGTAGAGAAGTAGCAGAGATATGATGATATAAAGAAAACTCCATAAGAAAGGCCGCAGAAGGGGAGTGCAGCTTCAGCATAAGTATGGTTAGCTGGTATCCTAGGGAAACCGAGTAGAGGATCTCAGTGCCTTACGAGGAGGCAACTTTAAAAGGTCCGTTAAGTAATTAGGTGAGTGATTGTTCTTGTTTCAAACTTGGAAGTGCATATTAAACATGGAAGTTGATATCTTCTTTAAGAGTAAGCGGTGTGAAAAGATAAGAACAGGAGGATTATATGCGAGATATTTTGAAGACCAGAAACTAAGCGGGCAGTGTTATTATGAGCTTTGAAAAAAAGGTGTAGCCTGGTCCCAAAAAATCCATTGTATAGAGTTGCAACGGTCAAAGAGAAATGAATTAAGCGAGGAAACTAGTGCTTTGAAAATTGGATTCTTTAGGAAAAGTTTCAGTTCTTTGGTACAGCGAATATGGGTGAGAGAAAACTTAGCTACAGCTTCAGTTGCTATGAACGGATGGCTTTCACAACTAACATCCCATTATCTTCCCCACAACCAGCATCTCAACCCATCATCCATTCCCATCATCCCTCCCCAACCCATCTTTCCTCCTCCAACCATTCATCAATCATCCCCACCCTTTCCAGGTTCCGGGTGTGGTGTCACAAGTTGTGTTCACACCACCACTGGATGAATTTCATCCTGGTGTGCATCGTCATCAGCAGTGTCGTCCTGGCTTGCGAAGACCCTTTGGTCACCAAGTCTGATCGCAACATGGTACGTGTGGTTATCTATAGCCCTCTGAAAGAAGAGCTGTTTTGATGGGTGTTGTTTTCAGAAGTCGGTGTTTATTGGTGTGGAAAAAAAAGAATTATCGATATGTTCTGGTTGCAAAATAGTTGGTGAGATTGTCGAGTAAGATAGTGAATAAGGCTTAAAGACCTTTGTGAATAAGTCTGATGGCAACATGGGGAGTGTTGCAAGTTGGGGTTTATTTGGGTGGTTTGGTGGCAGAGCAGCGGTAGAAATGAGGAGTTAGGGTGGTTTGAGGATGAAGGAGTTGTGAGTGCGGTAAAGAAGAATAGTTGGTGAAGTTTGAAAAGACTTCAAAGAGATGGCGACATGTAGGAAGTAGTTGGGTGAGGATTGGGCATTGGAAATTTTGTGAAAGTTGATGAAGGTTGCTGAAGCTTGGGTATATTTGGTGAAAGTTGGTGAAGGCTGATGAACGTTGGTTAGATTAGTGTAGGGTTTTTTGAAACACAGCTCATCCACACACCACTCATCCACACATCACTCATTTGCACACTACTCATCCACACACCACTCATCCTACACCCCTCATCCACACACCACTCATCCACACACCACTCATCCACACACCACTCAGTCACATACCACTCATTCACAAACCACTCATCCACACATCGCTCATTTGCACACTACTCATCCACACACCACTCATCCTACACCCCTCATCCACACACCACTCATCAACACACCACTCATCCACACACCAATCATCCACACATCACTCATTCGCACACCAATCATCCACACATCACTCATTCGCACACCAATCATCCACACATCACTCATTCGCACACTACTCATCCACACACCACTCATCAACACACCACCCATCCACACACCACCCATCCACACACCACCCATCCACACACCACTCATCAACACACCACTCATCCACACACCACTCATCCACACACCACTCATCCACATACCACTCATCCACACACCACCCATCCACACACCACTCATCAACACACCACTCATCAACACACCACTCATCCACACACCACTCATCCACACACCACTCATCAACACACCACTCATCCACACACCACTCATCAACACACCACTCATCCACACACCACTCATCCACACATCACTCATCCACACACCACTCATCAACACACCACTCATCCACACACCACTCATCCACACACCACTCATCAACACACCACTCATCCACACACCACTCATCAACACACCACTCATCCACACACCACTCATCCACACACCACTCGTCCACACACCAATCATCCACACACCACTCATCCACACACCACCCATCCACACACTACTCATCCACACACCGCCCATCCACACACCACTCATCCACACACCACCCGTCCACACACCACTCTTCAACTCTCCACTTCCCAACAACTTGCAATACACTCCTTAGATCCTCAAGAAGTTTGATTACTCTTTCACGTCCGTCTTCACTCTCGAAATCAGTATTAAGGTGGGTTGCCTCCATCAATGAAGCAATAAATGCATGGATCTGTAAATTAATTACTCTTAAATGGATGAATAATCAACAAAAATAATTTCAACTTATTCCGCCTGTTCCGTTGTTTGTGGATTCCTATGCAATTCCTGTGTTTCAAACGAGAAAATAGCAGATTTGGTCGTTCTTCATGATATTTTCAAAAATTTCGTAAGCGACCAAAACTATTTTTTAGCTGAATAAAAAAACGTTTTCATAACTATTAGTCAAAATTAAAACTTTTAAATAGCTAATAAAAGTAGATTAAATAAAGTAAATTGAAGCAACGAGCAACACCCGCCATAAACGTTCTCCCGCAACCGGAAACGGACTTGATAGGACAAGTTTTGAATAATTGGAAGGGTTTCCCTGAACATAAAGTTCCGTCAACATGACTTGTGGATGGAAGGAACGGAATCCTTCTGGAATCTTCTACCTTTTAACTATGAAAGCTCGTCCAATACACAATCATTTGACTTATTCATTCACTTGACAGCCTGGCTCTACACTTGCCTGTCTTGACCTTCTACAGATTTTAATTATTTATTCATTTATTTCTCGTATTCATTTAAATTACGTTTGTATTATTTGATTAAATCATATTTTTTTATATTAAATCAAATGAAGTTTTTATTATTAAAATAAAATTAATACCTTAAAATTAATTAAGTTCCTCAATCAAACATGTATTTAATAAATCATACTCAACCACACCCAACCACACTCAACCACACGCAACCACACTCAACCACACGCAACCACACTCAACCACACCCAACCACACTCAACCACACGCAACCACACTCAACCACACGCAACCACACTCAACCACACCTAACCACATCCAACCACACTCAACCACATCCAACCACACTCAACCACATCCAACCACACCCAACCACATCCAACCACACCCAACCACACTCAACCACACGCAACCACACTCAACCACACCCAACCACACTAAACCACACGCAACCACACTCAACCACACCCAACCACATCCAAACACACCCAACCATACCTAACCACACTCAACCACATCCAATCACACCCAACCACACTCAACCACATCCAATCACACCCAACCACACTCAACCACATCCAATCACACCCAACCACACTCAACCACACCCAACCACACTAAACCACACGCAACCACACTCAACCACACCCAACCACATCCAAACACACCCAACCATACCTAACCACATCCAACCACATCCAATCACACCCAACCACACTCAACCACATCCAATCACACCCAACCACACTCAACCACATCCAATCACACCCAACCACACTCAACCACACCCAACCACATCCAAACACACCCAACCATACCTAACCACATCCAACCACATCCAATCACACCCAACCACACTCAACCACATCCAATCACACCCAACCACACTCAACCACATCCAATCACATCCAAACACATCCAACCACACTCAACCACACTCAACCACATCCAACCACATCCAAACACATCCAACCACACGCAACCACACTCAACCACACCCAACCACATCCAAACACACCCAACCATACCTAACCACATCCAACCACATCCAATCACACCCAACCACACTCAACCACATCCAATCACACCCAACCACACTCAACCACATCCAATCACACCCAACCACACTCAACCACACCCAACCACATCCAAACACACCCAATCATACCTAACCACATCCAACCACATCCAATCACACCCAACCACACTCAACCACATCCAATCACACCCAACCACACTCAACCACATCCAATCACATCCAAACACATCCAACCACACTCAACCACACTCAACCACATCCAACCACATCCAAACACATCCAACCATACCTAACCACATCCAACCACACCCAACCACATCCAACCACACCCAACCTCATCCAACCACAGCTAAATTCTCCCATTCAATTATGAAAGTCAATGTGAATTAAATTGCATATCAACTAACTTCATGCAACCACATATTTAACAACACTAATCTCATCCACCCTCACTTAAAAAATGCAACCACACTCTACCCTACTCAACTACACCCAACCACGCTTGATTCCACCTAACCACATCAGACCCCACCAACCACATCCAACTCCATTGACCACGTCTGACCCCAATGACCACAGCTGACACCACTTCACCACGCCTGACCCAA
>OX387255.1:4971789-4974289 GCA_947562095.1 Branchellion lobata | reverse complement strand
TTCAATAACATTTCTTTCTTGTGAATCTTTCAAATTCATTTCATTTCAAGAAAATTTCGTTTAATCATCTTTTTTTTAATCCACTGACTTCAATATTTTTAATGCAATTTGTAAATTTACTATTAATAATTATTTAATATTAATTAATTATTACACAACATCTTTTTCTTCCACAAAATCTTTTTCTTCCACGAAATCTTTTGGTTTTTGCCTACATTTTTTCGAACACCTCCGCATTGTGTCCTTACTCAAATGTCAACTATCGTTTCGCTTCTCCATCAATTTTTTTACAATAATTTTCTTGTTTTAAATTAAAATTGACATTCCAATGTCATTCACTTTTCTCTTTTATTCGTCTTTCCCGGCATTGTACCTCATTATTATGAAAATTAGTGAAATTCTGAAAACCCGATAATTCTCATTTTGGTCTCATTTACCAGGAACTTATAACAATTCTGATATAGCTTTCAAAATACTCATTGATCTTATAGCTCTACAATGTACACAAACAGTATCATTCAAAAAAAATTCTATTTTTTAAATTTTTTTATTTTTTTATTTTTTTATTACGTTATGTAACAATTTTTTTTTTCATTTGCTTATTCAATTATTTATGTGTTCGACTGGTTTGTTTGTTTATCCACAAGTGCGCCTTTTTCATCATTTTATTTATTCATCACTGTTCATCCAATGCTCATTGGAATACATTCTGCAAGTAATGAACAGACGCCGTACTGGTGTGGTTCAGTCATATAGTCTTTGCTTAGCAGCGTGACAAACGCTTGTTTTTGCTACGGACTGTTTCTAATCTTGCAATTTGGACGAAAACTGTGTTACAATTTTTTTAATATTTCATCATTTTAGATTCAAGTACTGGTTTGGAATATATACTTTTTATTAAAATTTACAATGAATTATTCCTCTGACTTTCTTCGGAATCTTTCTTCTGTTCCCTTTTGCCCACCTCGCCTTGTTAGACGTAGAATATTTTCATCTAAACTTTCTAAATTCTAAACGTAGGTCCCGTTTGCTTCAAAATTATAATTCTCACAAAAAACCTAAAAATACATTAACAAAACCGCTTCACTATCCGATTCTTTCAACTTCTAATTATGAACTAAACCTTTCTTTATTAAACACCAGGTCACTTAACAATAAATTTTTACACATTTTTAATCTTCTAAATTTCTCCTCTATTGACTTTTTAGGCCTAACTGAGACATGGCATGAAGATGCCACTTCACCCTCTTTACTTTCTGCTTCTCCTTTATCTTACTCTTTTGTTGAATTGGCTAGGTCTCCTACAAAACCTTTCTTCTCACTCCTCCTATGGCGGCATTTCTTTGTTCTATAAATCTTCATAATCTCTTAGAATGATTCTATGTTCCTCAAACTCAATCCCTCGAAATTCAATCTTATATATTTTAGCAAGTCTTCTCGACTTATTGAATCTCTTCCTTCAATTAATATTTCATCAAACCTTTCAATTCTTTCACCATTCATAGTTTAGGCTTCTCCTTTGAATCTTCACTTTCTCTCATACCACAAATGAAAGCTGTAGCCAAATCCTCTTTTTTCATCTTCGCCGTATCAAGCAACCGAAACTTTTCCTAGACAATCCAACCTTCAAACTACTAGTTTCTTCACTTATCTTGTCCCGCTTTGACTATTGTACTCTTCATACTATGGACTCCCAGAGACCACGCTACACCCTTTCACCAAAGCTTTCATTAGCACTGCCCGCTTAGTTTCTGGCACTCCTAACTTCTCTCGTCTAACTCCTACCCTTATCCCTCCACACTGATTGCTTCTTAAAAAAAAATCGGTCTTCAAAATTTGCACTCTCATTTTCATAAATAAAGTACTCACTCACCTAACTACTTAACTGACTTTTTTAAGTTGTCTCTTCGTAACGGACTGAGATCTTCTAATTATTCTTATTTTTTTAGGATACCTTCTAATAGCACTTCTGCTAGATCGGCACTTTCCTACTGTTGGCTCCTTTTGTGGAACTCTCTTCCCCCCAATCTTACCTCTATTACTTCTCTAATTGCATTTCGTGAAGCCCTTAAAACTTTGTTGTTCAAACAGTTCGTGGCAGAGCGCTCTTGAACGGTGCGTAATCAGCGCTATATAAATAAACCGATTAAATCAGATTAGGTAGTAGCCTACAGCGAGTAAAACCGTTTATATAAGAGCGCTTTTGAACGAAATGTTGGAAGGCCTTTTACAAATGTTTTTACATTAGGAAAGATTAGCTATGAGTGGCTTTGAAACTCTACGGGGTTAATGCCACTATAACAACATTCGTGTTTTCATTTTATTGTACTCACTCTCTGTGTCTTTGTTCACAACTACTCCAGCATCGTCACCACCACAACACCACACTAACACTACCAACAAAAATTTTTACCACCACACCACACCACACCACCACACCACACCACCACACCACACCACCACCACCAAACCACCACCACCACCACCATGCCACCACCAC
>OX387255.1:4944289-4954289 GCA_947562095.1 Branchellion lobata | reverse complement strand
CCAACTCTTAACTATTTCACCACCATTTCATCACCACCATTTCCTCACCACCATTTCACCACCACCATTTCACCACCACCATTTCACCACCACCGCCATTCCACCACCACCATTATTTCACCACCACCACCACCACCACCATTCCACCACCACCACCATTTCACCACCACCCTTCCACCATCACCACCATTTCACCATCACCACCATTCAACCACCACCACCATTCAACCACCACCACCATTTCACCACCACCATTTCACCCCCACCATTCAACCACCACCACCATTCCACCATCACCACCATTTCACCACCACCATCATTCAACCACCACCACCATTCAACCACCACCACCATTTCACCCCCACCATTTCACCACCACCACCATTCCACCATCACCACCATTTCACCACCACCATCATTTCACCACCACCTCATTTTACCATCATACAGGTCAGCCACAGGCGAGGCGTGGCAGGAAGTAATGTTGGCTTGCGTCAACCGTAAAGAGGTTGTGCTTAATTTTGGGTTTTCACGCGCTTTAATATTTTATTCAAATTTTTCTTCCTCATCTTCATCCTCATCATATGTTACTCTTCTTTTCTTTCCCACTCCTTCCTTTTGATTTTTTTCTTGTTTCAATTTATTTTGCTGCCTCATTTTTTTTCCATCTTCGCCATCGTCTTCATCTCTTCCACCTCTACACCCTCTTCCAGGTCTTGTGCGATGACAAGGCGGATGAGGTAGGCAGGTGTGGCAGTGACTTTGGCTACTTCTACTTCATCTCCTTCTATGTCGTGTGCACCTTCTTGGTGGGTGTGGGGGTGTATAAAAGAGTTATGTGACTTGTGGAGTTGATAATAGAAGTCGGAAGAAAAAAAAATATGGGAGATGAGGAAGCTATAAAGGAGGATGGAAGGAATGAGGAAAAAGTTTTTTTTATGGTGAAAATTAGGTTAGTCCTTCTAGTCTTTTTTCTTTTCTCTTCTTCTTTTCTTCCTTCTTCTTCTTCTTCTTTTCTTTTTCTTCCTTTTTTTTACATTTTTTTTCTTTCTCCTCTTTTTCTTCTTTATGCTCTTTCATTTTTTTTCTTCTTCTTCTATTTCTTTTTCCTGTTTTTCACATCCTTTTCCTCTTCTTCCTCTTTTCCTTCTTTCTCTTCTCCCTCCTCTTTCCTTCTTTCTCAGGTCATCAACCTCTTCGTAGCAGTCATCATGGACAACTTTGACTACCTTACCAGAGACTGGTCCATCCTGGGTCCCCACCACCTTGATGAGTTCGTCAGAACCTGGAGTGAATACGACCCTGAAGCCAAGTGGGAGGAATGTTTGTATGTTTGTGTTCCAGTGTGTTTTTGTATGGTTGTGTGTTTGTGTTTTTGTGTGTTTGGATTCTTGTGTGTTTGTGTTCTTGTGAGTGTTTGTATGGTTGTGTATATTTTGTTTCTTGTGTGTTTGTGTGTTTGTATGTTTGTGTATATTTTTTTTCTTGTGTGTTTGTGTGTTTGTATGGTTGTGTGTTTGTGTTCTTGTGTGTGTTTGTGTGGTTGTGTATTTATTTTTGTTTTTGTGCGTGTTTGTGAAAGTGATCGCATGACATGAATGGTCGATATGCTTTGCAGGGGCAGGATAAAACACTTGGATGTGGTCACCCTTTTGAGGAAGATTTCTCCTCCCTTGGGCTTCGGAAAACTTTGTCCTCACAGGGTTGCTTGTAAGGTGGGTGATGAATGAACACTGCATCACACCACCACACCTCACAACTACACCACACCATACCACACCGCACAATCAAACCACAACACACCACCACACCATACCGCACAATCAAACCACACTACACCACACCACATCACACCACAACACACCACACCACAACACCTCACACCACCCAATCAAACCACACCACACCACACCACACCAGACCGCACCATGCCACACAATCAAACCTTACCACACCACAACACACCACACCACGCTACACCACACCAAACCACACCACACCAAACCACACCACACTACAGCACACTAAATCACACTACACCACACCACACTACACAACACCACACCACACCAACCACTCCACACCTCACCACACCACACAATCAAACCACACCACACCACACAATCAAATCACACTACACCACACAAGCAAACCACACCACACCACACCCCACCACACCCTACCACACCACACCACACCCCACCATACCCTACCACACCACACCACACCCCACCACACCCTACCACACCACACCACACCACAGCGTCTGGTGACCATGAACATGCCACTCAACTCCGACGGCACGGTCATGTTCAACGCTACCCTCTTCGCCCTCGTGCGAACATCTTTGCGCATCAAGACAGATGGTACCCTCCAGCCACTTTTCTCATTTCATTTCTTTATTTTTCTTTTTGGGTATTTTTCTTGTGTTTTCTTGAATTTTTCAATATATTTCGATGTTTTTTTTTCATTTTATTTCGATGCAAGTTTCCGTTCTCTCATTTTCTTCAAAGTTGTTATGCATTTCACTGTTAATTTTTTTTTTATTAATTCCTACACAATTTTAATTATTTTTTGAATTATTTTTTAATTATTCGCCCTACTTCTTTCCTACCATTCCACAACATTAATTTCAATCTTTTTGTGGCCTCGAAACTCTACGGGGTTGATGCCACTATACTAATATTCGTTTTTGTATTGTATTGTATTGTATTTTTGAACGCCTCACCAACCACCTAAACCAAACCAATAAGTTTTTATCTTGTTTCAAAATTTCCACTCCCATTTCGCCTCTTTTTTCCACCTTTTTTTCCACCCCATTCCACTTCCTTCCATTCTTTGTTCCCATCTTATTTCACCATTTTCTTCCACAACCCACACACTTGTACACCAAGTACTTCCACAACAACACTCACCCACCTACTACACAGCAACCCCTTCAACAATATCGTCACTCACTCCCAAAAACCCATTCATCCACCACGTGACAATTCCAAATTCAGCCACTTTATCCACCCACTCACACGTTGAGCTATTTTGTTACCCATCCATTTACCATTTCACCCATCCATTTACCATTTCACCCATCCATCCCACCCATCCATCTATCACAGCCACTTCTCACCACACCCACCCATCTCCACACCCACCCATCTCCACAGCCACTTTTCACCACAGCTTCCTCCACCACGCAGGTAACATCGACCAGGGGAATGAAGAGTTGAGAGGTGTGATAAGGAGGATCTGGAAACGCACAAGCCAGCTGCTTCTTGACCAAGTGGTGCCCCCTGCAGACTCTGGTGATGACGTCACTGTTGGAAAGTTCTATGCCACCTTCCTTATCCAGGACTACTTCCGGAGGTTGGTGGGTGAGTGTGATGGGGTGGATGGGTGGGTGTGTTGTATAGGTGGGTATAGTGGATGGATGGGTATGGTGAATGGGCGGATGTAGTAGATAGGTGGGTGTGGTAGATAGGTGAGTGTGTTGGGTAAGTGGGTCTGGTGGATGGGTGGATGTGTGTGTGTGTGTGTGTGTTGAATGAATGGGTGTGTTAGAAGGATGGGTGTGTTGGATGGGTGGATGTGGTGTAGGGGTAGTGATGGACAACAGCAGTTGGAAGGTGGAAGAATGTGCTAAGAGGTAGATGGAAGGAAAAGAGGGAGAGAATGGTGGAAATTGAAGGTGACAGGGATAAATAAGAAAGTGGAACGTTATGAAAAGGATAAATAGGAAAGGGATATAAGATGAGTAAGAGGCGGTATAGCTGAATGGTAGATGGGGACAAAAGAAATAGAAGGATAAAAGTTGAGAAATTGGATGAAAGGGTGAAAATGAAAAACATGTTTGAAAGATTGGAAAAGTGGATTAGAGAGAGAAGAACGGAAGTTGGGATAGAAGGGTGGTGGGTTGGAAGGGTTAGAGAATGCGGGAGGTAGGTTATGAGCAATTTAACTGAGAGAATTGAACAATTAAAGAGGTCAAAGTGAAAGGATAGCACAATTAAAGAGGTCAAAGTGAGAGAATACAGCAATTAAAGAGGTCAAAGTGAGAGAATACAGCAATTAAAGAGGTCAAAGTGGAAGGATGGTACAATTAAAAAGGTCAAACTGAAAGAATGACAGAAGTAGGGTGGATTTGAACAATTGTTGATAGATTCAAAAACCCTCTAAAATGGCACTAATCGAAAAAGTGAGAGTTGACAGCAGATGCGGAAAAGTTGGGTGAAGGAGGAACTTTGGAATGAATAGTGATTCTTAAGAGTTAAAGAGAGTTGAAGGGAGTGAATGAGAGATGGGGAGGATTAAAGAAAGTGAATATCCAGCGCAAATCACTGAAACTATTTCACAAGTCATTTGAATAGTTTATTAATGAGGATATATGGAATTGTATCTATTTTGTATCCTTTTTTTAATTGATTTAAATTATTATTTAAACTCTATTTTATTTTAAATGTTATTAGCAGTAAATATAATATGATGATATGGTGTCGTACAAATATTTCAATAGATTATTTGTCATTAAAATGTCTGGAATTTTATTTAATTAAATGGTATGTTGTTATAAAAACATTTTATTTTGAGTATTTAGTTTTTAAATATCATATAATTTCTCCATAATCTGTAAATGAAAGATTTACTTAAAAGAGGTACTTGTTCACCGCAGGTTCAAGAAGAGGAAGGAACAAACCTTGAAGATGAACCAGTTAGGACAGCACCACACCGAAGTGCTTCAGGTGCTTCTTCTCCAACCAATCATCAGACCCCATCCGACCAATCAGACCCCATCCGACCCCATCCGACCAATCAGACCCCAACCGACCAATCAGACGCCTTCCGACCAATCAGACCCCATCCAACCAATCAGAGCCAATTTAAATCAAGCCAATCTAATCAAATCTGATTTTATCCATGCTACTCAATCTAATCCTATCTCATTCAATCCATTATTATCCAATTCAGTTTTCTTCGATCCATTCTGATCAAATCTTATCCACTTTACTCCAATATAATTTCAGCTTATTTTCTTTTGCATTTTCTATGCCATTCTATTTTTACTCGACCTTATTTAACCAAATGATTTATTCTCTATTTTGAATTAATCTGAATCTTCTATTTGATTCAATTCAATTCAAACCATAGTTAATTGAATTTATTTCAATTTAACTTTTACTCAAGTAATTAAATTTAATTGAATCCAATCCAAGCTAATTATTTATATTTATTTTACACACACACACACACACACACACACACACACACACACACACACACACACACACACACACACACACACACACACACACACACACACACAACACACACACACACACACACAACACACACACACACACACACACACACACACACACACACACACACACACACACACACACACACACACACACACACACACACACAAACACACACACACACAAACACACGCACAAACACACACACAATCACACACACACACACACACACACACACACACACACACACACACACACACACACACACACACACACACACACACACACACACACACACACACACACACACACACACACACACACACACACACACACACACACACACACACACACACACACACACACACACACACACACACACACACACACACACATACACACACACACACACACACGTACAAAAACAGGCGGGTTTGAGAGCTGTGCACGACTTGGGTCCTGAGTTACGGAGGGCAATCTCTGGGAACCTGGAAGATGAAGATGATGAGGCAATCAACAACCTGCCTATGCAACGTGTGCGTGGGAGATGAATGGATGGAAGGAAATGAGTGGATGGAGGGTAGGTGGAAGAAGAATGGGTGGAAGAAAAATGGGTTATGGAAAGTTATGAAGCTGAGTTGTATGGAGGAAGTGTGTGGAGGGGTGAATCCGTGGAAGGATGAATCTTCAACCAACCCCCACCACCATCCAACCACCACCACTATCTTACCACCACCACTATCCAACCACCACCATCCAACCACCACCACCATTCAACCACCACCATCCAACCACCACCACCATTCAACCACCACTATTCAACGCCCACCATCCAACCAACACCATTCAACCACCACCACTATCCAACCACCACCACCCTTCAACCACCACCACCATCTAACCACCACCATCCAGCCACCACCACCATTCAACCACCACCATCATTCAACCACCACCATCCAACCACCACCATTCAACCACCACCATCCAACCACTAACCTCCAACAGGGCCTCTTTGATACACTAGCCTCCATCAACAAAAGCTCTTTCACCGCCGTTCCCAACGTCCTCAACACCAACACCTTTTCAAACAACACCAACAATTTCATAAACAACAACAATTATATAAAAAAAAACAATTTTAGCAACAATGAAGACATTTTTTCAAACACAAACAACAATTTTATCGACAACAATATCAACACTAACAACAATAATTGTGTTAACAAAAGCAATTTTCATTTTGTTACAAGCAGCAACAACAACAACGATTTTAAAGACGAGGACAACCTCAAGAAGTTGACTCACGCCACTGATAACAACGATAATTTCAATGGTGACTTCACAGAAACCATTAACAACGTTAACGTTTCAAATACTAATACTAATATAGACCGTGACACTGATACAAATATCGGTGGTGAAAACTTTATAGACGACAAAAACAACAGAAATAATGTAACTTCAGTGCCTTGCAGTGATTCAAAGTCACAACAGCAACAAAGAACCTTCAAACACCATGACCCATCTTTACAACAACAACCACACCATCACTTCAAACCCCATCAACCTCATCAGCTCACCCAACTCTCCCACCACCCCCTCAAACACAAGCAGTCGCACAAGCAACGCATGAGCCTCACCACGGCCTCGCTAGCGTGTCCGAGAAGCAGAAGGACTGCCAGCAACCAACACTCCATCAACGTCAGGGATCTCTTTGTGCCTGCCTCCGTGCCTGCCGAGAAGGAGGAAAGGGGTCAGGAGGAGGCTGATGTGCTTGAGCAACAACCACCGCAACAACAACAACCACAGCAACAAAAACAACAACAACAACAACCACAGCAACAGCAACAACAACAACAGCAACAACAACAACCACAGCAACAACAACAACAACAGCAACAGCAACAACAACAGCAACAACAACAGCTTCAAAAACAACAAAAAACCAAACAGCAGCAGCAACAGCAACAAGAACAACGTCAGCAACAGAACATTGTTGTTATTGTTTCTGATGAGAATTCCAAAAGTATTCTTCCTGATTTTGATCTTTCACCCAGCATTGAAAAGTCTGGCCTTATTAAGGAAAGTAACCAAAATAATAAAAACATCAATAATAACAATAATAATAATAATAATAATAAAAGGTATGGTCTAGCCAACAATAGTGACAAGGATACATTCTACAAGAGTAGAAAAAATAAAACTGCCGAAGTTGATGGTGGCGATAAGGAGGAAGGTGGTGATAAGGAAGACGTTGGTGGTTTTAGGGATGGTGGTGATGACGATTTTGGTGATGATGATGTTGATGATGTGAAAGAAATGAAAGATGAGGAGGATGAGAAAGATGAAGAAGATGAGGAAGATGAAGAAGATGAGGAAGATGAAAATAACAATGCTGATGAAGACTCATTCTACAGCTTTCATGATGATCAAGATAATCAGCAACAACAACAACAACAACAACAACGCATACACCTACCTCAAAGCTCAGAAAGACCTCATTCATATGAAAAGTTGCTGTTGTTGTTGATTTTGTGGTTGTTGATGTTGTTGTTGCTTTTGTTGTTGTCTTTGTTGTTGTTGTTGTTTGTTTTGTGTCATTTCTGACGCCTGAAGATTGTCATGAGATGTGTTGTTACTGACACTAAAAGCGCAATAGTTTGTTAAGAAGACCAACAAACGTATCATTATATTTCCTTACACCGCTGGGTTTGCGACAATGTTGTGGCAACCCGACTTTCAAAAGCCTTGTGTAGGCTGGGCTTAAGTGAGGCTGACGCATCTTTTGTGGAAAGACTGACTACATGAAGAACAGATGGTGGAATGATTTGACGTTGACTGAATTTGGTGCAGACTTGAACTAAAAGTCCGGAGTTCATCTCGACATCATCAACTCTTGAGAAGAAAGATCAGAGCTGAAGGGTGAGACGAACAGCTCCAGGTGGGGTATTTTGGCCTTTCACAGTGTAGCTGAGATGGATTTGTTGGGTTTATAATTCCCACAAAAAGGGCATATCGCTAGACACCTTGAGAAGGTCCTACTGCTCATCCAGTTGTTGTAAACAACGCATAAGAATGGAGGTTGAACATACGCATAAGAATAGAGGTTGAACATGCGCAAAAGCCACGTTGTTATCATCAGTCAATCTGCCAATGGCTGACTTGATTTATCCTTTTTTGCCGTTGAATATTTGATGTTGTAGCAGAAACGACCAAAGGCCATTGAATCCTAACCACTATAGAAACGCTTTAGATTTTGACCAAATCTTTTTTTCCGGGTTAGATCCTTATACCACTGGGTGTCAGACCTGTCCGCCTTGGTTGGTCCTACTAGGAACATGAGTTCTCCACGGTTTAGTTTCGACCCTACCCGTTGTCACCGCCCCTACCACGATGAAGAGAACTTTGACCAAGGGGATATTTTTGCTGCTTTTGTGGATTATGAACCTGATACGTCATCGACCCCCCTATTCACACTGTTGTTTGAACTTTTGGCTGTTTCTTTGTTGTTTTTTTTTGTTGTTTTTTTTTGTTGTTTTTTTTGTTGTTTTTTTTTGTTGTTTTTTTTTGTTGTTTTTTTTTGTTTTTTTTTTTTGTTTTTTTTTTTTGTTTGTTTTTTGTTTTTTTGTTTGTTGTTGAAATTTTTATTTATATAGTTCTATGGCTAGAGTTTTCATTATTGATTAATAATTTTTTTTATTTATATTTTTGTAAAAACAATTTCACAAAAAACAACGTTATTTCGACAGTTTAGCACAAGAAATCAGCGACACGGAAAAAGAAAATTACCAGATCCTTCCAGCCCCTACCCATCACCCAGCCACCAGCAACCACACAACCACACCAAACATTCTCCACACAACTGCAACAACAACCTTTCACACAATCACAACTACTACCATATCAGCCACAATGAGCCACCAAACAACCAACCCAACTACTAGCTCTTTAACCACAGCCTCCCAATCCACCACCAACCTTCTACCTTCCTCTAAGGCTTCCAGTTTCTTTCCCTTTCGACTGCCCTTCCTACGACGCAAGATAACAGAGCGCCCTCTATCCAAGGTGGCTCTGCCTCTGAGGCTGTTCCAGGCGCAGGTGGTGGAGGGGTGTTGGGGGTGTTATGAAAAAGTGAGATGGCGAGAGGAATGGTGTGGTGGGATGGTATGGTGTATTGAATGGGATGATGTGATGAATGAGGTGGTGGTGGATGAATGGGTGAATAGAAAGAATAAGATGAGATAAAAAGGTGGATGAGAGAGTTGATAGAGGTACTGAATGAGGGAGGGGGAGTGGATTCAGATTTGAAAAAAAATTTTGACCTGAAAAAGAATCGGTTGAGTTTGGGTTTTGATTTGTTTTGTTTTCTTATTCAAAACTCCGTTATTTAATTTTCTTTAAATTTTATTTTCATTGTTTTTTTCCTTGTTTTGCGTTCAGACTAAAAACGAAAAACCTGAAAAAAATAAACAGGTGAGCTTTTTCACAATTTATCTTGAATCATTTTTTTTTCTTTTGACTAATTTTGCTTTCTAATGGAACTTTCAATCTTTTTTAGAATTATATTCTCATTTTTCGTTAAAATCATTTTTAATTTTCACTGAAAAAAATAAAAATATGTTTGCATTTTTCCCTCGGAATCCTTTTTTCAAACCTCTCTCCCTCACCTTCACTCAGCCATCCAATGATCGCTCCATCTATTAATAATCTCTTCAATTCCATCTTCCTTATCTTCATCGTTATCTTTC
>OX387255.1:4934289-4939289 GCA_947562095.1 Branchellion lobata | reverse complement strand
TCCATTTGTATAACTGGTTCATTGATTCCATATCGACCCTTTATGTGCTTATATTCTTATGCATTCAGTAACTTACACCATTCTAACTTTTTTTTTTCAAAAATTTATGCACTTGCATTCGCATGGGTTTGTGTATCTTTCATATAATCTTGTTTTATATATCTTCAAACTTATGAATATTTTATGAATTTATTTATATAATTCATTCAATTGCATTATTTTTCTTCTTCTTTTTTTTTTTCTTCTTCTTCTTCTTCTTCTTCTTCTTCTCTTTTACCTCCTTCTTCTTATTCTTCTTCTTCTTCTTCTTCTTCTCTTTTATCTCCTTCTTCTTCTTCTTCTTCTTCTTCTTCTTCTTCTTCTTCTTCTTCTTCTTCTTCTTCTTCTTCTTCTCCTTCTTTTCTTTATTTTCTTTTTCCTTTTTCTTTTTTTTCTTTGATATTATTACCACTGCAGGAACCTTTCTATGAACTTTCATGAAAGTTAGTGAATCTACCAGAAAAATATTTGACAGCACAAAATCTTCAATCAGTGTTCACCTTGTGAGGCGTTTGATTTGGGTTATTCAAAATATGCTTTTTATTTATTCAATTTACTCTATCAGTTTTGTTTGATTTTCCAAGTGTTAACATCTCTTTATCCATCCAAACAACATACACTCTTTCATTCCTTTATTCATTCATTTATTCAAATACAGTATGCATTCATACATTCATTCACTCCCTCACCCATTCGTTCCCTCATTCCCCTAGCAACTTCATTGACATAACCCAGTCAGTCATCCCATCATCTCATCATGCATCATCATCATCATCATCATCATCATCATGCATCATGCATCATCATCATCATCATCATCATCATCATCATCATCATCATCATCATCATCATCATCATCATCATCATCATCATCATCATCATCATCATCATCATCATCATCATCATCATCATCATCATCATCATCATCATCATCATCATCATCATCATCATCATCATCATCATCATCATCATCATCATCATCATCATCATCATCATCATCATCATCATCATCATCATCATCATCATCATCATCATCATCATCATCATCATCATCATCATCATCATCATCATCATCATCATCATCATCATCATCATCATCATCATCATCATCATCATCATCATCATCATCATCATCATCATCATCATCATCATCATCATCATCATCATCATCATCATCATCATCATCATCATCATCATCATCATCATCATCATCATCATCATCATCATCATCATCATCATCATCATCATCATCATCATCATCATCATCATCATCATCATCATCATCATCATCATCATCATCATCATCATCATCATCATCATCATCATCATCATCATCATCATCATCATCATCATCATCATCATCATCATCATCATCATCATCATCATCATCATCATCATCATCATCATCATCATCATCATCATCATCATCATCATCATCATCATCATCATCATCATCATCATCATCATCATCATCATCATCATCATCATCATCATCATCATCATCATCATCATCATCATCATCATCATCATCATCATCATCATCATCATCATCATCATCATCATCATCATCATCATCATCATCATCATCATCATCATCATCATCATCATCATCATCATCATCATCATCATCATCATCATCATCATCATCATCATCATCATCATCATCATCATCATCATCATCATCATCATCATCATCATCATCATCATCATCATCATCATCATCATCATCATCATCATCATCATCATCATCATCATCATCATCATCATCATCATCATCATCATCATCATCATCATCATCATCATCATCATCATCATCATCATCATCATCATCATCATCATCATCATCATCATCATCATCATCATCATCATCATCATCATCATCATCATCATCATCATCATCATCATCATCATCATCATCATCATCATCATCATCATCATCATCATCATCATCATCATCATCATCATCATCATCATCATCATCATCATCATCATCATCATCATCATCATCATCATCATCATCATCATCATCATCATCATCATCATCATCATCATCATCATCATCATCATCATCATCATCATCATCATCATCATCATCATCATCATCATCATCATCATCATCATCATCATCATCATCATCATCATCATCATCATCATCATCATCATCATCATCATCATCATCATCATCATCATCATCATCATCATCATCATCATCATCATCATCATCATCATCATCATCATCATCATCATCATCATCATCATCATCATCATCATCATCATCATCATCATCATCATCATCATCATCATCATCATCATCATCATCATCATCATCATCATCATCATCATCATCATCATCATCATCATCATCATCATCATCATCATCATCATCATCATCATCATCATCATCATCATCATCATCATCATCATCATCATCATCATCATCATCATCATCATCATCATCATCATCATCATCATCATCATCATCATCATCATCATCATCATCATCATCATCATCATCATCATCATCATCATCATCATCATCATCATCATCATCATCATCATCATCATCATCATCATCATCATCATCATCATCATCATCATCATCATCATCATCATCATCATCATCATCATCATCATCATCATCATCATCATCATCATCATCATCATCATCATCATCATCATCATCATCATCATCATCATCATCATCATCATCATCATCATCATCATCATCATCATCATCATCATCATCATCATCATCATCATCATCATCATCATCATCATCATCATCATCATCATCATCATCATCATCATCATCATCATCATCATCATCATCATCATCATCATCATCATCATCATCATCATCATCATCATCATCATCATCATCATCATCATCATCATCATCATCATCATCATAATCATCATCATCATCGTCATCATCATCATCGCCATCATCATCGTCATCGTCACCGTCTCCATCGTCATCATCTCCATAACTTTTTTCATCATTAATAATTATTATCATATTTTCATGATTTTTATTAATACTATACATGTATATATTGCATTTGAAAATTTTGAAACCACTATAAATTTCCTATTTAAATTTGCCTTCTCATGTAAGTGCGTTAAAGCTTCAACAGATTTTTTGAAAAAGCTTTTCAGTCTACTGCTGCATAAAATATGCAATTTAAAACATATTTTCAATTTTTTTTCCAAAGTTGAAATTCCTCCTCCCTCAAAAACCGGTTAATCTGAAAAGAAAAAAGATCTGTAAAATATGTTTCTTGTTCCAACAATCAAATAAAAACTAATCAACATTCCCTTCAAAACATCACTGAAAACTTCAAAACATTTTTTACCACAAAAGCAGAGCAGAGATCACAACACAGTAAACTGTGAACATTATACCGTGAACATTACAGTGTCAACATTACAGTATCAACATTACAGTGTCAGCATTACAGTGTCAACATTATAGTGTCAACATTACAGTGTCAACATTACAGTGTCAACATTCCAGTGTCAACATTACAATGTCAATATTACAGTATCAACATTAAAGTGTAGAGTTTATAAAGCAGGAAAAAGCTTCGTAGTATGGTGAATCAGATTTGACTTTTCAATAAACCCGCATAGGCAGTGCCCACCTTGTGAGCGTACTGTCGAGCAGCATTGTTTCACACTCAACATGTTTATTCCTATTTAGTGGGACTATTTCCCAGAAAAAAGAATGTTTTTGTTGTTTTTTTCAAAATCAAACTTTATTGATTTTTTTCACTATCTGCAAAAGTTTTTCCAAAGTAGAAGTTTTAAAAGTTTTTTCAACGTACTATTAGCTGTTTAAGACTGAATTAAAAGACAAAAGTGGCAGAGTTTTGCATCCAGATTTTCACAAATGTGTTTTAATGAAAAAAAAAGACTTTTGAGTTTTGTTTGTTAGCTCTGAAGAACACTCAGGTCTGTGACTTAACTGCACAGTTCAGTCATCAGCGTTGATCGATGGGACGTTGTTTTCTTTTCTTCTTTTTACTTTAGAGAATCATTAAAGGTAGAATTCTAATTCGGAAAATGGATGAAAAAATGAAAACTAATATGGATGAATGTAAAAAAACCATTCAGTTTTCAAAAATGTCCAGTTTTTCAAAAAACATTTTTGGCAGCAAAACTCTATAGGACTGCTACATCACTTCCACAATTACACTAGGCTACGCCTTCTTGTATTATTACCATTTCGGTGAAAGGTTATCACGGTTTCAGTGCTTCTAACAACCACCTCAAAAACATAACCTTCTCAGCACCATATCTTCAGCACAACCTCTTCAAAAAAACCTCCTCAACACCACCCCTCCAACACCACCTCTTCAACACCACCTCTTCAACACCACCTCTTCAACACTACCTCTTCAACACCACCTCTTCAAAACTACTTTCTCAAGATCACCTTCTCAACTCTCGTCTTCTCCCACATTAACACATTTTTAACAGCAAGTCTTCTACCAAACCCATTTTTTCTTCACACACTCGCCTTCTTCCATCGCCCTTCTTTTTTCCCAATATCCTGCTAGAGCACCTTCAGAGAAATACTCAAATCTATCCTTCTACCAACCTTTCACCATTCTTTTCTCTATTTATTACCTTTTTTTTTTTAAATATTTTTTTTATTGCCATTATCAGTTCCATCTACCTGATCTTCGTTTTTTTTCATTACTAGTATTTGTTTTTGTTAGCTTTCTTTAGTGGCCATTGTCGCCATCTTGAAGTATCTATCATTAAGAATTCATGTTAATAAAAGGTTGGAACTCATGCATCGGATGCAAAAGAAACATTTTGGATATAATATTAAATACTTCAGCCATTTTCACTTCTACAATCACTGGTTTCTTTCAATCAGTGTTATTGAAATTGTCTGAATATGAACTTATTCAATGAAGTTTTAGGTTGATTAAATATTTTCAATAAAACTG
>OX387255.1:4905323-4930323 GCA_947562095.1 Branchellion lobata | reverse complement strand
ACACGGACATACACACATAGCGGCTTGCACACTCACACACAAGCGCACAATTGGCGTAGCTTGGTGTACCAAAACAGCCAGCATCCTGCTATTGATCACTCATTATGCTTCCGTGACACACTTGCATGTCAAGTAGATCATTTTCATAATTTATTCCACCTTTTCTTCATCTATTTTTAAACTTTTCCAGGGAAAAACTCTGATGCAAGTTAGTAGCAAGGTTTTCGACCTCAGAAAAATGAAAAAAATTTGAAAAAAAAATTTCTCTGCAAACCTCTTAATCTCCCAATATTCCAAACAACTTGGCTCCAATGGAATTGTCAAAAAAGGCTTCATTCAAAATTTAATTTTGAATTTTTAGAAAGTGCTGCGCTACAGCATTAACTAAAAATAGATATCCAGCACCACAGCCTTAAGCAGCATCACCATGGCAACAATAAGTTTACTCACAGCACCAATCTATTTTTTATAAAAACCCTTCAAACTTCAAAGCTTTCGACACTGCAACTCCATCTCCCACTCTGACACTCTACTCCAACATAAACCTTCAGAATGCACCATTGTTCAATCGCTGTTCATTACGTGTTCGCAACTTCTCTGCGTTCACAAGAACAAAGCAACAACGAACAATTAACAAAAAAAAGTAAACAAAAAACCAAGAATGACTGAACAAGATAAAATAGTTTATTTGCAGCCTGGAGTGTTTCAAGCGAAAAAGTCCAAAAGCTCAAAATTGTCCGATGGTACATGCCAGCAACAACCCTCCAAACAATGGCGCGTCTTTGCATTCCTAACCCCTGCCAACACCCCTAGTCAAAAGTTATAGCGCTTCACTTTGAAGGTGTTAGTTATTTTTTTAGCGCTTAATTGAGATATGTAGCTGGTCACTTGCTGAGTGGACTTTCGTAAAGGTTGCAATTGGGATAGTTGCAGAAGCATATGTGGCCCTCCAGGTTGGAGTTCCAGTAGTTGAGGGGCGAGTTGTACAGACACCCTTTCTTCTCCGTTATGCCTACTGTGGGTGTGTGTGTGTGTGTGTTTGTGTGTGTGTGTGTGTGTGTGTGTGTGTGTGTGTGTGTGTGTGTGTGTGTGTGTGTGTGTGTGCACGCGCGCGTTCAGGCGTTATTTGCATATACATACAACTGATAGTTTGAGCATGAAGAAGATTGGAACTGGGCATTACTGAATTGCGAGGTGAAGCAATACTGGGCTCGTTCGCAAGAGGGCAGATTGACGTCAGCGTAGTACTGGCAGTCGTGCTGCCTGTTGTTGCTGTGCATGGGGCACAGGGCACACGTGTACTTGAACACGTCGTTGGGGTCTTGGGGCAGAACCAGCTGGTTTTGTTCGAATATTTTCTTCGAGGCTTTCGTCCGCAGCTTACCCAACGCAGGCCCAGTCTTGTCGTAGTGGTGTGAGCCATCCTTCTTCTTGGTGGTCTTCAGCGTTGTGATAGGTGCTGTGAGATGGAGGAGCAAATAGAAAGAGCAAACCAGGCGAAGCAACAGCGTGGACCGCTTGGTGTGGAGTGAACCGAGAATGTAGCGAGTGCGCAACGATTTGTTGGTAAACATTTTATAATATTGTTTTTGTCTTTCATGATGTCACAACATGACATTTCAAACAGCCATGACGTTAGATTTTGGAGATTTTATTTCAAATAAAATGATCTGAATGTGTTTTTTTCATAAACGTACTCTCATAACTCTCATATTTTAACTCGCCTGTTTAAACTTATTATTATTTCTTTTCATTATTGCTCATATATATTTGTGAAACCGAGATATTGTTCTTGCCTTTGGAATTTTCCCTCAATAATAATGTGTTTTTTTTTATTTAAAAAATAAAACCATCCTTCTCACTCTAGGCTCCAACCTCGAAATATGTGTAGTACGGATATTTTTGAAGTATAAATTATTATTGTCAACTTATCGGAATAATTATTGTTGTATTTCTTCTGCGAACAGCCGTGGTAGCAAGGGGTTTGAAAATTTAAATTTTTGGTTGGTGAGTTTAATGGAAAGATTACCGCTGAAGAGGCTTGGAGCCTGCAGTCGAAGAATACCTAGCGATGCAGATGTTTCAAACACCAAGAAAGCATGAATAAATTAGCCATCAACAAGAAAAGATGAACTGGAACCAATGAGAACGCCTTAGAGCACACTGCGTCACGTGAGAGATGCTGAAGATTCTAATGTGAGTGGTGCGAGGCACAATAAGAGGATGTTAGTGGTTATTGTGAACTACGTGAAGAGGGTGACGAGATGAACGGGTGAACAGACTTGAAAAGATAAAACAGGTAAACAAGGAGAACGTGGTGAACCAAAAATTTAATGAAGATATGCAACGGCAAATGGCAGCAACATAATCTCCCAACAGTCAATAAGGCAGCAGCGGTTGTCAGAGCGAGATTTATGAGTGATTATGACGCTTTCTTGTGGGCATGATGGGGATATGTGTGGGTGATAGGGGTTGTCGGAATAGTGGCGCGGGATAGAAGTTATAACAAGTGGGAGTGGGCTCAATGACGGAAGCAGGGAAGATATGGAACGATGGTTGGTGGAAGGGTAAGAGATAGGTTTATTGTTAAGAGGCGGTAAGAAACAGGATGCAGGATGAGTATGTTATTGAATAAGGGTGGAAGGAGTTCAGTTGGGTTGGAGGTGGATGTTGGGCACGATGAACTCTTTGTCGCTGTACGAAGAGGCCCTCGCCAGCATCGTGTTTCTGTCAGCTCTGTGGCAGTGGTAATGAAGAAAGGTGGTGGTATGTGATGGAAAGAGTTGGTGGCATGTGGTGGGGAGAAATAGTGATATGTGGTGGAAGGTGATAGTGGAAGGCACGCAGTGGAAAAAAAGAACGAGCGATGTAAACATAGCTCTGTGAATACTCATTCACCACCAACATCCACACCACAACCCCCACCAACTTTTTGCCTAGAGCCATGAGTCCATGGATGACTCCCACTGCAAAAACCAAGCCACAGCCAAAAAGAGTGGTCATTGAAAAACACAACACCACTGGGATCAGAGCCAGTCTGACATGACAACAACATTCTTTACATAGTGATTACTTTGTCAAACTTAAAACTTACTGCATCACTGATATGCAAGTTGTGGTTTCAATGAGGTTTGTTTGTTTTTGGATGCACTTGAAAACTGCTACTATTACAATAAAAAAAACGAAGATCATATTTAAACCCTGAGAAAATGAAAGCCTTGCGGAGGTAAGACTGCTGAGAGGCAAAGTTGGAGATGGGCTGAGTGTAGCGAAAGTACTGGCAACAGAATGGAACCTCGAATATCAACACGATGAAAGCCAAAAATCTTGGGAGGGTGTTGAGGTGTGGGAGGGTGGTTAATGTGAGACTCCATGGGGGTGTTGAAACTTCAGTAGAGTAAGATTTTGTGAATGAAAGATAGTGGAAAGCAGATTGTGAAAGGTTTTTGGAGAGAGTTTGTTAATGGAAGGTTGTGGAGGGAAGTTTATGGTGAGTTTGTTAATGGAAGGTTATGGAGAGAAGTTTATGGAGAGTTTGTTAATGGAAGAAACCAACATTTGGATGACTCCTGCAACAATGCACACTGGTTTTATTGTGATTGCAGACCATATTCCAAGCAGGAAACAGACTGCAAAGAATCAGTAAAAAAGTTACCTAGAAAACAAATTTTGTATTCGTCAATTGGATATAACAACTAAAAGAAAACATGAGTGTATCATTTTAAGTTATTTATTATCAACATAATGGAATTCACTATTTCAAAACTTATTATAAAAAAATTTAATCGTAAAATGTAATAAGTTACAATACAATACAATACAAACACGAATATTATTATAGTGGGATTAGCCCCATAGAGTTACGAGGCCACTCAGTTGACTCAATATTGCCTTCATTTTAATGAAATTAGCATTACTTCGTTCTATAATAAGATCATTAAAATAAAATTATGCCTCTTTTAAAATAATAAAACTTTAAGAAGAGGTTCATTAACATGAGTCTGAAATGTAATTGACTTAACACGACAGCAACTCACTTCCACCAGAGATGGCAGCTGCTGCCTTGAGGCCTGATCGACACCACCACGATACTTCGGGATCTTGATCATTCTGAATTTCAGGCATGTTCGTTGCGTTCATCATTTTGAGGCTTGTGTGCTGGTTTTTTGAGATTTAAATTATGTTTAATCTGAGCAAGTTAATAATTTTTTAACAAGTTATAATTAATCTAAAAATCTAGTTTGTATGAATCAATTTTTAAATTTGAAAAAAAATTAAAATTTTGTGGGGTATTTTACTCATCCGATTTTTATTTAAAATGGTCAGTCACGGGGTTGAAAAGTTAGAGTTTCAAGCCAAGCGCATAATATTAAGACAGTAGTAGTAGTATTTTTTGAACACTTAGATATTGGAGTAATTTAATTTTTTTGATACTCAAACTGATTATTTTTGACATTAACTTAAAAAAATACTTCAGCTACTGACATTTGAGGAAAAAATGTTAAAAGCTTAACAAATAAGGGCTGAAAAAAGCTTAATGCGTTGGAGTGGAATTTATTGATTTCGTTTGAAGTCGCATTGAAGAAATTACGCAGTGTGAACTTCGTTGGCGACAAGGTTTTTGTTATATATATATATATATATATATATATATATAATATAATATGTGGAGATTATACTCTTTAGTTGAAATGAAAAGAAATTGAAATGGAAAGAGAAAGTTGAGAATTATTGATGGTACATGTTGCCAGTTATGAGGAATATGCTGAAGAATTCAAAGGCTAAAGGAGTAGGAGTGTGAGCAGTGTGGCGGTTTGTATTTTGATATCTTTTTGATCTTAATTGGAATATGTCGCAGAAAGGTGCACTGGGGCACTCGAGATTGAAAAGCAGAAACGCGCGTGCGTTTGAAGTGTTGGAGCATGGAGAGCGATTTTGATTTCGAAGAACATAAAGCGAGGGATAACAGAGAGATGATATCATACACAATAGATACATGATATTGTACACACTGTGCACACACCATGACATACGTAATGGGTACATGATACCATACATTTCTCACAGGTCAGTTAACATCATAAAACACGTCATACATCATCATACAACACGTCATACAACATGTCATACATCATCATACAACACGTCATACATCATCATACAACACTTCATACAATATGTCATACATCATCATACAACACGTCATACAATATGTCATACATCATCATACAACACGTCATACAACACGTCATACATCATCATACAACACTTCATACAATATGTCATACATCATCATACAACACGTCATACAACACGTCATACATCATCATACAACACGTCATAAAACATGTCATACATCATCATACAACACGTCATACATCATCATACAACACTTCATACAATATGTCATACATCACCATAAAACACGTCATACATCATCATACAACACGTCATACAACATGTCATACATCATCATACAACAAGTCATACAACATGTCATACATCATCATACAACACGTCATACATCATCATACAACACGTCATACATCATCATACAACACGTCATACATCATCATACAACACGTCATACAACATGTCATACATCATCATACAACACGTCATACAACATGTCATACATCATCATACAACACGTCATACAACACGTCATACATCATCATACAACACGTCATACATCATCATACAACACGTCATACAACATGTCATACATCATCATACAACACGTCATACAACATGTCATACATCATCATACAACACGTCATACAACATGTCATACATCATCATACAACACGTCATACAACATGTCATACATCATCATACAACACGTCATACAACATGTCATACATCATCATACAACACGTCATACAACACGTCATACATCATCATACAACACGTCATACATCATCATACAACACGTCATACAACATGTCATACATCATCATACAACACGTCATACAACATGTCATACATCATCATACAACACGTCATACAACATGTCATACATCATCATACAACAAGTCATACAACATGTCATACATCATCATACAACATGTCATACATCATACAACACTTCATACAACATGTCATACATCATCAAACAACACGTCATACATCATCATACAACATGTCATACATCATACAACACGTCATACAACATGTCATACATCATCAAACAACACGTCATACATCATCATACAACATGTCATACATCATACAACACGTCATACAACATGTCATACATCATCAAACAACACGTCATACATCATCATACAACATGTCATACATCCTTATACAACAAATCATACAACATGTCATACAACAAATCATACATCGTCATACAGCACGTCAAGTACAAGATTTTGGATTTGGTTGAATGCCTAGGAGTTTCGTGTTGGGTGCCTGGGGCAGGAAACAGTAAGAAATGTACAACAAATGGTGGGTGGAGGTGGGAGGAGGTGGGTGGAGGTGGGAGGAGGTGGGTGGAGGTGGGTGGAGGTGGGAGGAGGTGGGTGGAGGTGGGAGGACTCGTGGGAATTGCATACTAGAAGGAAACAACAACGACGAAATTACAAAAATAATAACAAAACTCGGTACATGAAACAGCAGAGAATATAAAAGTAACGTAAATTGATTGGCATTCAACATTTGTACACAAAGTCCCAAGAGAAGAAACAAGAAGGAATAATAATAATAATAATAATAATAATAATAAAATAATAATAATGATAACAATAAAGAGAAAAAAATAAAATTGGGGGAAGATCAGAAGATGGGCTTGACACTGCGGGTGATCTGCAGAGGGTGGGAGGGACTCCTTGACAAACGCTTCCTTGGCAACGTCTCCATCCTTCTTAGCAACCACTCACAAGAGGGTCTCTTGCTAGCGTCGTAAGACCAACAACTGCTTAGGACGTCCTGGAGTTTTGATGAGATGGTGTTGTAGTGGGCGGTGATATGGATAATAAACACAAGACAAACTATAATAAAACAAAAATAGTCAGTGAAAAGAAAACACAAAACAGACTGAAAAAATTCACACACACACACATACACACACACACACACACACACACACACACACACACACACACACACACACACACACACACACACACACACACACACACACACACACACAACAAAAACAAACACACAGAAACAGATACAGAGACAAAAAAAACGCAAAACAAATTGAAACCATGTATTCGGGAAGAGTGTTAAGCTTGGGCCTTCCGCAGCCAGTGCCCACGAGCCATATTACCTCCTCGCACGAGAGCTTCTGGTAGGGCCGTCGTGAAGTCAACAATTCATACCAGATGGTTCTGTGGTGTGTGTGTGTGTGTCTGTGTGTTTTTGCGTGTGTGTGTGTGTGTGTGTGTGTGTGTGTGTGTGTGTGTGTGTGTGTGTGTGTGTGTGTGTGTGTGTGTGTGTGTGTGTGTGTGTGTTGTATGGTGAAAAGTGGGCGAAGTGATGTGTGGAAAAGTGGCAATAGTTGCGTTGTGCGGCGTTGAAGAAAGAGGGAGGTGCAATGGTGGCGTTGGGAACGCACCCGAAGGCATAAATGTCGGACTGCTTGCTGCAGGGCAAGTCGGGCTGGGTCCTGGTGGGACGGAGGGTCTTGATAATTTCGGGCGACTGGTAACTCAACCATCCCGATGGAATCGACAACCAGTAGCCTTCTCTGTGGTGGGTGGGTGGTAGGATGAATGGTGGTGCTTGCGAAGTTGAAAAATTAGGTTGTAATGGTTGTGATTGTGCTTCATTTTTGTGCTTGTGAGTTGTGAGACATCATGGCACCTGGAGCTTTTGCACAACTGATGCAGAGAGAGGCCGTAATCTGTAATGAGCACCTGTGTGGAAGCATGCAACAGTTGTGGTACACGGGCCACACCATAACACACCACACTACAGCAAACCACGCCACACCAAACCACAGCACCTTAAAGATGTCTTTCTTATTTTTAGACAGAAAGACGTTGTTGGACCTCAGATGTCGATGCACTATGCCCTTGGCGTGCAAGTAGCCCAGACCCTGTGGCGTGGTGTGTTGTGGCGTGGCGTGGCGTGGTGTGGCATGGCGTGATGTGGCAAGGTTGTTGTGTGGTTATGGTTTGGTGTGGCGTGATGTAATGGAATTTGAAACGATACACAGAAGTACAAAAAAGTACTGAAAGGTACAAAAGCAAGGAGACAGAGAAGAACACGGAAAAAGATACAGAAGAAAACACAAAAGAAGACAAAGAAGAGGACAGAGAAGGACAAAGAAAATGACACAGACTTGAGCCACTTGGGAGGCGATGATGATGGCCTGGTTGAGAGTGAACCTCTTCTTGTAGCCATGCAGCATGTCGCTGATGCTGCTGCCGTCGATGTAGCTGTGATGATGATAGCGATAAAGAAGGTGATGATAAAACAACAACACAAGGCTGTCGTAAGCTTCAAGCCCATAAACTTCATTTTCCTATCACTCCACTCACCTATCCTCCCTTCTCGACTCCCTCCTCCTTCATCCCCTATATGACCCCATCCACAAATCCTTCCCCACTTCCCCCACCACCTGGTGATGATGGCGAGTCGTTGTGGTTCGATGCAGGCGCCCATGAAGAGCACCAGCGTCTCATGGCGAGTCTTCTTTAGGTTCGCCACCTCCACCTTGAACGCCTGACGTCGTAACTGCAGACTCTGTAGGTGTTGGTGTGTGAGTGGAGGGGGGAAGGGAGGGGAAGTTGTTAAAGCGAACTGTTCCATTGTTAATTAGAAAAACAAGTTCATTGTTGAATTGAGCACCTCATCATCGCCTGCGTCGTATGTATTCAGTTGCTTGATCGCTACATCTCCGTGCCACCAGCCTCTGTGTGTTTGTGTGAATGTGTGTGTGTGTGTGTGTGTGTGTGTGTGTGTGTGTGTGTGTGTGTGTGTGTGTGTGTGTGTGTGTGTGTGTGCGTGTGTGTGTGAACCCACTTAAAGACGGTTCCGAATCTGCCCTCCCCAATCCTCTTCAGGATCTTCAACTCGTCATACGGAATGCTCAACTCCTTCAACGACACCTGATGACGGTGAGAAGAAAGAGGAAGTTGATGGAAAAAAAAGAATGAGAAAAAAAACAATAAGAAGAACAAAGATGGAGAAAAGAGGAAGAAGAGGAAGAAGAAGAAGGTGGCATCAAAGTGTAGAGCACTGACGGAGTGGTCTCTGTTGAGGAAATGTTGTTCGTCGTTGGAGTCGACGGAATCGGTGTGTTCGATGTTGGAGGAGGAGGTGGTGTGGTCACCGCTGCTGCAACCACTGCCCGTCTGTGTGGCCGTGGTGGTGGTTGGTATAGTGACGAAAAATGAGGATGATGAGGAAGATGAAGAAGAAGATGAAGAGGAGAAGGAGGCGGGCAGAAAAGCTCACGATGGTTTTGTCGCTTTTGTCACTGTCTGTGGTGGCCAGCACGTCCCTGTGTGGACAGTGTCACTGGGGTTACTACAAAGCTATCACTGTTTGAAGTCACTACTTTATCAGTATTGCAAGTTGATATAGTCATGAGTGTTGCAAGTTGATACAAACGGGTTGGAGGGGTGAGAGGACTCGAAAGACTGTTCCATGGAGGATTCACTGGGTTCTGAAGGGTGGTGTGATGATTAGTTCATGCAAACTGGGAGATGAACAACTTCACTAAGGTCACTACTACGAGCGCCACTACATCTGACCCTCACCACCCTATTGCTGCGCCACATTCACCCTTAGCTCCACCTCACTGCACTGCAAGCAGTATACAGACCTGGGTACTTGAAGCGTGTGTTCTCGGAGTTGTAGAGATGTTGGTGAGGAAAGTTGGAAGAGGTGGTGGTGGAAGGAGATGAGGGGGTGGAGGAACTGCATGACGAAGCCGAACTTGACTCCAGTAGCTGCTGTCCTTGCTGACCAAGCATGCTTTGCTGCTGCTGGTTGTTAAGTAGTTGTTGTTGCTGGTTGTTGAGCAGCCGTTGTTGTTGCTGGTTGAGGGGTTGGTTGATTTGCTGCTTGACAACTCCGTGTTTCTGAAGCAGCAGTCTCCGATGCAGCTGCTTCGAATTCGGACCTGGAGATCCTACAACCATCAAAATATGTATGTATTTGTGTGTGTGTGTGTGTGTGTTTAAGTGTATGTGTATGTGTGTGTGTGTGTGTGTGTGTGTGTGTGTGTGTGTGTGTGTGTGGGTGGGTGTGTGTGTGTGTGTGTGTGTGTATGTGTGTGTGTGTGTGTGTGTGGTGTGTGTGTGTGTGTGTGTGTGTGTGTGTGTGTGTGTGTGTGTGTGTGTGTGTGTGTGTGTGTGTGTGTGTGTGTGTGTGTGTGTGTGTGTGTGTGTAAGCATTCACCTTCACACAGCATCAAATATTTAGGAGCACAGTCGTGGTGGAATTTCAGCCTGTAGAGGAGGTTGACAAGGTGCAACAACTATAACAACGACATAATAAAAGTACCAACACGCAAATAGCAACAGCAACAGCAACAACACCTACAACACGCAAACAGCAACAGCAACAACACCTACAACATGCAAACAGCAACAGCAACAACAGCAGGGTACTGACTTGCAGTACTTGCAGACACGGGAGATGAAGATGAGTTGGCGATGACACAAGTCACACGAGCCCCACACCAGCCTGCTGCCAAATCTTACAAACAAAAATAACAAAAATATGCATAACAGTTCAATAATGAAATAATTATAATTAATAATAATAATAATAATAATAATAATAAAAATAAAAATAATAATAAATAATAACTTGTGAGAACTCCTCAAGGTCGGGTCAGGAGAAGTTGGTGGAACTTGCAACTGGGTTACTGGTGATGATGAAGAAGATGATGATGATGATGATGATGATGATGATGATGATGATGATGATGATGATGATGATGATGAAGAATGAATGCCTCTTGGAAACTCTTGCATGCTCTTATATATTCTATTATTATTACTATTATTTTTTTATAGTTTATTTTTGGTTTTATTATCTTTTTTTATTGTAGAATGAATCTCACCAGTTTGACTGTTCAAGCCATCATCACTGGAGGAACAAAATTCACTTTTAGTCTAACAACTACACCATATTTTCCTTCAACCATCCATAAATTAAATAATTCACTCATCCATTTATCAATCCATTATTTCATGCATTCATCCAATGCATGTACCCATTCATGCACCCTGCACAGACCTGATGCTGTGGTTGTTGTGATCGGGGTGGGGAGTGTTGAGGCGACAAGGGGAGGTAATGAGGGCATCGGAACTGCTCACCAGGTTTGCGTTGCTCGGCTTTTTCTTGAAGAATCTACAGTGGTGATGGAAGGATGAAAGGATGACCAATAGAATGATGGATGGAGTAGTTAGTAAAAGAGAAAATGAATGAGTGTTGAATGAGACCGTTTTTTGAGGTCGAGTCCATCTTGGGAGATTTTGCTGAAAAGCTGTGACTCGTGCGACTTGCTCTTGGTGAGAGGGTCAAAGTTCAGCTTGATTTTCCTGCTGAGTGGCGGTGTAGTTGGAAACTTTTTGAGGTTTTTAGAAAGAGGGGTGGGCGGAGGAGTCATGGCTGGGAGGGTTGATCGACTGTAGTTGTGAGTGGAGTTTGGAGTGAGGTAGTTGGTGTTGATGATGAGCATGTTAGAGAGGTGTGGTGGCGTGTTGGTGCGCTTTTTGAGAGTGGTTGTTTCAGTGGGAAGAGATGATGTGGATGGGCGTTGTTGGTGGAATTGGTGGGAATGGTGGCGAGGAGGCTTGGGTGAGTTAGAAGTGTAGTGGGAGTCATGGTAAGAGGAAGTGCAGTTCTTGAAGGTAGACCAGCTCAAGTCCTGCTTAGAGTTGTTGTTGCTGTCCAGAAGCTTCATCTCTGCAGTGAAATGCCATACACATGCATCGACCATTCATCCTCATTCAACTCATCCATTCTTTAATCGCTCCACCACACCTTTCTTTAGATTTTGCACTGCTGTTAGAAGCACTTTGACATCCTCACTTGAAACTTCTCCATTTTCCTTCATCACATGCTCCTTCAACTCATCACTCCCCATCCCCACCATCTCCAACAACGTCATTTTCTTGCTTAAACTCTGATCAAGTGTTGATGTTTTTTTATGCATATAGGATTGCTATTCAATTTCGAAAGCTACATTTTTGATACATTATGTTTATGAATATATCGTCAGAGTGATGAATGATTCATACAGAATCTTCCACTGTGAGAAGCTGTTGCCAAGCACTTACCCGGACGAGCTTTTTGTTCACTCCAACCACCTTGAGCCAGTACTCTATGTCTGAGAACTCAGAGTTGTTATTCATGTGGTTGTTGTTGTTGGAATCGTTGTTGTTGGTAAGACCATATTTGTTGTCTTGATTCAGTTTTGACTGGGTCAAAATCAGTTTCCCGAACATGTTGATGAGATTGTTCTGAAAAATAAAAAAACTCTGCTTTAAGATAAAATAGGAAATATTTTTATCAATCGCGAAAACATCTAAAACTAATGAAAACTGTACTCGACAGAGCATAATTCAATTCTCAAAATCTGAATGCTAACCTCGCTTTCAATAATCTCATTTTTATAAAGGTCATCCAGTTCCCTGCATTGCCTGAGACTCGCCAACTGCTTGGAAGCCAGGTCAATGGTGCTCCTGGTGGCAGAGAGCGAACTCACCCATTCTCCTGCCTTGCTCATGCTCACTGGGCCATTAAATGAACTGAGGTGGATTCAACTTGCACTCGAAAAGTTTCTTAAACCTCTCTGAAACGCCCGTACGAATTCAAAAACAACATTGATTTTGATTTGTTTAATTCTATACCATAGACAAATAAGTACGACTACTTTATTCAAATGACATATTCGAGTAATTCTATTGTAATAAATATGCATATATTTAAAAATAACTTCTGATTAAAAATCGTATAGAATTTTTATATTATTAAGGTCGCTCACTTTAATGAATAGAAACTATTCATGTATGTCCATTCAACTTTCTACTCTATAAGCTAGACTAAGTTGTGGACCTATTTATGGTATTAGGTTAGTGTATTGTATGAGAATGAAGATTTCATGACAAATTTACTGTGTTGAATTTTGATTTTGACAATCGATTGGTTACAAACTTTACAAGCTTTATAGCTTTTATAAGGTATGCTGTTCAAGGTGTTTTGAACGCCAGTGAAGTTTTGCGGGTCAAAAAATTTGAATGTTTTCAGAGGATATTTCTGTGAAGCTTCAATGCTCTTAAAATGTAAGTTACTCTCCAATTGAGTTACATTGTGTTATAAAGCTTGCGACAGTTATAATCATAACTTTATTATTTTCAAAAAACATAGCTTCAAGGTGTGTTGATAATAATTAATGAAACAGTCTCATTTATACATATTGCATTCATTTAAAAATTTTAAAAAATCTATTCAACATTTAAAATTTGGTAGTGTCATTTAGTCGAGTTCTTTCAAGTGGTTGATGTGACGCAATACTGTTGGTTGTGGTGATGGTATTTGTTACGTGCTTTACAATTCTTCAAAGCACTGACACCACGTTTGCACGCTCACTGGAGTAGCACGAACCCTTAACGGTCTTTCGACTCTGCATGGCATCGTCACAAACACTGTTGATTATCGAAGTTGTTTCTTGTCTGAGAGCAACAGCGGATGAGTGATTAATCGTTCGAACCACTCGTTAGAGACTTTTAGAGCAGCCACTTGACCTGCCCTGTTTAGTGTTTCATTGCTTCTGGAGAGGTGTCTGCACTCGCGGTTTGAAGTGAACCATCTGAAGAGTTGCAATTTGGTGTGCATTGCAGAACTGAATGCCTCAAACACGTTGCGTTCTTTAATTACAATGAATAAATCAAAAAATTAAATGTTAACAGAAAAAGCAATTCGAGTGCATTTGATAGCTCTATACTGATGCGTTACTGAATGAACGAGCGAATGATTCACACTTTAATTCTCTGCTGGGAAGTCTATGGTGAATCTAAGGGTCCGAAATTGAGTGAAAATACCCTAAACATCAATTTTTTGAAAACAATTTCACCATAAAGGCAAGTGTTTGAAAAGCAAAAAAAGCAATTCAAACACGTCTTTCTCCTTTTCATCTCCCTCCATCCACCCTCTCCATCCATCCCGTCCCACTCACCCACTTCCTAAATCTACTTTTCTATCCTTTCATTCACCCATCCATCTCTTTTATTCACTCACCCTCTTTTCACTCTGCCCACCTACCCCTTACCCTTCTACCCCCTCCCATCACTTCTTCATCCATCTCTTTTCCACCCATGGAAAGCAAGTGTGGTGTGGTGTAGTGTTGAACAACAAAAAGGCAAATAAGGCAAAGTTGTTGTGACGTCACCTCATCAGCATATTTCGATCGATACTGCTACAGATGTTGATAGAAGGGGTGATCAATGAAGCTATTTTGTTTTTATTTCTTTTATCATTTTCATTATTATTGTTGTTGTTTTGTTAAGTTTCTTCACATTATTATTATTTTTGTTATTCCTTTTATTATCTGCATCGGTGGTGCACTCTTTAAACCGTCTCGTGATCATTCATTTGGCGCTCAATTTTTGAGAAATAACCATTCTATTTCAACGTTCATTGGAGTCTTTTGCAAACTTTGAGAGTCACAAAAGTAGGAGGGTGACTTCACATTAATCGCAAGTGTTCGATAGAGGCTGGTGTGAAAAGGTAGTGTGAGGAGGTGGTGTTGAGAAGGTGGTGTTGAGGAGGTGGTATGAGAAAGTGGTGTGAGGAGGTGGTGTTGAGAAGGTGGTGTTGAGGAGGTGGTGTTGAGGAGGTGGTGTTGAGGAGGTGGCATGAGAAAGTGGTGTGAGGAGGTGGTGTGAGGAGGTGGTGTTGAGGAGGTGGTGTGAGGAGGTGGTGTGAGGAGGTGGTGTGAGGAGGTGGTGTTGAGGAGGTGGTGTTGAGAAGGTGGTGTTGAGGAGGTGGTGTGAGGAGGTGGTGTGAGGAGGTGGTGTGAGAAAGTGGTGTGAGGAGGTGGTGTTGAGGAGGTGGTGTTGAGGAGGTGGTGTTGAGGAGGTGGTGTGAGGAGGTGGTGTTGAGGAGGTGGTGTGAGGAGGTGGTGTTGAAGAGGTGGTGTTGAGGAGGTGGTTTGAGGAGGTGGTGTTGAAGAGGTGGTGTTGAGAAGGTGGTGTTGAGGAGGTGGTGTGAGGAGGTGGTGTTGAGGAGGTGGTTTGAAAAAGGTGGTGTGAAGAGGTGGTGTTGAAGAAGTGGTGTGAGAAGGTCGTGTAAAAAGGTGGTGTGAGAAGGTGGTTTGAAGAAGTGTTGAAAGCGATCTGACAGACACATCAACACCCAAACGCTCGTCAGACGGCTTGAGTTCATTATAAAGTTATGAGCTTTTGTATGATTAAATCTTGAAAGAATAAATCAAAGGCTTGAGAGTTTTCATTGGACTTTTGAAGCTCTTGGTGCTTCTAGAAGCTTCCATGCTGTTCCAAGTTGTTCCATATTTTAGTCATTGTTCTAGTATCTGTTGTGGTTGATGTTTCATTGTTGTTGTTGTTGTTGTTGTTTATAATTTGTGAATGAGTGTTGTGGAGTGAGTGAAGCCCACAGGGGGTCTTTGTTGTGAAGAGTTTCAAGTGTTCTTGCGTATATCCCCTAACAACGTCACGTTTGCATTTTCTGTGACGTCAGAATGCTAGAGGAAAGCGTTTCTTCCTGGTATTTAGGCAGCGCTATACAATTTTCTTTAATGTGGATACATTCTAGCTATACAAATATAGTGACAATGATGGGGATGCATTAGGAAAGGTTTTAACAACGGAAGGGTGTAGGTAGGTGGAAATTGAGATGTATGTGACTGGAAGTGATGCTTGATTCAAAATTGTTTCAGAAGGACCTGCCAAGCCACCAATCGGAAAAGAACTGCAACAAACGCGTTTTTAAACAAACCTTCACAAACCTCCACAAACTTCCACAAACTCCCACAAACCTCCACAAACATTCACAAACTTCCACAAACCTCCACAAACATTCACGAACCTCCTCAAACATTTGCGAAAATTCAAAAACCTTCTCAAACCTCCACAAACATTCACAAACCTCCTCAAATTTACACAAACCTCCACAAACCTCCGCAAACACTCACAAACCCCCTCAAACCTCCACAAACATTCACAAACCTCCACAAACCTCCGCAAACGTTCACAAACCTCCTCAAACCTCCACAAACCTCCACAAACCTCCACAAACATTCATAAACCTTCTCAAACTTCCACAAACTTCCACTTACTTCCACAAACATTCACAAACCTCCACAAACATTCACAAACCTCCGCAAACATTCACAAACCTCCACAAACATTCACAAACCTCCGCAAACATTCACAAACCTTCTCAAACCTCCACAAACCTCCACAAACCTCCGCAAACATTCACAAACTTCCTCAAACCTCCACAAACCTCCCTCAAACCTCCTCAAACCTCCACAAACCTCCTCAAACCTCCACAAACCTCCACTAACTTCCGCAAACATTCACAAACCTCCACAAACCTCCGCAAACTTCCACTAACTTCCACAAACATTCACAAACCTCCACAAACATTCACAAACCTCCGCAAACATTCACAAACCTTCTCAAACCTCCACAAACCTCCACAAACCTCCGCAAACATTCACAAACTTCCTCAAACCTCCACAAACCTCCCTCAAACCTCCTCAAACCTCCACAAACCTCCACTAACTTCCGCAAACATTCACAAACCTCCACAAACCTCCGCAAACATTCACAAACTTCCTCAAACCTCCACAAACCTCCCTCAAACCTCCTCAAACCTCCACAAACCTCCACTAACTTCCGCAAACATTCACAAACCTCCACAAACCTCCGCAAACATTCACAAACTTCCTCAAACCTCCACAAACCTCCCTCAAACCTCCTCAAACCTCCACAAACCTCCTCAAATTTCCACAAACCTCCACAAACATTCACAAACCTCCTCAAACTTCCACAAACTTCCACTAATTTTCACAAACATTCACAAACCTCCTCAAACACTCACAAACCTCCTCAACTTTCCTCAAAATCCTTACAAATCTTCACTATGATTTCCAAACTTTTTACAAAAACAATAATATTAAAATAAAGGATTTTTTAAAACATTTTCAAAAAGTCAACAATCTTATAAACAACAAAAGTAACCACGATAACAACAACAGCAACACCAATAGCAACAAAACCAACAACAGCAACACCAATAGCAACAAAACCAACAACAGCAACACCAATAGCAACAAAACCAACAACAGCAATAAAATGTCTCAGGAAGATATGCAATCGTCATCTCCAGCCCCTTCCCACTCCACCACTCTTTCCAAGTCTACCACCCTCTCCCACTCCAATACTCTTTCTTCTAAATCCTCCTCTTCCACTTCTTCTTCCACTCTCAAGACGGACAACAGTGACAACAACAACAACAACAACAACAACAACAACAACAACAACAACAACAACAACAACAACAACAACAACAACAACAACAACAACAACAATAGATACAAAAACAACAACTACAACGGCAAGCAAGGTCTCTCCGAGGAGAGTGAGGATGAAGACAATATGGACCAGTTCCAGGTGACTGGTTTCACCAAGCCCGAGAAAGAAAGCATCTTGCTGGTGTTGGCCCGCGATGAGTTCATGCGGAGGAAGGAGAAGGAACGCATAAGGTGCCTCTGTGTGTGTGCTTTTGAGTTTGAGCTTTCGAGTGTGTGTGTGTGTGTGTGTGTGTGTGTGTGTGTGTGTGTGTGTGTGTGTGTGTGTGTGTGTGTTTGTGTGTGTGTGTGTGTGTGTGTGTGTGTGTGTTTGTGTGTGTGTGTGTGTGTGTGTGTGTGTGTGTGTTTGTGTGTGTGTGTGTGTGTGTGTGTGTGTGTGTGTGTGTGTGTGTGTGTGTTTGTGTGTGTGTGTGTGTGTGTGTGTGTGTGTTTGTGTGTGTGTGTGTGTGTGTGTGTGTGTGTGTGTGTGTGTGTGTGTGTGTGTGTGTGTGTGTGTGTGTGTGTGTGTGTGTGTGTGTGTGTTTTTGTGTGTGTGTGTTCGTGTGTGCTTGTGTGTGTTCTTGTATTTACTAATTGGGGTTATTGATTGGTTGTATGTGTAGTTTTCAGGTGGTTTTAAAGTTTTGTGATTTCACTATATTAGTGACTGTACCACTGTACCACACCACAGCGCGCTGCACAAGGAAATAATGGAGTTGAGGGCGCTTGGGTACTGCCAGTACTCGCTGGACGCAAATACCATGTGTGCCCGGTGCCAGCAGCAGTTTGGGTGGCTTTTCAACAAAGGACAGACCTGTCTCAAGTGCCAGCAAAGAGTGGGTGTTGGAGATGGGTGGATGATGGTGTATGATGAGTATAGATGGCGAATGGTGGATGAATTGGTGGAGGATGGAAGGGTGGATTAGTGGAGGATGAGTGATGGATGATGGAAGAACGATAAGGTAGAGGATAGTTGGTGGAAATGGTGAAAAGAGGTGAGGGGGGGGGGGTAGAGTTGTGGTTGAGGTTTGAAGAACAATTTGGAATTTTAAAGCAGCTGCATTGTCATACAATCTTCAATAGATATTCAATTCATAATTCAACAACTCCTTTTTTTTCTCACCATTATCTTTTTCACCATCATCTTCCTCACCATCATCTTCCTCACCATCATCTTCCTCACCATCATCTTCCTCACCATCATCTTCCTCACCATCATCTTCCTCACCATCATCTTCCTCACCATCATCTTTTTCACCATCATCTTCCTCACCATCATCTTTTTCACCATCATCTTCCTCACCATCATCTTCCTCACCATCATCTTCCTCACCATCATCTTCCTCACCATCATCTTCCTCACCATCATCTTCCTCACCATCATCTTCCTCACCATCATCTTCCTCACCATCATCTTCCTCACCATCATCTTCTTCACCATCATCTTCCTCACCATCATCTTTTTCACCATCATCTTTTTCACCATCATCTTCCTCACCATCATCTTCCTCACCATCATCTTCCTCACCATCATCTTCTTCACCATCATCTTCCTCACCATCATCTTCCTCACCATCATCTTCCTCACCATCATCTTCCTCACCATCATCTTCCTCACCATTATCTTTTTCACCATAATCTTCCTCACCATCATCTTCCTCACCATCATCTTCCTCACCATCATCTTCCTCACCATCATCTTCCTCACCATCATCTTTTTCACCATCATCTTCCTCACCATCATCTTCCTCACCATCATTTCCTCACCATCATCTTCCTCACCATCATCTTCCTCACCATCATCTTCCTCACCATCATCTTCCTCACCATCATCTTCCTCACCATCATCTTCCTCACCATCATCTTCTTCACCATCATCTTCCTCACCATCATCTTCCTCACCATCATCTTCCTCACCATCATCTTCCTCACCATCATCTTCCTCACCATTATCTTTTTCACCATAATCTTCCTCACCATCATCTTCCTCACCATCATCTTCCTCACCATCATCTTCCTCACCATCATCTTCCTCACCATCATCTTTTTCACCATCATCTTCCTCACCATCATCTTCCTCACCATCATTTCCTCACCATCATCTTCCTCACCATCATCTTCCTCACCATCATCTTCCTCACCATCATCTTCCTCACCATCATCTTCCTCACCATCATCTTCCTCACCATCATATTTTTCACCATCATCTTCCTCTTTCTCCTTTTTCTCCTCTCCTAAGGTGTGCACAAAATGCAGGCAGCTGGTGGCAGTCAACCAGTTCCTGTGTCTCGTGTGTCTCAAAATCATGTGGGTTTTGCATGGGTGTTGCATAGTGTTGCATGGATGTTGCAATGTTGCATGGATGTTGCATAGTGTTGCATGGGTGTTGCATGGATGTTGCATAGATGTTGCATGGGTGTTGCATGAGTGTTGCATAGTGTTGCATGGATGTTGCTTAGTGTTGCATGAATGTTGCATAGTGTTGCACAGTGTTGCATGGATGTTGCTTGGTGTTGCATAGTGTTGCACAGTGTTGCATGGTGTTGCATGAGTGTTGCATGGATGTTGCTTAGTGTTGCATAGTGTTGCACAGTGTTGCATGGATGTTGCATGAGTGTTGCATAGTGTGGCACAGTGTTGCATAGATGTTGCTTAGTGTTGCATGGGACCACGCAGAGAGCTGGAAAAGAAGGCGGGAGACTGGTTCTATGAGGACCACGTGCGCAACAAAAAATCCGTCGATGTGGCACTGGCTCTCAGCATCCTCAAGTCAACCCTCAACGACAAGGCTGTCCTCAGTCAGTGCACCTCCTCACTTCCTTCATTCCTTCTCTTCCATTCGTTCCACTCATCCTTCTCCATTCTTTTTCATCCATTTCTTATTTTTTCATCTTTTCTTATTTATCCTCTTTTATTCTCCTTCATTCAATCTTTTTCCTCCATTCATCCTCTTCCGTTTTTTTTCATTTATTTTTATGTACTTCCATCACCTCTCTGTTCATCATGCCCGCTTCTTGCACCTTACTCCCTTGAGCTCTCATCGATTTCTGCAGTCGTAATTCTCTCGCACAGCCATTCTCTCTTGCCTCACTTCTGTCACCCATTGATTTTGGCTTATGTTTCTTGCCAGCTCCATTGTAGCTCTCAGCTGCCAACCCCTATCTGACTTTCACTGTTACCAATTGAAACGACCCCCACGCGTGCCTGACTCCAAAGTCCGATTGTGTTTGTTGGCCTAACAATAACACGAGCATGTTGAAATTATCAATAGAAAAAACATGGTAATAATAACCTATGCATAATAGGAATAATAACCACGTGTGCATGAGAAGAACGGGGCAGCGGTTGAGTACGTGAGGCAGTGCAATCAATGAAGGTACCCCGCGCAACATTTGACCTCTAAGCCACCTTTTGCACTCGAAGCCATGACTCCAGTGTCAAATGGCGTTTGAACCACTCAACTACACTCGCAATACTCATTTTCTTTTTCTTCTTCAAACCGAAGCCTTTTGTAGCTTTAATAGCTTCGTCGGGATTCGAACCCTGAGCGTCACGCTTTGTAGAGAGGTTGAGGTATGCTTGGGTGGTAACGAAGAAAAATTAATTTAATGAGTCTTGTTCTTCCAATTGAAAGATTGTTTACGATTTGGAGTCTATTTGGAGGAAGGTTCGTGGGAATTTCGGTCAATTGGCTTAAAGTCTTTTGTTCTGCTTCTACACCGAGCCTTTGTGACGTGTCGTGAGGCCTTGAGTCTTAACGGGGTTAATGACGCTATAGTATTTCTGGCACTCGTAAATTTTCCCAGCTTACTCCTACTCTTATCTCTTTTTTTATAGTCTTTATTAGATCAAGTCCAAACATACGCTGGAAATATTACAAAAACATGGCAAATAGTCGAACTAAAAAAGAAAACATTGAAATATACGAGAACAGAATGTTATCAGTCATAAAAGTCAGCATTGAACCTACGAAATGAACAAATCGCGAGAGAAAAAGTTGAAAAAATATAAAACACAATAAAATATTAATTTAAAACAATAAATCAATTGAAAATTTATAAAAAAATTGATTAGAATAGTTAAATTTGAGGAATGAAAACTCACTTTACATTGGTTTCCTTTTAAAAAAAGGCCTTTTTCAAAATCTGCACACTCATGTCTAAAATAAAAAATAATCACTCACCTAATTACTTAACTGACCTTTTAAGTTGCCTCTTCGTAAGGAACTGAGATCTACTTATTCTCATTTTTTAGGATACCTCCTAATACTATTTAGGTTAAATCTCTACCTTCCTACTGTGGGGCCCTTTTATGGAACTCTCTTCCTCCCAATCTCACCTCTATTACTTCTATGCCTTCATTTTGTGAAGCCCTTAAAACTTTTTTGTTTGAGCAGCTCGTAGCAGAGCACTCTTGAAGAGTGTGATCAGCGCTATACAAATGATTTGATTAGATTTTGATTGAGTCTTTTGTGACGTGTCGTGAGGCTTTTCAGTGACGTTTGAAAACCTCAAAAGAGTTTTTGAAATAATTTTCGATGTTTTTGACACCATTTTAGATACTTGTGACGTCACTTTCGATACTTTTGACGTCACTTTCGATACTTTTGACGTCACTTTCGATACTTTTGACGTCACTTTCGATACTTTTGACGTCATTTTCGATACTTTTGACGTCACTTTCGATACTTTGACGTCATTTTCGATACTTTGACGTCATTTTCGATACTTTTGATACCATTTTTGTGCGTCGTGCGCAGAAAAACCACTTTTTTACTTCTTAAAGCACATCTCTCTGACGTAATGAGAACTTGAAATCCATTTTTGCAATATTTTCTTTTTTCCGTTTTCAAGCCTTTATGTGAGAGAGTTGTTGCGTAAATGAAAACTACAAAAAAAAATTTTTTTTTCTATTTTGAAAATTTCAAAAAAATGAGCACCAAATGGAACATTTTCAAAAGTTATTTCGAAATCAATTTTTCTACTTTCGAACAAAATCATGCGAGAATTTTAGAAATTATTTTCGAACAACTACTTAATCATAATCCATTTATGCAACAACTCTCAGGCAATGTTTGTCCTCAAATTGTCATGACAACCGCTTCGTGTTGCCTGACAACGACTTCGACGCCCATCCACTCAACCTCATCTTCTTCTTCTTCTTCCTCCCCTTCTTCTTCCTTCTCTTCCACTCTCTTGCCCTCAACGACTGACTGTTCGGCAGAGCCTCCGAAGAACATCTCCTCATACCACTGCTGCTCAGAGCCATCTGTGGAGGTGGTTAAAAGAGCCACCTCATCTTCCACCTCTACCACCCTCGTCTTTACTTCTCCCACCTCACACATCACCCTCACCCCCACTCCCATCACCCTAAAAACCAGCACTGCAACAGCAACATCAACATTATCAATGTCAATATTAACTACAACATTCACAACATCAGCAACAACAACCACAGTTTCATCAACAACATCAATAACCTCCACAACGACTGCAACATCGTCAACATCAACATCAACAAAAACATCAACAAAAACAACAACAAATGAAACTCCAAAAGCGGAAGGAGCAGATCACGTAAGGTTAAAAGTGAGTGCTCTGCTTGCTAAATATGGCCGACAAGAAACCTCCAACAACGACGTCACCAACAACAACAACATCAACACCAACAACGATGCTTCAGAGGCAGTTTTTACTGGTTGCAACAACAAAATTCTCGATGACGACTTTGTAACGTACAACAGGCCAATAAACACCTCACCACGCTACAACAACATTCATTTTACCAAAAACATCAACAACAACACTCATTTTACCAACAACAACACTCACTCTACTAACAACATCAACAACAACAAATCTGACGTCACGGGTAGTTCCTTCGAGGGCGTATCAAGTGTTGGTGAGCTGGAAACGCTCTTAAAAAGCCTCAACGAAACATACAGCAGCAACAACAACAACAACAACAAAAACCCTGTTTCACATAAGCAAAACAACAACAACAACGACAACAACAACATCGACTCACCAGAGGACAACCCCCTTGAAAGATTTCTCAAAAACGAGGTTATTTTGCGACAGTCCAGCCACGACAAAGACGATGACGAAAACAACCACCCCGACAACAATAACAACAACAACAGCAACAAAAGCAACGAAAAAAACTTTAACACCTATAACTGGCTCAACGACGACAACAACGACTTCGAGTGGGACGATCACTCGTCACGTGACGATGACGTCACGACACTCGGGCCAATCAACGAGGCTTCCCTGCAACACCTCAAGTCCGTCATCACCAACCTCCTGCGGGAGGACAAGCCACGTGACGATGCTGAAGAAGACGAAGAAGACGATGATGGTTATGACAATGGAGACAATGAGAACGATGATGAAGAAGAAGAAGACGAAGATGACGATGAAGGTTCTTATGACGTCAACAGTCCCAATCACGAGTACTTCCGCAAGAAGTCACTAAGTGTCATCAGCGAGCACACCGAGCCTGAGAGCTGGCATGCAGGGTTGGATGAGTGCTTCAATGAGGACTACGATGACGATGATGATGACCACGATCATGATGACCATGACGCTAATGATGACGTCAACAACAAACACATCCATCACTTCGAAGACGAATTCCAGAACTTTAGCATCAAAGTAAACAAAAACAACTCAAACGATGACGTCAGCAAGAGCGATGACGTCAGCAAGAGCGATGACGTCAGCAAAATAACGAATGGTCACCTAGAGAGCAGCGACAGCTCGGAAAGCAAGCTGGATGTTAGCGTAGGTGAGGAAGATGACGAAGTGTTCAAGCTGGAAAAATAAACCTAAGTTTTAAAAAAAATCGAATTAAAAAAAAATTGAGTTTTGAAAATCAATTCAAGTTTTAAAAAAACTTGGAATTTAAAAGGAAAATTAAGTTTCAAAAAGAAACTTAAGTTTTAAAAGAAAACTCAGGTTTTGAAGATTCCGAGTTGGGTTGGGAAGGAGAGAACGAACCAAACCTTTCTTTCCAGCATAAGCGCCCAGCAAGCGGTGCATCGTCGTGCTGATGATATCAACAATAATAATAACAAGAATAATAAAAAATAATAGTATAATTGATTAAAAAACTTTAATAATAATAAATCATAATAAGAATAAAAGTAAATAATAATAATAATAATTAAAAAAATAAAAATAAAAATAATAATAATAATAATAATAATAATAATAACAAAAGTTATTGAAAAGTTAAAAGGGCAGTGGAAAGTACTCAAAAGACACCCAAAAGGCCTATAAAGGATCATAGTCAGAATAATAATAAGAACAAAAATTATGACAATAATCATAACATTGAACAAATAATAATAATAATAATAATAATAATAATAATAATAATAATACTAATAATAATAATAATAATAATAATAATAATAAAAATAAAAATACTACTACTACTACTACTACTACTACTACTACTACTACTACTACTAATAATAATAAT
>OX387255.1:4867823-4900323 GCA_947562095.1 Branchellion lobata | reverse complement strand
ATCACTACCCCACCACACCACACCACTACCACACCACATCACTACCCCACCACACCACACCACTACCACACCACATCACTACCCCACCACACCACACCACTACCACACTTCACCACACAGTACCCCCTGCCAGCTCGGATGTCACTGGACTCACGCAGTGTGTGGTTAAGTGTGTGGCACGCAGGCAGCTTCGGCAGAAACGATTTTTTGGGTGAGGTGGTGGTCAGTCTGTCTGAGGCAGAGTTGGAAAACCTCAGAGAACCCATGTGGTACCGCCTCAACAACAGGGTGTGTGGTTGTTTCTATTTCCATCCACATTCTTTTCTCTGTTTCTCACATCCATTTTTTTCCATCCTCCTTCTTCTTGCTCACATTTTTTCCACTCCCACAGAAGCAGCAGCTGTTTTCAAAACTCAACTACTATGGCCACCTGTCTTTGAGCCTCAAGTTTGTGTCGCAAGAACACTTGGAGGAACGCCACATGACAGCCTCCAGAGGCGAGCTCCAGGTGTTGGTCAAAGAAGCCAAGAACCTTGGCACTGACAAGTCAGAGAAACTCAACAACTCTTACTGCCAAGTGTCAGTGTGGTGTGTTGTGGCACTGTGTGGTATGTGTGTGGTGTGCGGTGTTGTGTGGTGTTTGTGTGGCGTTATGCGGTGTTGTGTGGTGCTCGTGTGGAATTTTATGTGGTGTTGTGTGGTGTTGTGTGGTGTTGTCTGGTGTTTTTGTAGTGTTTTTGTGGTGTTGTGTGATGTGTGTTTTTCATGCAATGAGCATCAAAACCTTGAAAGCTGATTGCTTGCAGAGTGTTGTTTAGAGGGGTGAAGAAGATGACAAAGGACAAGACGGAGGCGGTGAAGCAGAAAGACAAAAAATTCCTTACTTGGAACCACACTTTTATCTTTAGCGACCTTTCGAGGCGACAGCTTCTAGACTGCAGCATGGAGTTCACCTTCTGGGACAAGGAAAAGTTCAACAACAATGACTTCTTGGGCGGTGTCCGACTCAACCTGGGCACTGGTACTTGTATGTGTGTATATGCAAATCATTTTTATTTCTTTTCCTTTTTCTATTTTTCTTTTTTTCTTTTTTTTTTCTTTTTTTTCTTTTTCTTCTTCTCGTTTTTTCCTTATTTTCCTTCTCCTTTTTCTCTTTTTCGTCATCTTCAGGCAAAGTGGGCAACAGCAGGAAGGTGGACTGGATGGACGCCAGAGGCGACGAGGTGCTGTTGTGGCAGTCCATGCTGGACAGGCCTGACGCCTGGGTCGATGGAAACATACTGCTTAGAGCTAACATGACGTCACGAAAGTCTTGAAGAAAGATGCTTGGATGCATGAACGCGTAGATAGATGCATGAATGGATGAATGCATGGATCGATCCACGGATGGATGCATAAATGGATGCATAAATGGATGCATGGATGGATGCATGGATTGATAAAAGATGCATAGATGAATGCATGAAAGGATGGTGAAGAGATGGACAGGTGGATAAAGGGCAGCTTCATTAGACAAAGATACATGTAAAAAACAGCATATTAAAATTAGGGTCTATCATTTATCTTTGTATTTTATTCACAAATAGACATTATATTATTCTTCACAAATGATAATTTTATTATTATTTACGAATAATTTTTATATTTATATTGAAGAATAAGGCTTATTTCAGTCTAATTGTATAATAATGATATTAATAACAACGAATGATATGCGCGCATATGATATTCCGCATTGTGTCGCACGACCTATTTTTACCTCTTGCTATCTCCAGGGCTTTGTGTTTCTGTCTGTATTTCTCACCGGCATTTCATATTCTGCATTTACACTTCCGTACCTCACAAGTGGTCATTGCGTTACTCCTCAAGCAGCGGAGAAAAACAACAAGACGAAACAATACTTGTCATGATTCGAACTCGAAACATTTATTGTTCATCGACTGATGCTGTAGCATTAAACCATGAAAATGTCTTCGCACTTATTAATACCTTTCAAACCATTTCTCCCATCCCTTCATTCACTGTTCTTCTCTACCATGCCTCAGTACAAGTCATCCGAGAGCTTCTTGCTTAGGTTGACTGCCTTCTTGGCGGCATTGACTGCCTTTTCGGCCTCCTTCAGTCGGTCTATCCTCTCTCTGCCCTCATCCATGAAGTACGAGTTCAAATCCTGGTGGTGCCGTAGTAGTGTCGTTGCGGTGTCGTGTTGATGTGTGTTATTGTAGTGTCGTGTCGTTATGATGCAGTGTCGCATCAATTTGGTGTGGTGTGATGTAATGCAATGAGTCCATTGTGGTGGGTGATGATGGTGCAGTGGTAGTGCTTTTATCATGTATTTTGATGATAACTGCTATCGCTTCACACCACACTATACCACAACATCACTACACTGCACCATACCACATCACATCACCAAAACGCACCACATCACACCACACTTTATCAAACCACACTACACCAAACCACACCACCCACCTGATCGGATTCAGTGACGCTGTAGTCCAGATCCTCAAGCTTGGCCCACGTGACGTGCATTTTGAACTCCAAAAACAACTTTACTGGTACCACCGTTGTCACCTGTCAAAATCATCTTCATCATTATCCTCTTCTTCCTCCTCTTCCTTTTTTTTCTCCTCTTTCTCCTCCGCCTCTTTTTCCTCTTTCTCTTCCTCCACCTCCTCCTCTTCCTCCTCATCCTCTTCCTCTTCCTCCTCTTCCTCCTCCTCCTCCTCTTCCTCCTTCTTCTCTTCCTCCTTCTCCTCTTCCTCCTCCTCCTCCACCTCCTCCTCTTCCTCCTCATCCTCCTCCTCCTCCTCTTCCTCCTCCTCCTCCTCCTCCTCTTCCTCCTCCACCTCCTCCTCTTCCTCCTCATCCTCCTCCTCCTCCTCTTCCTCCTCCTCCTCCTCCTCCTCCTCCTCCTTCTTCTTCTCCTCCTCCTCCTCCTCCTCCTCCTCCTCCTCCTCCTCCTCCTCCTCCTCCTCCTCTTCCTCCTCCTTCTTCTCCTTCTCCTCCTTTTCCTCTTTCTTCTCCTCTTTCTTCTCTTCTTTTTCATCCTCCTTCTTCTCATTCTAATCATCTTCGTCGTCGTTTCCGTCGTCATCTTCACCGCAAATTTTTCCACACCACACCATACCACACCACACTACACCACACCACTACACCACATCCCACCACACCACACTACACTACTACACCACACCACTACACCACACCACAACAAACCACACCACCACACCAAACCACTAGACAACATCACACCAAACCACACCACACCACTACACCACAACGCCACCTGCTGCCACAAGAGACTTCCAACTCCGAAGACGGCACACCACAGCCAGTCTTCGATAAAGAGGGGCGTGGTGTGGAAGAACATACGGCCATATCTCAGAACCAGTATCTGCGGCACACGCTGTTGTATTCAACTAACCCTGCATACCACTGACACCTTCCCTCGAAACTCATTAAAACTTTCAACGACATTTCACTGTCCCATTGTCTCTTTCACCTATTCACTCATTCATTTGTTCATTAATTCATTCACCGATTTACTCACCCATTCATGCATTCACTCCTTTTCTCACTCATTCTGCCATTCACGGACACCATTCACTTGCAAGAGGAAGCTGATGATCCACACAGACATGAAAGTGCCATTGCGTTTGAGGCTCCGAAACATGTTCTTGCTCTGCGCCTGTGGTTGCAACAACTACTGCAGCAATTTCTTCAACTACCACCAAAACTAAAATTGCAAAAAAATTAACAGGAAGAAAAAAGTGAGTACAAGAGAAGATAGGAGAAGAGGAGATAGTGAAAGAAAGAGAGAAAAAGAGAGAGAAGAAAGAATGTAGTGAGGGAAAGAAGGAAGAAAAAATGAAAAAAGAGATATAAGGAAGGGGGAAATAAAAAGTATAGTGAGAGAGGAAAAGACCTTGCGAGCGTTGATGGCGTTGAAGAGGGTCATGCAGAAAAGGACGTTGAAGACCATGGTGAACTGCTTGCAAGGGTCCCCCAACTCTGAGTTTTTGCAATCGTCCAACGACAAAAAGGAAGGACCTGGGAGGGGAAGGAGAGGAGGGAGAGGAGGGAGAGGAAGGAGAGGAGGGAGGGGAGGGAGGGGAAGGAGAGGAGGGAGGGGAGGGAGAGGATGGAGAGGAGGGAGAAGAGGGAGAGGATGGAGAGGAGGGAGAGGAGGGAGGGGAAGGAGAGGATGGAGAGGAGGGAGAGGAAGGAGAGGATGGAGAGGAGGGAGAGGATGGAGAGGAGGGAGAGGAGGGAGAGGATGGAGAGGAGGGAGAAGAGGGAGGGGAAGGAGAGGAGGGAGAGGATGGAGAGAAGGGAGAGGAAGGAGGGGAAGGAGAGGAGGGAGGGGAAGGAGGGGATGGAGAGGATGGAGAGGAGGGAGAGGAGGGAGGGGAAGGAGAGGATGGAGAGGATGGGGAGGAGGGAGAGGAGGGAGGGGAGGGAGAGGAGGGAGAGGATGGAGAGGAGGGAGAGGAAGGAGGGGAAGGAGAGGATGGAGAGGATGGAGAGGAGGGAGAGGAGGGAGGGGAAGGAGAGGATGGAGAGGATGGAGAGGAGAGAGAGGAGGGAGAGGAGGGAGAAGAGGGAGAGGAGGGAGAAGATGGAGAGGAGGGAGAGGAGGGAGAGGAGGGAGAGGAGGGAGAGGATGGAGAGGAGGGAGAGGAGGGAGGGGAAGGAGAGGATGGAAAGGATGGAGAGGAGGGAGAGAAGGGAGAGGATGGAGAGGAGGGAGAGGAGGGAAAGGATGAAGAGGAGGGAGAAGAGGGAGAGGATGGAGAAGAGGGAGAGGAGGGAGAGGATGGAGAGGAGGGAGAGGAGGGAGGGGAAGGAGAGGATGGAGAGGATGAAGAGGAGGGAGAGGAGGGAGGGGAAGGAGAGGATGGAAAGGATGGAGGGGAAGGAGAGGAGGGAGAGGAGGGAGAGGAGGGAGAGGAGGGAGAGGATGGAGAAGAGGGAGAGGAGGGAGAGGAGGGAGGGGAAGGAGAGGATGGAGAGGATGGAGAGGAGGGAGAGGAGGGAGAGGATGGAGAGGAGGGAGAGGAGGGAGAGGAGGGAGGGGAAGGAGAGGATGGAGAGGAGGGAGAGGAGGGAGAGGAGGGAGAGGAGGGAGAGGAGGGAGAGGAGGGAAAGGAGGATGAAAAAGTGAAAAAGAGATGAAGAGGTGAAAGAAGGGATGAAAGGTGAGGGGAGAAAATAGAAAGAATAGGGAGAAAAAGAAATAAATAAATAAAAGAAAAGAGAGGAAAAGAAGGAAAATAATAATAATAAAATGAGAAGGGATAGAAAAAAGACATTGAAGTTACGCACGCACCGATGAAGATGAAGGAAGCGATGACACCCACTTGGTAGACAGTCTGCATGATGATGTTCCTGGAGATGGCCTGCACGTGTGTGTGTGTGTGTGTGTGTGTGTGTGTGTGTGTGTGTGTGTGTGTGTGTGTGTGTGTGTGTGTGTGTGTGTGTGTGTGTGTGTGTGTGTGTGTGTGTGTGTGCGTGCGTGCGTGCGTGTGTGTGTGTGTGTGTGTGTGTGTGTGTGTGTGTGTGTGTGTGTGTGTGTGTGTGTGTCTGTGTCTGTGTCTGTGTCTGTGTGTGTGTGTGTGTGTGTGTGTGTGTGTGTGTGTGTGTGTGTGTGTGTGTGTGTGTGTGTGTGTGTGTGTGTGTGTGTGTGTGTGTGTGTGTGTGTGTGTGTGTGTGTGTGTGTGTGTGTGTGTGTGTGTGTGTGTGTGTGTGTGTGTGTGTGTGTGTGTGTGTGTGTGTGTGTGTGTGTGTGTGTGTGTGTGTGTGTGTGTGTGTGTGTGTGTGTGTAAGTGTGTGTGTCTATGTGTATGTGTATGTATGTATGTATGTATGTATGTATGTATGTATGTATGTATGTGTTCTTTGAGGTTGACAATAATAGCAGAGCAAACGCGACACTTAATAATGCCTATTCCTTAGGCACGTGTGGCTCAAGCTAACGTGCGTGATACAAGGAAGGAATAAATGATCAATGAAAGGCCATCCAACCCGGGGCACAAGGGGTCTCTCGGGCTTGTAAGGCGGCTTGGACATGATGTCCTTGGAGGGGGCTTGACAGACGAGGATGTACGAGAGCAAGAGCTCTATGATGGAGTGGATGAAGAGGATCTGAGCCGGCTTCAAAATGAGGTTCTGTGGGGAAGGAGGGTGGTTGAGTGAAGGAGCAAAATAAAAGTAGATTAAATTTTTTTTCGTTTGGAAACTTTTTTCATTGCCTTTTTCGACTCAAATTCGTACAAACGCTAAATTGTTACAAATTATGGCGAACAATCGAAGAAAAAAGCACAAAAAAACACAAACTCTAATGTTACACGGAACTACGAATGAAAAAAACTGTGACGTGTGAATAGACGAGAGAGATGACGAGGAGGCAGAGAACGGTGAAGACATAAGTGATCCTCAGCTGAATCACACCCAACAACGTGTCGTCAATGTTCCTGCCCCACATTATGGACCTCAGCTGGTGTGGTGTGGTGTTAAGTGCTTTGGTGCTGTGTGGTATGGCGTGGTGTGGTATCCTGTGAAGTTGTTGGTGTGGAATAGTGTGGTGTGATGCGGTGGTGAAGGAAGGGGTTTTCACAAACATAATCGCACCGAAGCATCTCTATAACACTGTAGTTCACCATAGGAACCAAAATTCCAACTTTCTTACCACGCCCACGAAGCTGTCAGCCAAGAGAATCACATTGCTACTTCTCTTCACCGTCTCTGTGCCCAGTTCCCCCTGTGGTGGTGGTGGTGAGTTGAATGGTGAATTGAAAGGTGAATTGAATGGGGAATTGAATGGTGAATTGAATGGTGAATTGAATGGGGAATTGAATGGTGAATTGAATGGTGAATTGAATGGTAAGTTGAATGGTGAATTGAATGGTGAATTGAATGGTGAATTGAATGGTGAATTGAATGGTGAATTGAATGGTGAATTGAATAATGAATTGAATGGTGAATTGAATAGTGAATTGAATGGTGAATTGAATGGTGAATTGAATGGTGAATTGAATGGTGAATTGAATAATGAATTGAATGGTGAATTGAATGGTGAATTGAATGGTGAATTGAATGGTGAATTGAATGGTGAATTGAATGGTGAATTGAATGGTGAATTGAATGGTGAATTGAATGGTGAATTGAGTGATGAATTGAATGGTGAATTGAATGGTGAATTGAATGGTGAAGTGAATGGTGAATTGAATAGTGAAGTGAAGGGTGAAATGAGAGACAAATGGCTGGCATGAGAAGTCACTGACAAGAGCGAATCCCACGTCTGCGATCTGCAGGAAGGGTCCGTCGGTGATTGTGCTGCCTGTGACGGCGATTATTTCGGCCACGTCTTCGTAGATGGCGAGTGTTTTGATGCCGTCAAGGACGATCAGCTTGTCCTCGGGAGAAATCCTGGCGAAGACTTTCAGGTAGGGCATGATGATGTTGAGTGAGATCTGATCCGTCTGAAGGACAGTTGTGGTTTGCAGAATAAGTGAAAATATGGATTAGATGATTGCGGAAGATGGATTGAATAAGTGAAACGATGGATTGAATAAGTGAAACGATGGATTGGATGGGTGAAACGATGGATTGGATGGATGAAACGATGGATTGGATGGGTGAAACGATGGATTGGATGGGTGAAACGATGGATTGGATGGATGAAACGATGGATTGGATGGAAGAAACGATGGATTGGATGGGTGAAACGATGGATTGGATGGGTGAAACGATGGATTGGATGGGTGAAACGATGGATTGGATGGATGAAACGATGGATTGGATGGATGAAACGACGGATTGAATAAGTGAAACGATGGATTGGATGGGTGAAACGATGGATTGGATGGATGAAACGATGGATTGGATGGGTGAAACGATGGATTGGATGGGTGAAACGATGGATTGGATGGGTGAAACGATGGATTGGATGGGTGAAACGATGGATTGAATGGATGAAACGATGGATTGGATGGGTGAAACGATGGATTGGATGGGTGAAACGATGGATTGGATGGATGAAACGATGGATTAGATGGATGAAACGATGGATTGGATGGGTGAAACGATGGATTGGATGGGTGAAACGATGGATTGGATGGATGAAACAATGGATTGGATGGGTGAAACGATGGATTGGATGGGTGAAACGATGGATTGGATGGGTGAAACGATGGATTGGATGGGTGAAACGATGGATTGAATGGATGAAACGATGGATTGGATGGGTGAAACGATGGATTGGATGGGTGAAACGATGGATTGGATGGATGAACCGATGGATTAGATGGATGAAACGATGGATGGATGGGTGAAACGATGGATTGGATGGGTGAAATGATGGATTGAATAAGTGAAACGATGGATTGGATGGGTGAAACGACGGATTGGATGGATGAAACGATGGATTGGATGGGTGAAACGATGGATTGGATGGGTGAAATGATGGATTGAATGGGTGAAACGATGGATTGGATGGGTGAAACGATGGATTGGATGGGTGAAACGATGGATTGGATGGGTGAAACGATGGATTGAATGGATGAAACGATGGATTGGATGGGTGAAACGATGGATTGGATGGATGAAACGATGGATTGGATGGGTGAAACGATGGATTGAATGGATAAAACGATGGATTGGATGGGTGAAACGATGGGTTGGATGGATGAAACGATGGATTGGATGGGTGAAACGATGGATTGAATGGATGAAACGATGGATTGGATGGGTGAAACGATGGATTGGATGGGTGAAACGATGGATTGAATGGATGAAACGATGGATTGGATGGGTGAAACGATGGATTGGATGGGTTAAACGATGGATTGAATGGATGAAACGATGGATTGGATGGGTGAAATGATGGATTGAATGGGTGAAACGATGGATTGGATGGGTGAAACGATGGATTGGATGGATGAAACGATGGATTGGATGGGTGAAACGATGGATTGAATGGATGAAACGATGGATTGGATGGGTGAAACGATGGATTGGATGGGTGAAACGATGGATTGGATGGGTGAAACGATGGATTGGATGGGTGAAACGATGGATTGGATGGGTGAAATGATGGATTGGATGGGTGAAACGATGGGTTGGATGGATGAAACGATGGATTGGATGGGTGGTTGGGTAGATGGATGTAGGAGGGGAGAATGTTTGAAACTGATGGGATTTTACTTCTCCGTCTTCCCGGTACACCAGATCGTTGAATTGGTCCCGATCGAGCGACACGTGGTTTCTCCAGGGCTTATAGATGGCTGATTTGAGGGCGGTGGACCTGGCGTTGGAAAGGCTGTCCTCCGTCAGCATTCTCACTGAAATACCGCTCAAGTCACACAACTCCACCGCCTGCTTCACCTGAGTCAACGAAGCTCATGAAAGCACGTGTGTCGTGAGGAAGAGAAATGATTATATAAGATTGGATTGGATAAGATGAAAATAGATGAAAAAAGATAAGATTAAATAAAATCAAATGATAAGCGATGAGATCAGATGATAAGAGGTAAGGAGAGGTGAGGAGAGGTGAGAAGAGGTGAAGAGAAGTGAGAAGAGGTGAAGAGAAGTGAGAAGGCACAGACGTCAGGTCTGAGGGGGTCTTCGAGGCCAAAGATGGCGAGGATGACCATGTTCTTAGCGAGGAGGTTGTCGTTAGGGATCTTTTCGCTTCTGATGAGGCGCTTAAGTCGCAATGTTTCCTTGTCTTCTGTTTCGTCAACTGCGTGGTGGTGGAGGTGGTTGTGGTGGTGGTAGTGGAGGTGGTTGTGGTGGTGGTGGTGGAGGTGGTTGTGGTGGTGGGTGTAGTAATGGTAGTGGAGGTGGTTGTGGTGGTGGTAGTGGAGGTGGTTGTGGTGGTGGTAGTGGAGGTGGTTGTGGTGGTGGTGGTGGAAGTGGTTGTGGTGGTGGTGGTGGTAGTGGAGGTGGGTGTAGTAATGGTAGTAGAGGTGGTTGTGGTGGTGGTAACATAATTGTGGTAATAAAGATGGTAACAGTGTTAGAGTTGTGGTTGCTGAATGAGGGAGAATGAATGAATGGTGTGAGTGAGTGAGGGAGGGTGGATGATGGAACCGACTGAGGGAGATCTCTTTGATGGCCATGGCGAGAGTTCTGAGAGAGTTGTTGGTCATTTTGTAAATGATCTCCTCTAGTTCCCGTCTGTTGGAGTCCGTGAGAGGTACGAAGTCGTCGTTGTGGTCTATAGTGAAAGTGCATCTGGGGTGTGGTGTGGTGTGGTGTGGTGTAGTGTGGTGTGGTGTGGTGTGGTGTGGAGTGGTGTGGTATGGTGTGGTGTGGTGTAGTGTAGTGTGGTGTGGTGTGGTGTGGTGTGGTGTGGTGTGGTGTGGTGTGGTGTGGTGTGGTGTGGTGTGGTGTGGTGTGGTGTGGTGTGGTGTGGTGTGGTGTGGTGTGGTGTGGTGTGGTGTGGTGTGGTGTGGTGTGGTGTGGTGTGGTGTGGTGTGGTGTGGTGTGGTGTGGTGTGGTGTGGTGTGGTGTGGTGTGGTGTGGTGTGGTGTGGTGTGGTGTGGTGTGGTGTGGTGTGGTGTGGTGTGGTGTGGTGTTGCACAATGACGTGAAAAAATATGAACATCTAATTCTTTTAATAGTGCTTGCGAGAATGAGCAGCAGTTTGGAAGAGTGTATCTATTTTGTCAGCACGGTAGTCATGGTACCTTCCTATGACGTCTTTGGCGTTACCCTTGGTGAGGACGAGGTAGCGGTCAGGGTGTGGCGAATAGAGGGTGGTCATGATCCTCCGGTTGGGACCTATCGGAAAGACCTTGATAATCGTGTCGATCGGAGCCCGTTTCCTCACCACTGTGCGGTTGTTTGTGCTGTTGTTCACAGTGGTTGCATGGATGGTTATTTGTGTGGTAGCATGGGTGGTTGTTTGGGTGGTTGCAAGGATGGTTGTTTGTGTGGTTGCGTATGTGGTTGTTTGTGTGGTTGCATGTGTAGGTGTTTGGGTGGTTGCAAGGGTGGTTGTTTGTGTGGTTGCGTATGTGGTTGTTTGTGTGGTTGCGTATGTGGTTGTTTGTGTGGTTGCATGTGTAGATGTTTGTGTGCGTGAAGTTGTGTTTTATGTGTTAATTTGGTGATGGTCGGCGAAAAGCAAAGACCCAGGTAATTGATCTTGAGTTGGTCAGCCAGGAAGCCAAGAAGGGCACATTCCGTCTTGTTGCCCACCTGGATTGGAGCCTCCACTTGGAAGTGTTTGGTGGCCTGTGGCAGTGGTGGTAATAATCATGACACTGAGGATGATGGTGATGATGACGATGATGATTGTGGTGATGATGATGACAATGAGGATGATAATGATGATGACAATGATGAGGAGGGTGATGATGAAAATGGTGATAATGGCTTTCAGATAAGAAGGGGTTGATTTATAGACCATGAGGTTGCTGCCGTAGTTGGTGTTTATGCCGATGGAGTCTTCTAGCATTTCTACCAGCCTCTTGGATAGGTCCTTGTGGTACAAATCTTTCACGTAGAACGAACCTGCGTGTCACTTTACTACCGCACCAAGCCACAACACCACAGCACTAAACAACACAACGCAGCAACAAACAAAACTACACAAAATACCAAAAAACACCACACAGGAACACACAACACCACGAAAAACTACAAATCACCAAACACACAGCACCACACTAGACCTCCAATGAAACTTTCGACCACAGTCATTCTGTTGGAAGTGATGGAGCCAGTCTTGTTGGTGCAAATGGACGTGATGGAAGGCAACACCTCGCACGTCTTCAAGCTCTTCACTATGATGTTTTCTTTCAACATGCACTGCATGACAGGTCGTGTCAGGTGTGGTGCAGTAGCACAGTTAGGAGGTGGGGTGGGATAGTTTGTGGTGTAGTACAGGGGTGTGGTACAGTAGTGTAGTACAGTGGTGTGGTACAGTGGTGTGGTACAGTGGTGTGGTTCAGTGGTGTGGTACAGTGGTGTGGTACAGTGGTGTGGTACAGTGGTGTGGTACAGTGGTGTGGTACAGTGGTGTGGTACAGTGGTGTGGTACAGTGGTGTGGTACAGTGGTGTGGTACAGTGGTGTGGTACAGTGGTGTGGTACAGTGGTGTGGTACAGTGGTGTGGTACAGTGGTGTGGTACAGTGGTGTGGTACAGTGGTGTGGTACAGTGGTGTGGTACAGTGGTGTGGTACAGTGGTGTGGTACAGTGGTGTGGTACAGTGGTGTGGTACAGTGGTGTGGTACAGTGGTGTGGTACAGTGGTGTGGTACAGTGGTGTGGTACAGTGGTGTGGTACAGTGGTGTGGTACAGTGGTGTGGTACAGTGGTGTGGTACAGTGGTGTGGTACAGTGGTGTGGTACAGTGGTGTGATACAGTGGTGTGGTACAGTAGTGTAGTACAGTTGTGTTGTGTGGTACAGTGGTGTGGTACAGTGGTGTGGTACAGTGGTTTGGTACAGTGGTGTGGTACAGTGGTGTGGTACAGTGGTGTGGTACAGTGGTGTGGTACAGTGGTGTGGTACAGTGGTGTGGTACAGTAATGTAATGCAACGGTATAGTGTGTGATCTGATGTTGTTAACTACCATATTATAATAGACAATGCCACACCACCACCACCACCACACCACACCTTTCCAAACTACTTTACCACACAGCACTCACCACACCACACACCAATGTACCATACAACACCCACCACACCGCGGTACCACACACCCCACCACACACCGCCGAATCACACAGCATACCTTGACGGAGTGCATCATGGCGAAGACGGCCAGATTGCAGAGGTCAGAGGGCGTGACAGTGAAAAGGAGGACGATGTTGACGATGAGCACCTTGATGCAGTTCATGATCATGATCTCCGTTGGCACCAACGGCCTGTCCATCACTGCAGCCATGTACCGAGCCAGCATGCTCGAAGTTACTCCGAATATGATGGTCAAACCTGCCCCGTGATCGTCCGTGATCAGCTTATAAAGCTATACTTCTAGCTTTTGATTTTAAAGATTTATCTTAAAAATATGGTTAGTAGATGTACGAGTGTAAGGAATGAAAACGGGGGGAGGAAGAGGAGGAGGAGGAGGAGGATGAGGAAGAGGAGGAGAAGGAGGAGGAGGAGGAGGAAGAAGAAGTAGCAGAGAAAAAGGGAAGAAGGCGGGACTTAGGTAGGTGATGAGCAGCATGAACTTCATGATCCTCGCCCTGGTCTTGCAATTGGCCGCCTTGAAGTGGTCTGCTCTCGTGGTTTTTTTGTGATTAAGTATGACGTGGTGCTTGTGAACAGGTATGACTTGCTGGTTGTAATCAAGTGGGACGCAATTGTGAACAAGGATGCCAAACCGTGTTTGATCGTTTTGACCTCTTCCCTGTTGTAGCCAACGCAAACCACCAGCATCTTTCCTTTTCCTTCCATTATTTCGGACTCTGATGGTAGACCTCCATGAAACACCAATGCACACAAAACCAATGCAACAGAGGCGTGAAGAGGTGGTGTGGTGGATGAGTAAGTTGTGTGAAGGATCATGTGATGAAAACAAAGCAGAGTAGGACAAAAGAGATGCAACAGAAAATAGCAGAAAACAAAGAGAAGATGGAAGCAGAAAAAGCTAATGAATGACGAGGGGTGGCTAAAAAAGGATATGAAAGGTGAAGATGGATGAAAGAAAAGATGGATGAAAGAAAAGATGGATGGATAGAAAAGAGGATGAATGGAAGAGGGGGAGAAAGAGACAGGCACCGTTGAAAATGAAGGGGTCTTTAGGATTCTTGGGGATGAGGTTCTGGTTGAAGAGTTGGATGGGGGGCTCCTTCACTTTGAACTCACCCTCGATCACTAAGCCGTCTGCCCACACGATGTCTCCTGGGGTGCAAGTGTGTCGTTATTAATAATGCGTATTTTTGCTGTTTTGTTGGGGTGTGTGTTATGATGTGTATATTCACGTTTATTGTTGCGATGTGTGTTGTTGAAACGTGTTGTTACATGTTCGTGTCTATTGTTGTTGCGACAATGTTGCAATGTTTGTTGCGATGTGTTTCTTTTCAAAATTGTTGTCATTGCACGTGATGGTTTCAGGCAACCTGGCTTGAGGACGACAACGTCTCCGGTGACCATGTAGCGAGACATCAGGTGTACCACTTCTCCCTGCCGCAGCACATTGGCGTAAACCTCGTTCTTTATGAACTCTCTCACGCGTCTGGGGTCGGTGTGGTGATGGTGGTGGTGAGTGTGGTGGTGGTGGGTGTGGTTGTAGTGGATGTGGTTGTAGTGGATGTGGTTGTGCTGGGTGTGGTGGTGGTGGATTTGGTGGTAGTGGGTGTGGTGGTGGGTCTGGTGGTGGTGACTGTGATGGTGGTGACTGTGGTGGGGGTGACTGTGATGGTGGTGACTATGGTGGTGGTGACTGTGGTGGTGGTGGCTGTGGTGGTGGTGGCTGTGATGGTTGTAGTATGAACTGAAATTATTAGCGAAAAAGAATAATAGGGGATATTGTTGAGGGGGTAGTAGCGAGTAAATATCATTGGAATAGTACTAGTGAGAAATTGGTGGGCAAGCGTTGGTTAGAGGGTATCATTGAGAAGCATTGTGACCTGAACTGCTGGTCAGTGGTGTACTTGCAGAAGGTGGCTCCGAGCTTGCGCAAAAAGAGGATAACCAAAATGGCCAGATCTTCGAAGCGCCCCACGTGGATGGCGTAGTTGGGAGTGGCTGTGAAAGCTGTGCGTAGAGTTGTGGCTGGTGTCAGTGAAGAAGAGGGAAGGAAAATGAAGAAAAGGAAGAAAAAAGCAAAACAATAAAAAAAAATTAAAATTAAAAAAAGTAACAAAAGGACGAGGAGGTCACCTTTCACCTTGGAGACGTACTGCACCATTTGCGTGGTGATCGCGGAAATGAGGCAAGCCAAGATGGTGAGGATGTAGAAAATGTCGGCAAACTCACCGAGAAGATAAAAGACAAAACGTTTTCCTTTGGGCAGATGGATATAGTTCTCGCCAAAATGCATGGCCCTCTGCTCCAGGTCTTCCAGATCCCTGCGCAGCCCTGCAGGGTGGCAAGTGGTTGTGGTGATGGTGGTGAGTTGCTGTTGCTGTTGAAGTTGGTTTTATTGTTAAAATTCTTTAAAATGTTTTTGATTTGAAGTTAATGCTGTTGTCGGTGTTGAGTGCATGCAAGGGCAAAAGGTGCACTGACCATTGTTCTGGTCAGTGTGCAGCAGCATCAGCAGCCCTTTGATTCCTCCAATCTCCGACAGCTTCATTTTGCTTTTGTTTATTTCCATGATTTTCTTCAAGTCATTGGCCGTCAAGTTGAACCAGAACTGCTCCTTGATGATGGACTGATCCTCCATCATCGAACCTCTTGTACTTTCACTGGAGCTCAATCGAGTTCAAGCTAAAGAATAAACGTCCACAAAAAACATGTGTTTACGAAACAATTAAAAATTCTATGTGGAACTGAATGCAGTCGTTTGTTTCATTGAAAAAAAAGTTTTTTTCTATTTGGAATCAGTTTGTTAAATAATTGTGACGTTTAAAAGGAAGAATGTTTGTAAAGAAGTTTTCAGTAAAATAATATTAATCACTCTTTTTTTTAAGTTTCAAAGTTGCGATAGTGCTTTTATTAGACAGATTATTTTTTTGAAGTCGAAAGTCCATCCTTCGTTTGAAGTGTTTCCATGGAAACTGAACTTGTCGAATTTTCTTTAACTTCAGATTCCCTTGTAGAGTAAATAATTTGTTATGATATTTTATCAATAAAAAATTTTAAAGTTGAAAATTGAATTTAACACTTGATGCAGCGTTCAGAATTCGTTAATTGATTTGGATTTTCACCCGCTATAGACTTCTTGCAGATCTTTATTTAATGTATATTTATTGAGTGAAAGTTTCCAAGAACAAGAATAATGTTTCTGTGTTCAAAAGTGTCGCCTTGCAGCATCAAATTTGAAACTTTCTTTTTGTTTTTTTTCAACATCGAGCTAATTTTTATTGTGAGTTTTTAATTATAATTCATCAGAGAATGAAGTACATATTTTGTTGGTGAGAGCAGACGATTTCAGGCGTGGGCACAAATGCACAGGCGGCCTTGCAAGCGATTCAACGTGAGTTCACGGATTTCAAAGCCACTAACCATGGAAAGTTAAAACCAGCTAAACTGTATTCAAAGTTTTACGTGATGGAGAGCGTGGCAGAGTTGTACGCCAAGCAGGTGTTGATGCTCAGGCTGGTGTTGGACGCGCCCCACAGCTGAGCAGCCAAGGTGACACATCATCATTTCATTTTTCTTTTTTTTTCCATTTCTTTTTTCTTCTTTTGCTTTTTTTTTTCTTTTTTAGAAAAAACGGAGTTGTTGAAAATACATGACAACTTCTCGCTACGGCAACACAGGATGGACTAAGTTCAAGAGGCCTCCCAGCAAATCCTCTTGTCACTTTTCTACCTCATCCTCTTCTTTGATTCTTTGGAGTTTAAAATTAAGATGCTGGTTAAAATTTTTTTTTGATTTTCCACCAACACAAACAACTACCCCAACCCACCACCCCAAAAAACACAAAAAAACAACCACAAACTATCAACAAACCGCCCACAAACACTAAACCACAGTGCGGGTGGTTTTTCTGCATCTTTTATCCACCAAGCACACGTACACACAGTGAGACGGTGTGTGGGATGGTGCGTGGGATGGTGTGTGGGTTGGTGGGTGGGATGTTGTGTGGGTTGGAGTGTGGGTTGGAGTGTGGGATGGTGTGTGGGATGGTGTGTGGGATGGAGTGTTGGTTGGAGTGTGGGTTGGTGTGTTGGTTGGAGTGTGGGTTGGAGTGTGGGTTGGTGTGTTGGTTGGAGTGTGGGTTGGTGTGTTGGTTGGAGTGTGTTGGTTGAGTGTGTTGGTTGAGTGTGTTTTGAGGATGTTACTGTTCATGCCCTTGTCTTTTGCGAGCCATGAATAGGTTTTGAAATATGAGAACGGAACTCATTATAAGGAATTATTTTATTATTGTTAATAAAAATCCCATAAAAATAATAGTTATTAATGTTTTCTAAAATTCTTTTTAGCCTTTAAGGGGTCGATTTGATGTGGCTCAACAGCACCCTTGAATGGCGCCTGTTATATATTTAAAAAAATTTAGTTCGAATGATTAATCAGATTGGTTCCAGACCAATCAGCAATCGCCTGCATCTCATTACCATCAAAATGCCCCTAATTTTAATTCTCTTTTTGTTTATTCATTATATAGGAATCATATTTTTTTTTAATTTTATTTATTTGATAAAATTATTTTAATGTAGACACTAACAAAATATTTGTTATAAATAGACAGAATGTATGTTATAACTTTTCTTGAAATGTTAAATATTATTATTATAGAGAGAAATTTCAAAGACAAGAACAACGTCTCTGTGTCATATATATATATATATATATATATATATATATATATATATATATATATATATATATATATATATATATATATATATATATATATATATATATATTGGTGTTCCGTTGTCTTTAATTCATTCGCAAGAAAAGCAAAAGAGTGGAAGTGTTTGTGAGGCAAAGATATTTAATTCAGATTGATGATTGTAAACAAAAAAGTACGACTCCGGTGGGACTCGAACCCACAACCTCCGAATAACCACTTCAACAACTAGAAGTCCGACGCGCTATCCATTGCGCCACGGAGCCATATAAATAAATATCTAATTAGATTATATATACTAGTGAAAAACTTTTTTATAATATTCTACTTAACACCAGAAAATATTTTTTTTTTAAATATAAATTTATTGAAAAATAAGTTGTTTGTGTTTAATGAAAATAGGAAAAAATAACCAATGAACCAGAGAAATGGCGCAAACGCGTGCTGAAATTGATGCATGATGATATTGAGTTTTCGGTTTCATGAACCGTGTGACTGTCACTTTAATTTACTTTATTTAAACTATTTTTATTAACTATTTAAAATTCAAAGTTCCAAATATTAGTTACCAAAAAGTTAATTTAGCTAAGGGTTATAGTTTTTGCTGATTGCGAAGATTTTGAAGATTTTAAAAAGATTGCCAAATCCGCCATTTTCTCGTTTGAAAAACAGACATTGCAGTGAAATTGTCAACCAACGCCTACATAAATACCGTTTGTCAAATTACTCAAAATGAAAGTAAAAAAGTGTTGAAAGGCATTGCACAGAATTGTGGTATCCAGACAGACTTCTTTGTGAATATGAGAAATGGCTGAGAAGGAAAATAGAAGAAAAGAAGAAATAACTTGAAATAACTCTCAAATATCTTTATTATGTGGTTTTAAAATATGATTAAAATAAGTTAACACAAATGTTGCAAAGACTTGTGGTATCCAGACGGACTTTTTATAGTCTTTATTAGCTCAAGTTCAGAAATACGCTGGAAACGTTACAAAAACACGGCGAACAATCGAACTAAAAAAGAAAACATTAAAATATAGGAAAACAGAATGTTATCAGTCAAAAAAGTCAGCATTGATATCACAACAAACGGCAAAAAAAATCAAGAATAAAGGATCAAATAAAAAACGATAAAAAATAATCATTATGAGCTTATTGAATATTGAGAAGACGATGAAGGAATGTTTTGTCTTGGTAGGAGGAATAAATTGTTTCGGTGTAATTGTGCCTTCGTCTTCGCATATCACGAGATTGAAGTTGAGGAACATAGGATCAGTCCAAGAGGTTATTTTACCAATACAAGAAGAAATTCTAGAGATAGTAGAAGATAATTCATGTAGGCCTATAGCTTGTTGGTAGAGAGGGAACTAGGGAGAATTTTTTTAATTATTGCAGTAATAATAGATTTTTTAAAGGTTGAAGGAAAGATTGCTGTAATTAAAGAGAGATTAATTAGCTCAAAAATTAATGGATAAAAAAAAGATTCTTTAGAAAAAGAGGGTATAAAGTCGAAAGAACACGTGACTTTTCATTTTCTCTCATACCACAAATAAAATCTGTAGCTAAATCATCTTTTTTCATCCTCGCCGTATCAAGCAATTTAATTTTTTTCTAGAAAATTCAACCCTCAAACTACTATTTTCTTCGCTTATTTTGTCCCGTTTTGACTATTGTAACTTTTTATACCATGAACTCAAAGACCACACTACACCCTCCCACCAAAGCTTGTAACAACGCTGCCCGCTTAGTTTTTGGCACTCATAAATTTTCTCGTCTAACTCCTCTTCTTCTCTTTACACTGGTGGCCTCTTTAAAAAGATCAGTTTTCAAAAGTTGCACTCTCATGTTTAAAATAAAAAATAATCACTCACCTAACTACTTAGCTGACCTTTTTAAGTTGCCTCTTCGTAAGTGACTGAGATCTACTTATTCTCATTTTTTAAGACACCTTCAAATAGTACTCATGCTAAATCTACCATTTACTACTGTGGACTCCTCCTATGGAACTCTCTTCCTCTCAATCACACCTTTATTACTTATCTATTTTCATTTCGTAAAGCCCTTGAAACTTTGTTGTTTAAACAGTTCGTAGCAGAGCGCTTTTGAACAATGTGAATCAGCGCTATATAAATGATAAGATTAGATTGGTATTTGAAACTATAAAAATATTCGTGTAATGAATTTCCAGCATCTGAGTGTATTTGTTTCGACAAAGACAATGAAGATGAAAACGAAAACATGAACGTGTATAAGTGACGATAAATCATTGGGATTAAAATAATAAACCTACAAACCAATGAAAGATAATTTAATAGGTTATTTATTAAAAAATAAAACTAAAACAATTGAAAATAATAAATAAATGCAATAGGAATAAAATAATAATAACAATAATGACAAATCATTGAAATGAAAGAGCTGGAATAGCGAGGTCAGAGCATCTGCACAAAGATGGTCTCCTTGGGGTGCAGTCCAGCTTGCTTCAGTGTCACCACTTCTCCCCCTCCACCACCATTACTACCACCATCACCATCTTCATTACAGCCACTACTACCACCATCAGCGGTACTACTATTACTACAACTACTACTACTACAAATGCTGTTACTGCTGTTGCTGCTGGCAACGGCAGCAGCCCTACCACTGCTTCCACTGCTGGCCATACCACTGTCATCGTTCATTACCGCTCTACACCCTCCATTCTGCTTCAAGGCTACTGCGCCACAGTCCCCATTAGAATTTCCACCATTCCCACAACTTCCACCAGTTTCACCAGTTTCACCATTACCACCATTACTACTGCTCCTACCACCAGAACCATCATTACCACCCCTACCACCACCACCGCCATCACCTCCAGTGACATCAATGACCCTTTTAGGATAGCACGTGACGAATTCCAGTTGTGACACGTCGTATCCAAGTTCACTGACGAACGCTGGCAGGATGGTCACGTGAGAGTCGTGAGGCCAACTGACCACGTGTCTCTTGCCGTCTGGCATGCGCAGAACAAGGTTGGAGAAGTCTGTGGTGGTGGTGGTGATAAGAGTAGTTTGTAGTGATTGAAAGATAAGAATGAAAATGATAAAAGAAAAAGGCAAGTGTGCTCACCCTCACTCTTGCCCATGCAGGCCTCAAGCGAGGAGTCGTTGTCAGGTGCCCTTTTGAGGCATTTATTTTTGGACTTGGAGAAGTTATTTTTAGATGTTGCAAAGTTATTTTTAGATTTCGAAAAGTTATTTTTGGACGTGGAAGCTTTTGACTTGTCGGGTATTGTAACGTTGTTACTGTTGTTGCTTTTAGTCGCCTTTCCTTTGCTTCTCTTGGTGTCACTGTTTTTGCAGGTGGTAGGAGGAATGAGTGGGTGTACAAAAATGATTAATAATAATAATAATAATAATAATAATAATAATAATAATAATAATAAAAATAATAATGAAAATAATAATAATAATATTATTATTAATAATAATAATAATAATAATAATAAAATAAAAATAATAATGAAAATAATAATAATAATATTAACAATAAAAATAATAATAATAATAAAATAAAAATAATATCGAAAATTAAATTAACAATTGCAAAAAAAAAAAGTAAAAGAACGAGAGGAATATCAATAATAAGAATCGAATCAATTATATTAATAAATTAATCAGGAAACGATATGAAACAAAAACGAAAAATAGTAACAACAACAAGAGGAACACAAAAACAAAAACAACAACAACAGCAGAAACACAAAAACAACCACAACAACAACGACAAGAGGAACATAAAAACAACAACAGCAGAAACAGCAGGAACACAACAACAAGAGCAGAAACACAAAAACAACAACAGCAGCAACAGGAACACAACAAGCAACAAGAAAAACAACAACAACAGGAACAACAACAAGAAGAGGGGAGAACCTGGAAACCTCCTCCTCAGAGAAGGTCAAAAGGCTGATAGTGTCAACATCGGAAATGACAATCTCTTCATCGTCGCCCTCCACCTCCGCCACCTCGTTGTCATCCTCCTCACTACTCCTCTTCTTCCTGCCCTCCTTCATTGAGGCCAACATCGCCATGCGTAACTGTGCCTCCTCACTAGCCTCCAATATGGTATCCTCTTGCTGATGATGAAGAAGAGGAAGAGGAGGAGGAGGAGGAGGAGGAGGAGGAGGAGGAGGAGGAGGAGGAGAAGGAGGAGGAGGAGAAGAAGAAGGAGGAAGAGGAGGAGGAGGAGAAGAAGGAAGAGGAAGAAGAGGAGGAGGAGGAGAAGAAGGAAGAGGAAGAGGAGAAGGAGGAAGAAGAGGAGGTGGAAGAGGAAGAGGAGGAAAAGGAAGAAAAGGAAAAAGAAGAAGATGAAAAGGAAAAGAAGGAGGGAAATTTTATTTATAAAAAAAAGTTAGAGAAAATTTTTTTTTAATTTGAATTTTCAAATGAACCAATCAAAAGCCTCGTACATTCATCCGGGGTTTCTTATTGGCCGGAGGACGACCTGACTTCATCGGACTACCTTGTTCTTCTATGAACTCTCTCACTGTGATGGGAGAAAGAAATGATGGTGCTTGTCATCCACCTCTCCAACTCCTCATCCACCTTTCCCTCCAACTCCTCATCCACCTCTCCAACTCCTCATCCACCTTTCCCTCCAACTCCTCATCCACCTCTCCAACTCCTCATCCACTCTCTCTCCAACTCATCCACTCTCTCCAACTCCTCATCCACCACTCTCTCCAACTCCTCATCCACTCTCTCCAACTCCTCATCCACCTCTCCAACTCCTCATCCACCTCTCCAACTCCTCATCCACCTCTCCAACTCCTCATCCACTCTCTCTCCAACTCATCCACCTCTCTCTCCAACTCCTCATCCACCTCTCTCTCCAACTCCTCATCCACCTCTCCAACTCCTCATCCACCTCTCTCTCCAACTCATCCACCTCTCCAACTCCTCATCCACCTCTCTCTCCAACTCATCCACTCTCTCCAACTCCTCATCCACCTCTCTCTCCAACTCCTCATCCACCTCTCTCTCCAACTCCTCATCCACCTCTCTCTCCAACTCATCCACTCTCTTCAACTCCTCATCCACCTCTCCAACTCCTCATCCACCTTTCCCTCCAACTCCTCATCCACCTCTCCAACTCCTCATCCACCTCTCTCTCCAACTCCTCATCCACCTCTCCAACTCCTCATCCACCCCTCCAACTCCTCATCCACCTCTCCAACTCCTCATCCACCTTTCCCTCCAACTCCTCATCCACCTCTCCAACTCCTCATCCACCTCTCCAACTCCTCATCCACCTCTCTCTCCAACTCCTCATCCACCTCTCTCTCCAACTCCTCATCCACCTCTCTCTCCAACTCCTCATCCACCTCTCTCTCCAACTCATCCACTCTCTTCAACTCCTCATCCACTCTCTCTCCAACTCCTCATCCACCTCTCCAACTCCTCATCCACCTCTCTCTCCAACTCATCCACTCTCTTCAACTCCTCATCCACCTCTCTCTCCAACTCCTCATCCACCTTTCCCTCCAACTCCTCATCCACTCTCTCTCCAACTCCTCATCCACCTCTCCAACTCCTCATCCACCTCTCTCTCCAACTCCTCATCCACCTCTCCAACTCCTCATCCACCTCTCTCTCCAACTCCTCATCCACCTCTCCAACTCCTCATCCACCTTTCCCTCCAACTCCTCATCCACCTCTCCAACTCCTCATCCACCTCTCCAACTCCTCATCCACCTCTCTCTCCAACTCCTCATCCACCTCTCTCTCCAACTCCTCATCCACCTCTCTCTCCAACTCATCCACTCTCTTCAACTCCTCATCCACTCTCTCTCCAACTCCTCATCCACCTCTCCAACTCCTCATCCACCTCTCTCTCCAACTCATCCACTCTCTTCAACTCCTCATCCACCTCTCTCTCCAACTCCTCATCCACCTTTCCCTCCAACTCCTCATCCACTCTCTCTCCAACTCCTCATCCACCTCTCCAACTCCTCATCCACCTCTCTCTCCAACTCCTCATCCACCTCTCCAACTCCTCATCCACCTCTCTCTCCAACTCCTCATCCACCTCTCCAACTCCTCATCCACCTCTCCAACTCCTCATCCACCTCTCTCTCCAACTCCTCATCCACCTCTCCAACTCCTCATCCACCTCTCCCTCCAACTCCTCATCCACCTCTCTCTCCAACTCCTCATCCACCTCTCTCTCCAACTCCTCATCCACCTCTCTCTCCAACTCCTCATCCACCTCTCCAACTCCTCATCCGCCTCTCCAACCCCTCATCCACACCTCCAACTCCTCATCCGCCTCTCCAACCCCTCATCCACACCTCCAACTCCTCATCCGCCTCTCCAACCCCTCATCCACACCTCCAACTCCTCATCCACACCTCTGCTAGACTCACCTACATCTACATTTCTACCTATCAAACCTTTTTTCTCCCTACCGCCCAACCCTTCCTTCTCACTCACCCACCAGTTCCTCCCCACTTCGTCACCCACCTAGCATGCAGAAGACTTGGGGATCTAAGGTGTTGGTTTCGAGAAGCTTTTCACCCGTTCTAGGGTCCAAGAAGGATACATGAGGCCAGTCTATCACCTACAATAGTGGGAATGAATAATGGAGTTAGAAGAGAAATGGGAAAAAAAATGGAAGAGCATGAAAGACGAATGGATGAGTGGAGGAATGGGTGTATGCGTGGGGGACTAGGTGGGTTCGTGAAGAAAGGGTTGATGTATTGGTGAATGTATGCATGCATTCATGCATGGGTAGCTTAAGAAACGGACGGATGGATGAAAGACAGATACATAAGCAGATGGATGGATGGGAACCTTATAGAACTGCATGTACTTGGAGCCATGATACGTGTCGGAGTAAACCTTTGGATCGTTGGGAAGATTATCGAAGGTGTGACCCAATGAGGTAATCAATGAAGTAATACAAAACAATACAATACAAATACGAATACAAAACAATACAATACAAATACGAATACAAAACAATACAAAACAAATACGAATAGTATTCTAGTGGCATTAACTCCGTAGAGTTTCGAGTAATGAATGGATGGTCCACTTAATGAATGAACAAATGAATGAGTGGATAGATAGGTGGAAAAACGTATAAGTAAATGATGGGTGGACAGATGGATGAATATATGGATGAGTGAATGGATAGCTGGATAAATAAATGGATGGATAGAGAAAGGCACAACCTGCCAAAGCACAAAGTGCTCCTTGACCAACTCTTTCACTTCTCGGTTGCTCCAAACGTCTCTGCAAGCAGTGAACAAACAACCAATCAAACAAGCAAGCAGTGAAGAAGCAACCAATCAAACAGGCAAGCAGTGAAGAAGCAACCAATCAAACAAGCAAGCAGTGAAGAAGCAACCAATCAAACAAGCAAGCAGTGAACAAACAACCAATCAAACAAGCAAGCAGTGAACAAACAAACAGTCAATTAACAGAAAGGGCGACAAATTAATTAGGCGGTTGACCACCTTAAAAGTGATTAGTAGTACACTTGAAAAACAGCTCAAATGGGGCGTTGTGAATCAAGTCAATCGATAATGAAGGTAAAATTAATCTTCTGAGAAATTTTTCTGAAATTCGAAACTGATTGCCGCTGGAAAAGACTATGACAAAAAAAAAACCTAATTTGTTGATTAGAATAATAATAATAATAAGAAGAAGAATAGTGAATGAATTAATGTACAATTTGTTATAGCGCACAGTTCGCAAACGAGGTTGCCTCAGAGGCGCTTAAGATCGATCAAGGATTAAGTTAGGAAAAGGTCTTGGTGAAGGTGAGTTTTTAGTAGTTTACGAAAATTTAACAGTTAGGTTGACAAGAGGAGGTTATGTAGAAAAGAGTTCCATAGGTTAGGGGCAGTATGGGAAAAAGAGCGATGAGCGAAGATGTTTGAGGAAATTGGCTGATGTGGCAGGGACCGGATTGAGTGGATCTAAGTGAGTGTCGAACGAAAGGAAAATCTTATAAGCTAGTTGACTGACAGTGAAGATATCTGCTACAAGCCACAATAATTTGAAGTAAGAATCTTGATGCAAGCGATCAAAACAGGTGCGACAAAAACTGGAGTGGTCAGCCTGAAGAACGACTTAAGCGGCATGATTTTGAAGAGATTGCAACTAAGAGAGGACATAGGCTGGAAGACCACAAAGAAGAGAGTTGCAATAGTGCAATCTTGAGATGACTAATGAGACTGTGAGAATAACTGCAGTAGGTAATGAGGATGATGGTGGTGGTGGTGACGAGAAGCAGACGTGGACAGCAAGGCAGGACCGCCTTAATAATAACAAGAATAAAACTAATAATAATAGTGATGATGATGGTGACAATGATGATAACAATGAATCTACTTTGTAACGTTAGTGAATGAGGCGCCTTATTTGAAATGAGTTTTAAAAATTTCAAATAAAGAAGGGGTGGGGAGTTGGAAAGAGGGATGGAGGGCACGTGAAAGAGCAGATCCAATAAAAATGTAATGAAAAGAATAATTTAAAAGAGAAATTGAAAAGGTTTATTTAAAAAAAATAAAAATAAATAAATAAACAAATAAAAAAAAAGAAGAAAAAAAATAATTTGAATGAAAAAAATTTTAAAAAAAGATAATTTTGAATCATTTAATAATAAAAAAATGAAAAAGAAGAGGTAAAAATTATTCATATAGAAACGTAAGAAAGAAAGATTTTGAAGATCAAAATAGAACAATATTAAGTGAGGGGTTGCAGGGGTGGGGAGTTGAGTGGGGAGGGTTGCAGGGGTGGGAAGTTGAGTGGGGAGGGTTGCAGGGGTGGAAACCTATTGAGTGCGAGAGAGGCGAACTCCTGTGTGTTTTGTACGTTCACCAGCAACCACTTGTCCTTCAACTGCCCCTCACTCTTTGCCTGGTAGTGATGAGGATGATGTGAGTAATGAAGATGATGGTGGTGATGAGGATGATAATGGTGATGATGATGATGATGATGCTAGTTGTGGTGATTATGGTGAGAGTGATGGTGGTTGTGGCGATGATAATTATGGTGGTATTGATGATGAGAATGAGGATGATAAGAAAAAAAAAGAAAAATAAAAAAAGAAAAGGTGAGTACAAAAGATTATAAAAAAAATCGATTAAAAATAACGAAAATAGAAAAAAGAGTGAAAAAAAGAAAAGAATGAAAGAATGAAAAAATGAGAAGAAAAAAGTAGGAAGGACGAAATGATAGAAAGGTGAAAAAAAAAAGAAAGAAAAAATGATTTAGAGGAAAAAATTGTTTTTCTGCTTTCATTTTTTAATGAATAAAAAAATATAGAAAGGGAGTTGAGAAGAAAAACTAAGAAAGAAGACAAACAGGAGTAAACAGAAGATGGGGAAGTCAAAAAAAGGGAAGGAATAAAAAAAGAAAAAACAAAAAAAAAAAGATAAGAAAAATTGAAAGACTAAATATGGAAAAGACAAAGAAAAGACGAAAGAAGGAAGATGAAGGAAGGAAGACATAGGAGGAAGACGAACGGCGTCGAAGGGTCCTCGGAAAAGAAGTTCAAGGGGTGGTCGGAAAAGCTGCTGGAGGCTGCGAGTGCTGCTGCCTGACTGGGGAAGGTCGAGGGAGTCTGTGGGTGATGGGTGGGTGGAAGATGGCTGAGTGGGTGGAGAATGGCTGAGTGATTGGATGGGTAGGTGGAGGATGGCTGAGTGATTGAATGGGTGGGTGGAGGATGGCTGAGTGATTGGATGGGTGGGTGGAGGATGGCTGAGTGGGTGAATGGGTGGGTGGAGGATGGCTGAGTGATTGGATGGGTGGGTGGAGGATGGCTGAGTGATTGGATGGGTGGGTGGAGGATGGCTGAGTGATTGGATGGGTGGGTGGAGGATGGCTGAGTGATTGGATGGGTGGGTGGAGGATGGCTGAGTGATTGAATGGGTGGGTGGAGAATGGCTGAGTGATTGGATGGGTGGGTGGAGAATGGCTGAGTGATTGAATGGGTGGGTGGAGAATGGCTGAGTGATTGGATGGGTGGGTGGAGGATGGCTGAGTGATTGGATGGGTGGGTGGAGGATGACTGAGTGATTGAATGGGTGGGTGGAGGATGACTGAGTGATTGAATGGGTGGGTGTGAAGAAAAGGTGAGAAGGGTATTAAGAGAAGTAAGGAAGAAATTGAAGATGGTACGAGTAGGTTGAGGCAAAAAAGAGTGAGTGAAAAAGTGAGGGTAAAAGAGGTTGAAGGAGATCGAGCAAGGGTGAAGGAAGAAGTGATTGAGGGTGAAGGCAGGTGAGTAAAGGTGAAGGAGGGTGAATAAGGGTAATGGAGAATGAAGAAGGGTGAAGGAGGATGAAGGAGGGTGAGTGAGGTTGCACCAGTTTCGGATTGGAAATCTCGGAAGGCATCAAAAACCACATTGTGTCGCCTCTTCCTGCTGTAGTCTGCATGGGTGGGAGGGTGGAAGAAAGATGGAGAGCTGGATGAAGGAAAAATGAATGAAAGATGGAAGCATGAATGAAAGATAGAAGCATGAATGAAAGAAAGATAGATAATGGAAAGAAAGAATAAGAATGAGATAAAATGAACAGATTTAAGAAAGACAAGAAAAGATGAACAGATGGAAGGAGTGAAGGAGTGTGGGGAAAGAGGAAGTATGGAAACGAAATATAGAATGAAAGTGGTAGAAAAAAAATTGATGAAAAAGTTATTATCAAAAAAAGAAAGAAATATGTTAATAAATCAGCATGAAATTGAATGGAAAAGAATGATCACCTAATGTGAATGATGAAAGAAAAATAAGGGTGTTACGAGAGTTTAAATGGAAATGAGGAAGAATTACAAATGGTGGAATGAAAAAAAATGATGCGAAGTGCAAAAAATTAAACGTAAAACCAATAAACGCCCCTACGTACTGTATTCTGGTTGTCTGTCAACCAGTTTTTCCATTTTTTGGGGGATTGGAGCACGAACTCTGTCGCTGTGATGATGTTGCACAATGGCGCTACTTGAGATATGACGTTTGGATGAAAGATCGGGAAGTTACATGGAAAAGTAAAAAGTGAGGTTTGGATAAGAGTTTAAATGAAGCTTTGTAGTGAAACGGTATTAAGGTGAGTTTAAAAATGGGTTTCTGTATGTGGAACAGATAAGGGGAATGAGATACAAAGAAACCAAAAAATAATTTTTTTTAACTTTTAAAATCTCAAAAACTCACATTTCACCAACTCCGAAACTGCTGCTGGCTGAGCTATCATTGCTGACTTCAGCAGGGGGGTTAGTGAAGGTGCTCCTGCAACCCGACTCGAGGAACATTTCGACAGCAGCACTGATGTTGCCATTGCATGCTTCCATCATGTGCTTGCCTGCACTCCTGTCGGCTCCTGTAAGGTTAGGTGGATGTTGAGTGGAGGTGAAGCTGTTAAGCTATGAGTGAGTGTTGAAAATGGATTAGAAAAGTATGCAGAGTGGAATAGAAGGTATGAAGGGTGGAGTAGAGTGAGGTTTTTTTGTATGGTCTTTGTTGAAGGAAATCCAGACAATTGCTGGAAACGGCACAGAACATGGTGAACAATCAAAATGAAAGAAACAAAAATTAAAATCAACAATAACTGAATGTCATAAAAACTGTCTGTTGCAAGAAATCAAAACTGGCTACAGAATTAAATTTATGAATCTCAAAAATTTAGAATTGAGTCATAGTTTAAATTGAATGACTACTGAAGAATGATTCATCAAATTAACCAAAACCGGAATGTTAAAAGTTTCTGAGAAATTCAAGAGCAGAATTGTCTATTAAATCAAATTAATGAGTCTTAAAATTTGAGAATTGAATCATATCTTAAAACCACATAACATAACTATTTGAGAGTTATTTCAAGTTATTTCTTCATTTCTTTCATTTTCCTTCTCAGCCATTTCTCATATTCACAAGGAAGTTTATCTGGATACCACAATTCCTTGCAATACTTTCAACTCACTTTATAGTTTCATAAGTTGGCAAACGGTATTCATGTAGGCGATTGGTTGACGATTTTACAGCAATGTTTTTTTTTCCTTAGCCATTTCTCAAACTCACAAGTGAGTCTATCTGGATGCTACAGTTCTGTGGGATGCTTTTCAACACTTGTTTACTTTCCTTTTGAATAATTTGGCAAACAGTAGGTATGTAGGCATTGGCTGACGATTTCACTGCAATGTCTGTATTTCAAACGAAAAAATGGCGGATTCGGTAATTTAAAAAAAATCTTCAGTCTTCAGAAGCAGCAAAAACTATAACTTTTAGATAACTTAACTCACTTATAATTAATATTTGAAACTGTGGATTTCAAATAGTAAATAAAAATAGTTTGAATAAAGTAAATTGAAGCAACGGCTATACACGCTTTCTCGAAACCGGAAACTGTGCCAAAGTGAAAGGTGGAGGTGGAGAGTGAAGTAGAGGTATAGACGAAAAAGTTGAAAAGAAGTATGACCCAACTAGCACAGTAAACAAAATAGTGTTTATTGAAAGTTTGCAATGGTTTAGTAATCGATATATGACTAAGTTTAACATTTAAACTATTATACTAATCTAATCTAATCTGATCAAATCATTTGTATAGCGCTGATTCTGCACTGTTCAAAAGCGCTCTGCTATGAACTGTTTAAACAAAAAAGTTTTAAGGGCTTTACGAAATGAAAGTAAAGATGTAAAAGATGTGAGGTTGGGAAAAAATAGTTCCATAGAAGAGGCCCACAGTAGGGAAGTGCAGATTTAGCATGAGTACTATTGTAAGGTATCCTAAAAAAATGAGAATAAGTAGATCTCAGTCCCTTACGAGGAGGAACCTTAAAAAGGTCAGCTAAGTAGTTAAGTGAGTGATTATTTTTTATTTTAAACATAAGAGTGCAGATTTTGAGAACAGATCTTTTTTTTGAGAAGTAATTAGTGTTAAGAGATAAGGGTAGAAGTTAGACGAGAAAATTTGTGAATGCCAGAAACTAAGCGAGCAGCGCTATTAAAAGCTTTGGCAAGAGGGTGTAGCGTGGTCTCTGAGAGTCCATAGTATAAAGAGTAACAATAGTCAAAGCAGGACAAAATAAGCAAAGAAACTGGTAGTTTGAGGGTAAGATTGTCTAGGAAAAGTTTCAGTTGCTTGATACGGCAAAGATGAAAAAAAGAGGATTTAGCTACAGATTTTATTTGTGGTGTGAGAGAAATGAAAAGTCAAAGGTGAAATCTAAACTATGAATGGTGTATGAATGGGCGAGTGAAAAATAAAATGAAATATAAATTAAAGAAAAAGATTTAATAAGTTGAAAAGAATTGCTAAAATATACAAGATCAAATATCGAAGGATTTAGTTATGTACTTCAAAATATTTTAAATTCCGCAAAGTAATCGATGAGACGAACAAATAGAAACTCATCGCAAAACTTGGTTGATAGTTGATTAAATTTTTATGAAAAGAAATATTCCAACCGGTGATATTGCAGAACTGTTCAATGGGATCATCGTGATCATTGTTCGCATTGGATGAACTCATCTTCTAAATGCTTTTAAAAACAACTTTTCTATTGAAAATATATATAAATTCAAATAAAAAAAAAGTGAAATGATATTTTGTCTTATAAAGTATTAAAAGCAGGAAAATAAGCAGAAATAAGAAGGATCGTAGGATTGTATTTAAAAGTGAAAAGTTAATATTTAGTGACGTAAGAATATAATTTTATTATTTCAAATACTTTGAAAAAATTAAAAAATTTTTTTTTCAATTCCATAGATTTGTTATTAAAAAAATAGTTTTTGTAATTGATTTATAACTTCAATAGTTGAAAAATCTCCGAAACATCGATTTTATCTCCTTAGATTTAATTGAAGCAACTCCAAACAGACGCTGAAGATGTTAAAAATAGCAAAAAAATACATTTAGTTCTAATAAAATAAAAAAAATTAATCAAAATTAATTTGAAAGTTGCTCTTTATGAGCCCAGATTAATACAAGGAAAAAGAATGGAATATATTTTTTCTTAAGCTTCCATGACATAATCACACAATTCTTTTGAATAAGTTTTGCTAGCCTTTTTCGCTTTTTCAGACGTAGACTCTACTATTTGAACCTTTAAAACTCCAATCAAAGATCCGGAAAATAAAAATTTCTTAAATACGGAAAAATAATCATCGAAATGAGCAAAAAATTAAATTAATGAATCCAATTTTTAACTTAATTCTAAAAAGTAAAAATAAGCTCCCACAAAGTGAATTGTTATCAGAATCGCCCTTCATCGCTGAAAGGTCTCAAAAAACCACTACATTCATGGTGAAAATTTCACTGAAGTTTCAGCTGAGACAAAGGTGAAAAAAATATTTTTCAGAAAATGACTTTTGTTTAAAAATCGTCAAAAGCTGGTTGGGATGAGAGAAAGAGAGTGGGTAGGAGGAAGAGTTAGTCAGTTAGTCAGAGAGCGCTCTTGAACAGTGTGTAATCAGCGCTATAAAAATGATTTATTTGGATTAGATTAGATTTATAGTGGCATTGGAGTGCCTAGAGGACCCAGTCTTTTAGAAGCCCGCAGCGATTGAAAACGCCTTTGAACAAATTGCTAAAAGGTGTTATATAAATGCAAAAAAATAAATCGCTTTTGAAATCAGTAAAGTTGAGCGTAAGTGGGGGTGCAAAAAAGACGCAGGGAGGGGGTATATAAGAGGCGGAAAAAGTTGAAGGCTCTTGTTGTTACAGCTGGTGCTTCAGCGGAGGTTGCGAAGCATACACTTCAAGCTTTAAACAATTTTGAAATGAACTGAAAAAATTGATCAAAAAATTCAAGAAATATTTGTTGAAAAATTTTTGAATATTTTTTGAGAGCAATTTTGAAAAAAAACATCAAACATACACTGCAACATTAAGCTGAAACAACAAAAGTCCTGTAAAAAAAATAAGACAGCGGAAACAAAATAAATGAAAACCTGGACATTACTTGAGATATTGTTTGAATTACAGTAAATAAAAAAAACAAACTTGGAGAAACTGGCAAGTTCATGCCTACTGATCTTCCATCCGTCATTTCTCCCAACAGCCTGTAACTACACTCATCCATC